>OX122905.1:12532477-13037477 GCA_944738965.1 Nebria brevicollis
CAAAACTCATGCTATTGTATTTGTTGGGATATATCTGCTACTTGAGGTGATGTATTTGCCGGTATATGTAGTGTGGAATGGATTCAATAAATAAAATATGTTATAGAAATTATGTACTTTAAATTTCACAAAGATCTCAAATAAGAATAAAAATAAATATTTTATAGAATGTATTTTATTTAGATTCAAAATAACACTTTGTAAAATCATGGAATTTTAGAAAACAGGTTAATTGAAACAAATGTGTTATTTAGTGTTCATGAATACACTTATGGTGCTGTCATGTATTGCGTTATGTTCAGCACTGTAAATAAACGTATTGAGCGATCTGCACGAGACGACTTGTTTGGAGTTTGTTCATGTGGAAAGTCGTCTTAACTTCCAAAATGTTTCTAATGACGACAGGGCGTTCTAATGGTAAATCTCTTCAAGACAACGGATGTTAGTACATTAGTCTTCTTGTCGGTTGTTATCTCTTTCACACACATGAAATCGCCCAGCTTACTTGCCTATCTCTCTTCATTGAATTCTATACTAAAACTTGCGAATGTAATAATAAAACGAATACTGCTCCGGGTTACGTTTCTCGTTGATGCTTATGTTCGAGGCATCAAACATTTCTTGCATCTACATTTAATATAAACATTCTTTTCTTTAATATTCTCGGAAAAT
Organism: Nebria brevicollis; assembly: GCA_944738965.1. Lineage (NCBI taxonomy): Eukaryota > Metazoa > Arthropoda > Insecta > Coleoptera > Carabidae > Nebria > Nebria brevicollis. The sequence continues at coordinate 12,533,150 of OX122905.1, forward strand.
AATCTTTGATATATTTAAATATAAATATATTTTTAAAAAACAGTCCTACGAAAAGCTAAGTCTAGTTATGACTTCAATGCCGACATAGAATACATTCCAGTTTGTAGGTCGAATAAAAATACATTTTGTGCAACTTTTTCATTTCAGTTGCTCTTCGTTGCATGGTCATTTTGTTCATGGTGCGTGTGTGTGTGTGTGTGTGTGCAGTATTGATTTAATTTGTTTTTTTCCCTGATAATTTATTTATACTAATTGAATTTTTAAAAGCACACGCAAATTCATTAAGTAACACTTAATAATTTACAGGTATATCTGTATATGATCGCACGTTTTCCATAAAATACAATTAAAATTTTCAATGATTCGGTATAAAATTCAGATCATTGGAAACTCATATTACATAGGATCCTATGTTTATGAATTGATAATACATCGGACCTTTTATTTAGGAGAAAATAGTTTATAAAAAGAATTTTTTTCATTATTATGTTTCATCGCAAATTGATATTGAATAATAGATACAATCTTTTATTGATTTTCCCTACAAATGATGAACAATTTTGTTGTTTTAAGTTTTTATACATTTCGTCAACTATGAATTTTTTTGGAAACTTTATATTTTTATGAATATTCCACTCGTCAGTTATAAATTTCATAGTATCAGCAGCATTAATGATGACATCAGGACTCGTCAATTTTCCAATTTATTCCACTTGATATACAGTGGAATAGCGACATCATCTCGTAAACGCGTTCGTTCAACTGACGCTCGATAGACGCTTGGCTGTTTACTTCATCTCATCATCCCTACACCGAATTGCATTAAATTCAGTCTATCGCTTCCGGTTGGTATATTTACCACGTACAGCTTAGCTCACTGGCAATTAATAATTACCTGACTAAAAATAAGAATCATGTTTAACTTTCGATTCAATCTTGTCGTAATTGAACATCAGACCTCATCATTGATACATTCGCAAAAAAAAGAACGAAATTACTTCAAATATCTAAATGTCCTCATTTATTGAGTATATGAAACTCAATAAATTTTTCCACAATTATTTGTTGAAATCTATAAATTGCTTCGTCGAAGATTGTTTTAAGCGCCTAAAAATTGTCGATATAATATAGAATTAAGAATAAATATGCTCTAATAAATATATAGTGTATTTTATTATTGTTTTGTAAGTAAACTGCTGTCGCCATGACCTTTCTCCGGAGTCGAGCGCTGCAGTTTTCTTTTGTGATATTATGTAGCTATTTACATAATCCGGTGCTGTGCTACCCTTGCAACAAAACTTCAATCACACGATGACCCGAGGAAGTTATTTCGTGCACCTTTTTGTATATACGATTTACAAGCTTCTATTTGACTATTATATAAATATATAACTAAACAAACCGAAAATCAACCTTCATTTAAACTAACGATGCGACTTAGTAGATTTCTCAATTTGAGAATATTAAAATATTTAATAATTATTAATTTTCAATTCAAATTGCATTCACATTTTTTTTTCAAAAGAATGTTCTCAGACTCGCATCACTTTTGATATTTGGCAAATACACTAAATTTGAAAATGAAAATATTAAATTCTTAAAATTTGTATAAAGAAATTAATTTAATTTGTTTTAATTTGGCTTGGAATACAATTTGATACGAAGTAAAATTTTTGAAACATTTATGATCTGATGTGTACAAGAAATGTGGCAGTTAATTATAATAAAAATTATTTGCGATGAATTTGGAAGGGTGTAAATTCAAAGAAAGTCATGATAAAGTAGAGTAAATAAGGTTTCCGCAGTGCTGCATTCGAGTGAGGCAAAATATTTTCATTTTGGTTCATTTTCTTAGTTCTCTCAATTACGTGCGATAAGAAATTCGTAAGATTCATCTAACGGTTACCATTCGTTGTAAAAGCGATTCAGGAAATTTTTCGTTGTCACCGGAAATTATTACCGAACAGAAGTTTAAGAATTTGATACCCGTTTCATTTTCAGTATAAACGTTCTCTTTACTGACTATAAGTACCGTCTTGATAGCTTTCCAATACGCTGCTGCTAATGTTACAAATAACATTTGAACTGGCCACCAGTCAATTAAATGGATATAATCCTTTTTTCAGCGAATTTCATACAGTTCCATGAACTTATATAAAATTTACCAAACATTTATATTTACTGTCAGACTTAAATATTACATTAATAATAAATAAAAAATTTATTTTTGACTTCATTTATTCATTTATTTGTTGGATAATGTTTGACCAATTATTTCGAATGCGAAATGAAAATTTATCTTAAAACTACAACTGGAAATAAACAATTGTTTTCTTGTAATAGCCAACAAATTATAATTAAACATTCACAATGTAAGTGTAAGGTACTGCACAATCACCTTCTGAGAATCAATTGCACATGATTAATATCAACGACACAGGTGCTAAGTTATTTAATTACACAAACTTTATAGTAAGGACCACGATTGTATGAACTCCCGAGAACCTGCTCGTATAAGATCAAGTAAATGTTAAGCTTGACATAATATATGGGACAAGAGGTCAAACAACAACCATACCAGCAATACCACACAAACAAACCATGTACTAAGTCAAGTTTAATTAACCGTGCAATAAATGAAGTTATTTGTAAATAACTACGGTACCGTAAACTTCCCAAAATACAAAGCCAAAATTATTTAGATCACCAATCTTTTAACAAAATTAAATCTAATATTTTAATTTGTATGCAAAAATAAGTGAAAAATATTTCAATATTATATGCTAAATTGTGTATTAAATATTAGCAAATAATTTTTCTGTTGGAACACTTTGTTAACGTCGTATACTGTCCATTAGAAGAATGATAAATAGTATTTTGTAAAAGTAGGGCAAAATGACAGGGGACATGAAATAAATTATGACTCCTGCTGCATTTTATATTTCAAACAAAAACTTTATCGGAAGTTTAAAATAATAAAATAATTCAGTCGTAATATTTTTTCGTATCGTCGAGTATTTTTGTTTAATATTGAATATTATTTGCTTTTAAATATATTATAAGTCTAAAGAAGCTATATTTGTTATGAATAGGTCCATATTTTATAGAATTTATTATATGTCAGCCTTTCATGCAAATTCTTCTTTGTTTGCGATTGCAGTACGTATTATCGATTGGATTACAGATTCAATTTATGGTGAGCCAAACATTATTTGAAGAGCATTACGAGGTTTAGTGCTACAGATAGATAAGGATATGCGGTCTAGAAGCCGCAATGTAATTGGTAAATAATCGTTAATTACGTATTGCAAGGCAAATGACATGTTATTACATTTGATTTAAAAATATAATAGAATAATTGTTACTATCAGAAAAATAATAAAAATGGACTGAAATATATTTTTTAAACTGCATGTATTAGTTTGGCGATTCATATGAAATAGTAAATCTTATCTTTTTATAAAAACATATTTGTATAGAAAAGAAAGTAATAAATTATTCATTTTATAAAAGGAAATTGGCCTAACACATACGCCAGACAGCTGTCAACTTTTTACATAAAAAAGCATGTCCGTAAAAAAAAATCCGACAACACATACACGTGAACTGGTGAATTCTGTGATGACAGGTCGGCAAGGCGAATAAAACTTTGCCCAATGGAAACTTTATTATATTCTCGGCAAAGTATTTTCGGTTTTACAAACATATTTTGATTAATGGGCATATATAGTTAAATATTACGCGCATTTATGTTCGTCACTCATTTAAAGAATTTCATTTTTAAAACTCACTAGCAGAATATTCATGTATTCTGTAAGTGAATTAATAAAATACGCAAATACTTAACGGATCAATAAAGCAATGAGATATTTATTTTAGGTTTTTTTTTAAATTAATGAAAGTTAAATGTAAATAAAACAAGAAAATAAATAATTTGATAAATTTGTGCAAGGTTTTATTTCAGTAAATAAATAAATTAGTTTCTAGTGTCTTGAAGTTTAGTCGTATTTTATTTGCCTGAAACAAATACGAAAATAACTTCTCACACATGCAATGGTAAGGTTGACCATAATTTCAAATTTATTTCCAAGTTGGTAAAGTTTTGGCAAGTATAATTTTGATTTAAAATTTATACCTTTCGAATCAGTTCATTACTAACGTTATTTATTGGTTATCGAGTAACTAAGTTCTGCTTCAAGAGCAGGGGTTGTCGAGTGAATTATCGCTAAATCAGTACTACAAAATCTTAAAACAGCTTGCGTTTTAAATTTAACAATAACATATTTTAATTCATAAACCAAACTACCAAAAAAAATTTAATGAATTTGAAAATGGTTTCCTTGGAATAGAAATAGGGAACTGGAAACTGTATTGTTACGCTTTATAATAATTTGATACAAAATATATTTGGGAAAGAGCTTATCATACAAGTTTAACTGCTGAGTTTATTTAATGTTAGATTATTTTGTACTAGTCTCATTATAATGTAATACCTATTATGAAACACCAAACAATGGCTGGTTTCCCTGCAGATTTGCATTGATTAAACTTTCAATAGATTTCTGATACGCTCCTCGAGCTTCTAAATACAAACCTCTTTACCCTCAAATCACATCGTTTGCAGATTAAGAGACTCGTCTTTAGAAAACCCTCGTTATGATTCCACAAAATTCTCATTGTTTTATCTTTGCCCAGATCGTCAGTTATTCGCTGGCAATACAGAAACTCAAATGTTTTGTCATACCATAATCGTATATTTAATATAATATAAAAAAAATAATAAACGAATACATGAGGTTTAAAATCAGTGTATTAATCGCTAATAATAATTAAATATTCGTAAACATTGGTGTAAAACTAATTGTGTCTCAACGATTTGGTACGCTAATAGACAATATTCAGTGGTTGTTCTTCCATTTGAACACGATTCACCCTTCGTTGTGTAAAGTTTAGCAGAATACGGCGCGTGACATGATACCAGACGTAAAATTGGTTGCGTGTTATGCGAAGCCACGAAGGTTTACCTAAATAAACAGTTCGTTATTAATTATTAAATTTTTAAACGCTATTACGTACCTGCATTCTATTTGTTCGTGCTATCGAACTCATGCATTTTTGGTCGTTAGTTTTATCTCTCCTTACTATGTCTTGTGTGATATTTTTTTAAACATGCGTTAGGTGTATTAGAAATTGAATTTGGTACTTTATTATTATGTTAAATTATATATACATTTGAAATTCTATTATAATAAACAAACATTGGAGTTTTGTGTTGTACAATGGATGTAAAATACAATGCAAGCAAATAAAGTGAACTAGCTTCATGTACAATTAATCTCGATGTTGAACGTACTTGTGATTTGTTAGTGTGGAAGGTTGAAATGTCTCGCGTATGACCGTGAAAACCACAACCGTGTCCGAAGTAACCGTGTCCATGTACGCATCCATCTAGCTGTCCGGTGGTGTCCACCGGTGGTTGTATACCGGGCACGGATGCAGGGCTTACCGAACTCCGAGCTATACGTCACCGGAACATAGAAATGAGAAAACAGTGCGGTTTTTATCAAACCTACGGGATAATTTATAACCGCATACCAGAAATTAAGGAAGACATTACTATCGCTTTTACGGGTATATTTTCTGAAAAGGAAGTTGTATAAATTACGTAAGATTAATGAATATAAAGTTGTCATCACAGCTGTGAATTTATATGGAAGTAAGTAGTTTTGAAAGTAATCACGCGACATTTTAGTATTTTTACTTTCTTATACTAAGGAATAAGTAATAATTCTAATCATTAAACAATTCGATCTCAACATTTTATCAGAAATTTATGTTATTACCGCTTCGATTCCAAATATTTTTGGAATGACGTCGTCTGTATGTGAGTGCTGTAATCCGGCAAAAATTGTTTATTTCTATCATTTATATAGTATAGAACACCTACAATTAATATCTGTTATTTGTAATGCCCGGTCATGTTTCGTTGGAATCAATTAAAACATGAAACAAAAAAATTCTACGAACAACATACAAATGGTAATATGGCTTGTGATTCACGGTACACCTACATTGCCCTGGCATGGCAATTTTCTGGTGCGTTCTAATCAAAAACTGATTAATCTAGAACAACTGTACATTTCGAGCCATACTATGTTTATGCTGTTTTCGTTTTGGTGTTTCTCTATATATTGAAAATTTCTATGTATTTTTCAAAAAAAAAATTATATTATTTGATTCTATTATTCTATCTTCACATAAATTGGAATCGGGAATTCATATAATTGCGATGCTATGTGACTTCTATTAGAGATAGATTTTCACTTTCTAAAAGGCTTTTGCTTTCAAAGATTCGCCAAATATTTTACTATAGTTGATGATACATTTGTAAATGTTATATTCGCAACTGTTTCACCGGCTGTCACAATTGTTTCACAAGTGAAAGCTTCCGGAACAACCTTGTTTGGAGGGACTTTATTGTACGTGTATTCGTTGTTCTGCAAATTTAGAATATAACACTGAGAAAAGGTGTTTTGCGCACGGAAGAAGTTAAATTGGATACATTATATGTTAATTTTTTGAGCAAGATTATCCTTGACCACAACTTTTTCAGAAATTGATTTTGAGAATTTTTAATTATATGACGATGAATTGTTTATTGATCTTAGCAATCGGAAATTCGCGTTATGCTTGAACTGTCCCGTTACCAATCGATATATCAGCGGTTCAGTGGGTGTGTGCGTCGGTAAATTTTCGCTTTCTACGCGCTTTCCGACATGTACAGCACTTACGTGTGTGTGTGTGAGTAGCGACAGAACAGTGCCGCCACTCACTCGTAGTTTTTTGTTTAGTAAATTTGAAACTATTTGAATAACTCTGAAATTTGTATTAAGCAAATGGAAACATTGTGTGTATTTAGTAAAGTAAAAATTTACTACCATTTTGTATTGTGGCTTTTTGTAACGAAGATCCCGAATATCTTTGGTAATTTATAGAATAATATACAATTTACAATTAGTTGGTGTTCAATTAAACAAGATAATTAAATTACCATGATATATGAATCTAATAATTATCTTCATTAAACATCAAAAGATTGCTATGCTAAAATCATCATAATTTCTGCTTGTCATGAAATTTCCACTAAATAAAACCCGCTTGCGAAAATGAATGTTTGCATATAATTAATTTGCAACAGTTTCATAATATATTATTTTCAAAAACCAACGTAGAAAGGATATAGACTTAATTTCCTCAGCAGCGCCTTACTCTTTCAGTGTATCTCAAAAGCACAGGCAGTCTTTGGTAGGTCTCACGAGCTGCGGGCGCCAAAGCCCCAAAGCGGCGTTACTGTGATTGATTTGAACAATTATTTAGCGGTATTCGCCGGGGAAATAACAAGCGCACAAAATTAGCAACTAGCACGCACGTGTCCTGCTCGTTTTGTCGTTTCATGAATTTCGCTTCGTCCGCTAATTAAATGGGTGCCTCTGGTTATGTCCAAGAACTCTACCACCATCATCATTCATCCCAATAGAATTATAGTAATGTGACTGTTAATTTCTTCTTCATAAAAATAGAGATTTAACATTTAAATATTAAAATTTACGATGTGGTAATTTGTATAAAAAAATGGTTTATATATTAAAAACATCAAAAATGTAAAGTAATATTAGAGGGGAAAAAAATATTAAGGTTTTGATATATTTGAAACACCAGGTGTGGTTGATGATGTCTCTCACACAAAAAAATGTTATTGGATCGTTCTAAAATATCACCTCGTTATGCCCACTCTTCTAGAAATTCTTCTTTATATGTTGATAGTTTTTAATATATAAGTAAATATAATATTTCACCTATCACCCAAATGTCTTAAAATTGGAAAGAGTTTAATTTGACCCACATTAATTAAAATATCATTGGAATTGAATTTAATGAATGATGATATATCTTCAGTCAGAATGAGTTCAAAGTTTGCTAAATGCCTTTTTAAAAGCATTAGTGGGAAACTCGTTCGGTTTTCCATTTTTTTTTTCCTCTCTAAACCTTTAGAACAAAGATTGAAATTTAAAGCATATTTCCACTGAAGTTTCTTCAGACTTCAGTAAACTGAAAACTTTGCTAAAAGATCCCGCATTAAGCTGTCTAAAAAGTATGGAACACAATGTCAATGAATATGAAATGTGATAAATATTTATGTATCCTTTCACCACGAACGTGATATCACTTTTGATACAATCATTTCGCAAACCGAAATGACTTAATGTCGGCAATTATTTCAATTTTTAAATCCTACTGTAATTGCACAAAACCATTGTTGGCACCTTCGAATCTAAAATTAGTTGGCAGTTCCTGAATTTAGAACACGCAACCAAAGGTAAAACCACTAGCTAATAAACATAGGCAAACGTATATTTATCTCACAAAACCACATTGCACGAACTACCCATATTTGCATACACATATTTTTGTTGATATGAAATCAGTTGCTTTAAACATATAAGTTACCCCCAAAGTACACTTAAGAAGATATATGTTAGTTTTACTTTGTTAAAAATGAATTTACTTAACTGAAAAGATTTTTTTGAAATTTAATTTTGAATAATATATGTATCGCTGTAAATGTATATAAAACAATATAACTAAATAACTGTCCTCTAATATTAGCCTATTTTGCTTTTACAAAAATATAATGTAGAAAACACAACATGAAAAATGTTTAACAAATGCGTACCCATACGTACAATGAGTTAACGTTACATTACGTCTAGGGAGTCATGTTCACTGCGCCATACACCAGGACGAGCAGATGTGAACGAGCCTCACGATTCAGATATCTACCGTCTCCGGTGTACAATTTTACTTGTTTTAAGTTTCGAATTGGGAATTTTGCATGACAAAAAGACATATCTACGCATATATTTATTGCACAAAATACATATACACAGATTTTTATTCGAATTTTATTACACTTTTAAATAGGAAGCATACTAACGTACAAAATTTCAATAACTCAAGAAAATTTAACCATTATACTATATTAGTTTCCAAATAAGTGAAATACGTAGTAGAATATATTCTTTTATTCTACAATCTCGAACCCAGGGCTTCTGGGTTTCAGCCCCAACGTCTACCGATACATTATTCTCAAAGTCAAATATATATAAATACGAATATTTAACTTTGTACTTCCTTGTACTTAATTCTCGCTTTAACAATACTTAAGTAAAAATAGTTCATTAATGACGAGGACAAATAATTCTTATGTATTGTAATAATATTCCACCAATATTATAAATTTAGAAACACAAATGTAACAATTAAATTTGATTTATATATACCATAAGTTATAAAGCACTTTTAAAATTGGATTACCATTGATTTATGACTACTGGCTAACAACACATTATTATGTATGTATAAGTTACAAGTTCCGAACGACCGATAGCTTTGAAGATTAATGAACTAGAACACCATTGACATGTCCGCAATATGTGTTATGTGCACGTCCATGCATCCTGGTTAAAAATATTGTTGTTCCTGCCACCGAATTGCTAAAGTTCAATATACAAACATTGGCCTATTTGCAATTTACCAAACACAAACTCATAAAGTTATATTTCGCCAATCAACGTAATACTGAAATCGGATTAGTACATTTAAATACACAATGTTCAAATTCCGTGTCTGGATTTTCTAAATACTCAACTTTTTCAATTTTAATACAACTCAATTTTGCTATATTTATTTTTTGAAAAACAAACGACTAAAATATAAAAAATGTAGACGAATTTTTAAGAGTTTTTTGCTGAAATATAGGTAGTATTTTTTTATAAATTCAGATTCTACGATAGTAGAACACTCTCCGAATTCAAAAGCATGGTAACTGAAAATTTTGTACACCTCTTTGTAACTACTTTTTATCAGACGCGTATTTTTTGTCACACAGAATGCTATTCATCTACTCTAAGCACTATTTTTAGATCTATAGAATAAAAACAACGTAAAAGATTTTTATTATTTGTTTTTCATAAAATTTATAACTTCGCTTATATATTTATTTACTATTTGACAAATAAATATGATTGATAAAGTCTAAATTCAATTGATATTACGAATTCAGCATAAAATATATTTGAACACGATCAATGAAGAATGAATGTGGTTGGGACGGTTCATTACTATGAATCTATCCCATTTGTGATCGCTTCCTACTGATCCTCAGTAATCAGGAGTAAATTGATCTAGGAAACTCTAGTAACTGGCTGTATCAATCAACGTGCCAATTTCCGTACTCTAATGAGTTGAATTCCGTTAAGAAAATAATGTGACGCTTAATTATTTCAAATAATTACGCTTATTATAAATAAATTTTATAAAAATTGGTGAAATATTTTAAATTAATTTTATTTCAGTTTATATTGAATAATGTAGAAATTATTATAATATAAATTAAATAAACATCGAAACTGATTTAAAAATTATATATAAATGAATACATGAAATAATGTGTTATTACATTTATTGTATTTCTTAACACTCTAAAATTTGCAATTATAATTAACTAAATAAACCAATTATTTGGGTATATTTAAAATGTTTATCAAATTAATGAATTTTATGTAAACAAAAGTTTAATTACATACAGCAAAACAATAGTTAGTTATTTCATTTAAAAATTTTCTACCTATATTAACGAATTCTGTTTAAAATTATTGACAACATAAAGTTATTTATTCATTTATCATAATTTCATTGGTTGCAATGCTAACTGTTTTTTATTTAATTTCGAAAATAATCAGAATGTTTTTGCATTTTGGTTAAAACTTTTTTTTGGAATATTTACCAAATTATAAATTGTCCTCTGTAATAGTATGCAAGATAAAAAATATATGTTCTTTTATTCGAGTATTAAATAAATTTAACACACTTTCCTATATAGTGAAATATTTAGTATTCAAAACAAATAACATAAATATTAACGAATAAATATGAACTTTCCTCATAACTTACATAACCAGAAGTGCATGCCAACTGGTAAAAATTAAATGTATTTCGTGAAGAAATTCACCGAGAAAAGTTATTTAAATTTCAATACGTGACCTATTCGTATTATGTTAGCTTTGGTTGCACGCCGGTGCCCCATTCTTCGCGATAACATCGCACTCCTACTGTGCCTCAACATTCATCACATCGTAAACCTGAAGTTTATTTCGTGCGGGTTTCGTACAAACCTTATACCTAAGCTGCGAACATAATATTTTTTACAACGTAAACAATAGATAAATTGCTGGCCACCTTATGTACATAAATTCACAGTCGAGCGAATAAAAGACAAATAACTTCAGGAATACACAATACATCTTAAAATGTTAGTGAACTGTATTGTTAGATTGGAGCAAAAATGCATCTGTGGGGAATATGAAAATAATATACTATCGAAATGATGGGAGTGGATGTTGTATGTTGGGGTGAAATTGAGAAGTCTTCCTTCAAATAAATGGAAGGATATGATTGGGAATGAATTACGTGACTGAAAGATCTTGATTGCACATAATGTTCGGTAATGTATCAACTTTGATATATTTGGTGGAGGCACGTGAAGTGTGTAAAGAATGAGGTGAAGAATATTTTGAGTCTTATGCGAGCATCTAAATACTTTATTAGACAATATGAGTTTTACAAATAGTCTCAACAATAGGAGAATATTTTATGAAAAACTTTCAGGATGCAGGAATGAAAAGATGATACTGCATTTCCTCTATTTCGTGATATTTTCTTTTATGGAATATAGTAGTTTTTTCATGTATGTGAAAAAGGGTTGCCTTACAATGTTATCGTGTTACCAATAACTGAGGTCAGCACCTTCGCTGCCGGAATCGATCAACAATCGCCTTTGACATTTCTCAATCACACTGGTCCTACTGTTAGGACCGGTAACCCACGCTTCAGATAGAATGTCGGGTTTGGATGAATACCCTTCGTTATACCCGATGATTTTTTACCGCTCTCAAATGTATATCCCTGTCTACTGATGGTGATGTTTCTTGGTAATTGAATATTTATCATGGTGTCATGTTCTATGGTTTCATATGCGCACCACTGAAAAATATGTAATGGCTGTAGTCTAAAAGCAAGAGTGTAATATGAATATACCTTTGCTCTTAAGATTTAGTGCTCGGTGTTCCTTGAAAGAAAGTATTCATTGCGATATAAAGTGCGTCATTGTATGAAATGTGTCTGCAACAATCCTGCTAAAAATCCGCTGATGTATTCATACGCAGTACTAAACGAGGACGAGTTCCCTGTTCTATAGCCGGCTTCATACGCTCTCAACATGGAAATGAAGATAAGATCAATAAAACCGTGCTTCTTAAGTCTGACGTAATATTTTCATCATTTTCCTCCTACTTTTACTCAGATTACTCACTGGCTAAACATATAATGCATCTATCTCCAATCTTACAGCTGTATTCATAGAAAATATTAAGTACATCTTACAATTAGCTAAACTTTAAAATTCAACTTACAAATTGAAACTATTTTATTTAATATTAAATAAATAAAAATTGCTGATAAGAGTTTCAATAAATTAAAATATAATAGTAAATATGTTCTACATTGTTGAATTTTGTTATACACGTGTATATACAACGTCGTTATATTGAAACATAACTTTTTCGGGAGGATATGAAGCAGAATATTATTAAATATTTTCTGACATGTGTTTCTGGTTATTTTGTTGTCGTATTAACTCCCAAATAAAAATGAAAGTCATTGGATATAAGCCCCTTTGCGGTACAAGACAATGTTTATGTCGTACCGAATGATTGATGAACGTCTCATATTGCAAAAGTTGAATTATGTAGAACTGTCAATAGCTTTATGGATCGGTAATCGAAAATGAACAAACGGTTTTCTGCTGTTATTAAATTTCCGGACTTGGCAAATCTAACTTTAAGTTTTATAACTATAGTTTCTAAATAAATACGCGAATTAAGAAAAATCCAAAAGTAAATCCCGATATACTTCAATCTGAGATCTTTTAAATAAATAACAAATTATGGCTTTATCAATGACTTGAAATCTACAAAGGCCACCCCTATAATTTTTTTTTGTATCGCTCCCGTTGTTAGTCTTTGATTTAGATGAAAACGATAATGGTTTACTATGCGAAATAATACGAAAGTTAAAAAGTAAAAATACTGTTTTAATTTAACAAACTTTTGCATTCAAGTAGAATAATGCAGATCTAGATCTTGAATAGTCTTTCCGGTTTTTCTACGCATGTCGTATTTCAGTCTAGGAAAAAGTAAGACAATGGGATCGAGTCAATTGAAAACAATGGGACTCTCTTCTACGTGTTCAATATATATCTTGCTTAATAGAGATTTTATTCTTTCGCTATCCTCAATTGTAGAACTAAAACGATAAAAACATTTCTAAATCAAAATATTCATTTTTAAAAATATTATTAATTGTTTGTGTTTCTTTATTTAATTTACGAATTTTAAATCAACTAAACATTGATCTATTTATAAGAGGAGATGAAATAATGAAGTTTAAGCTTTAGAAATGTTTAACCATTATTGTTATTATAATCTCAAAGGCAAGGAATGAATTCCTTAGACGTTTGAATTCAATTATGGCAAAGGCATAATCCATTCAATGCCCTAGACTTTTAGGGCAAAATCAGAACCAAAGCTACAATAATTGTTAATTTAATGTGCAATAAAAACAAACTTTCATTAAAGATTCAGTAAGTTCCACCAGCATAGCGCTTGTCTCTAGCGTGCTGTCCTGCAACTTTTTGTTCGCTAAATAAGTATTTGTATTCTGCTCGACCTCTGTTTTTATCCACGTTGCCTTCTTGTAGATTTGCAATTAACTTAATTGAAAAGTCTGTATTTTTCCCCAAACATTCGCCCTGATCACACAGTGACACGAAAATTTACTAGCAATTAATTTGTAAACGTTTTATATGACATAAATAACAAATTTAATTACATTGTCTATGATAAATAGAAAATAATTCGCGAATAGTGAAATAGGATTTCCATCAACAGAGGAAATGGAAATTGTATTACAATACCCGTAAAATAACTCATTTAAGTATGAAAACAATTCTTTTCTTCTTACGAAATACCTACTGTACAAAAGAAATAATTAATGCAGCATTTTTCACAAAAACAGTCCGTTTACGTGTTTTGTCCGTTATTAACATTAAATGTCTGTTGCAATTGAACAAAAATACTTTTATATACCTTCTAATTAGAAGAACCTCTTGGTTATACTTCTCCAGCCACAAATATAATTCTTCAGAGCTGTTAGCGCGAAATTGTTCATCTAATAACACTCTAGAGACTAATGAAAGAGGTAAAAACGTATAAAATGTTTTTGGTTGGATCTGCTAATGGCTTTACACAAATAAAATAATTGCGTATACACTGTTTAATTCTTTTTATAGTTAATTTACAGTTCCTTCTGTATAATGCATAAGGATATATTTATATATGCGATGATAGTGTTTGAAAAGTTTTAATATCATTTTCTAAATAAAGAAAGACCGTTCCCACATTTTTTAATATTTTATAATTTAGTAAAAATACATTATTTAAAGCTTCCGTCAAAATAAAATTATAAATTCACATTCTTTTCAAATGAAAACATTTAGCTATACATTTTTTTTCATATTTAATTAGCATAATAACACTAATTAGCTAAAATTGTAACCAATTTTGTTTTACATTTCTAAAGAGATCATTAATATTTTATAAGCATCAATTAATTATTGGAGGAAATTAAGTACAGGGATTTGATAAATAATGCGTTGTTAATATGAAAATAAATATTCAGCTTGATTGGTAATTTGACTATGGGAAATTTAAATCTGTCGCCGGGAGCGCGACAAAATATTACAAATTATATGTGAAAAGTTTGCTGTATATTTTATTATTTTATACGCCCTTTTGCATAAACGAGTGTGACACGTAGAAATGATAACTTTTTTTTATTTCTCCATGCCTTGAGATTTCTAAGAAGTTGCTCTCTGCATTTGATGTTATCAAATCTTGTTTACGCCCTTTCATGTTATTTGAACCGGCAACATATTTGAAAAATCATCACATATAGAATATTAAAAATATTTTTTATCATAAAAAAAATTGAGAGTAAAAATGTATTTGACTTATAAAAAATTCAAAAAAGAAACTACTACTATTTTCTGATATCATTAAAATAAATACATATTATTTTGCGCATAACATTTTTGCGTACAGAAGTGTGACATGTTAAAAGGATAACTTATTGTATTTGTCAAAATGCGAATGGATGTAAAAGGTTTTGTCACTCCGTTTTATGGAAATAAGCATAAAGTTATTATTTCCAGAAACGGTTTAGCTTTACTTTTACCTCGCTATAGGATTCTAAAATGCGAATTCAAATATCTGGTTTTTTATATATTGTTAGTCGTGTGTCTCCATATTTTATGTTTGTCGTTAGACATTCATAAGAAACGAACCATAAAAGTAGAAAGAAGAAAAAAACTCTTCATGCGTTATTATCTCCAGAAATGCTCGTTTCGTGCATCCCATTTTACATTTTTAGTGCACGTATTTTTCATTCTAACATTACTTCTTTTATTCCACATCTATTACTTCCATTAAACTCACATATTCGACAGTGACACACATGCTTTTTACGTCCAGTTTTTCTTTTTTCATAAAACAGCTAGATTGTTAAATAATTCTTTTATTTTTATTTACTAGTATAAAAAAGTAACAGATTTTTATAATCTATAAATATTGTAGACGGTCGTTGTAAAATCGGTTTCGTAGGTGGAAGAGAATATAGGATTGAGTGACTGCTAGACTAGTCGATTGGAATTGCTAGCTTATCTGCACGGATTTTAAGTTTTTCTGTTTGTATTTTGGGATTATCGTTAGAAATCTGCGCAGACTTAAAGTTTGTTTCAATCTTGAAGCTTGATTTTTATAGAAGAGTAACGAAAGTATCTTACAGTTTGCTTTTTTGTGAATTTCACTAAGGAATTATGAAAAATTTCTGAAATTTTTTTAATTTACACATAATCACACAAATTATGAATTTACTTTTAGGAATGATTAGTTATAAAAATATTTTCTTAAGGGTACCTTACAGAGTCTCGGCTCTAAAATAACCTATTTTTTTTAATTCTATTGTGGACAAACTAAAAAGAAATTAAAAATCGGTTAGCAGGAAATAGTTTATTGACAAAACATTTTTTTTTATTTTTTCAATCCGAGACTCCATAAGGTACCTTTAAAGAGTTGAAATGTGAATTTCATATTAGGGATTTGGATATAAAAAAGTCAATAAATACGTAAATCAAAAATGTTCTGATTTGAAAATGCAGTTAAAGCGTTTAATTAATGTGTGAAAGCTTTATGTTTGAGTTAAAATCACTTTCGAAATACTGTTCGACAATTATATAACAATCCCAACAACTTCAGACTAATAACTCGGCAGAAGTTTCAGTATTATTCTTGGTCATAAATCAAGTCATTGTATGATTGATGCAGTTAGAGAAGCAAGTAGGTCATAGGATAATTAGTTCCTTGTATATGTATGCATTTGTGTGTTTGTTAGAGAGAGATGTGTAGGAAAGTGAGATTTTGGACAGTTAGTGGTCGGGTGATATCGATCATTTTCATTGCTCTGTGGTCCTGAGCTCGGCATCTGCAACAATCGCTTGTTACGGAAACTCGGAACTAAGAGCAGTTGAATCTACATATATTCCTCTCCCGAATCACCTCTAACATTGTTATTTTTCCAAATACCACAATCCTCAAACAAACATGTGGACAGGATTGTCCAGAATGAGACATGTTATTGTTAAGTTAAAAAATAACATTTATTCTATCTTTACAAAAAACACGGAGTTTATTAAATGCAATTATTCGACCATTTGTATTTTATGTATTTGAAAACTAATCTAATATTGAGATTGATTAAATAATGTCTTTATTAAATAAAACATTTAGTTTCTTTGGTAAAATAAACATTTGTGTTAATTTGTTTTCCGGTAGCGTATTGCGGGTAAATTCGCAACCATCCTAAATTTCAGTTCCGTGTAGTGTGAGTGAGACACTATCGTTTCAACACGCTATTTAAACTTCCGCATTGTCCCCCGGTGCAATGTCCCCGGATATTGGTCCGGTTGACCCTTGCAGTATCGGGTATGGTGACCGCAATACGCCCTGCCTGGTACGGCTCTATATCCAATCCGGTCGCACAGGAAAAAAAGAATTGTGACATCTCCAGTATTGGATGTCTTTATGAATTTTCAACTTACCTTCAATTGTAAACAATTTTATTTAAATTAAAAATAAAACTAGATGAACGTATGTGGTCATGTTAGAAATGTAAAAATACCAATTATTTATTTTGTTTCAAGTCTCAATTGTTTTTATATTACCATTCTGTTTACTTTATGCATAAAAAGAAAATGAATTCAGCTCACGCTCCATGTTTATTCAAGCGTTTGGCTTGTTATATAATTTGAGTTTCTGTAGCAGCAAGCATATTATAGCTGACAGAGCTTGTTAAAAGTATTGCGACGAACGCCAACTTTTCTTTGTTTTATTTCTTTAGAGCCGTTGTTGCGAATACCATTTGATAGGAAAACATTGTTTTGAAATGAGTACAATTGCAGTATCGTCCAAACATTCAATGACAAATTCGTATTTGCACTTAATATACTCCTTAAATAAATAATACTCGTACTTAAAATATTGTAATAAACTTTAATGCATTTCCTACAAATTTGATATGACATGAATTTTTCATCAGTTACTGATGTCATCTACGTTTATCATTTTGTTGTAGTTCTCCCGCAACATATCTTCCCGAAAGCGTAAGTACCGACTCTTCGCTATCAGGACATTAAATATGATGGATAGCATTTCAATCGGTCCATGTTGGTCCAGATATTACCACGATAATCGCCAACGCTGAAGTTTATCGACATTCAATACCGTTTTATTAATCTAACGAAATATATTTGAGTATTCCATAATTTTATCGCTACTAAATTTATTATCGCTCAATATTAATGTAATAGAATTCCGCGAAATTAATCATAACGGACGAAAAGTATGTTTGGGTTTCGTTGCGGATTAGCCTTATTTTCACTAAAAAATTTCACGTTATAAACAATCAGGCTAACTTTTCTTTTTTAGATTTATTCGAAAATAATTCAAAGAAACCACGAACTTTTATTAGAAGCCTCACGGAAAGTTGTGTAAAAACAACTTTTCGTTTTTTCTGAGTCTTCAAAGAGATTAGGGCCGTGTGCTGATTTGTCAGGATTTTTTTTTGCTTTTCACGGAAACTAAACACTTAATAACCTCAAAGTCTAAAAGTACTTCCAGATTTATTTCCTTCTCGTTTTTCATACCAATAAACGGATATACAGTGCAACTATGAGTATATAAGGCTTAGGCACAGTTCTTTAGAAAATGGTCAGATTTGATCTTTTGCCAATAAATATAAGAAATTTCGTTAAAATCTAATTCTATATTATACGAGGATTTTTGAGTAATTTTCGGAATTATAATGATTATTGTGAATAATTACAGAAGTAATTATTTAGATATAAAAACTGTTAAATTGTTTTAAAAATCAAAAGTACTACAACGATGTTTAGTATGTCAACAAAGTGGTTTACATAATATTAATTAATAGTGTAATATTACGAAATTGGGTTAAAATATTTAATTTAATATAATTAATTACGTTATAAATTTAGTAGCAACATTATTTGAGACAGTTTGTTATGGTTGTCGCTGCAAATAATTATAAAATAACAATTGCTAAGTTTGGTTCGCGTAGTTTGTTACACATAGAAAAATAATATATAATTATATTTCTGATCCTAGAATAAATTGTGTTTACCATTTACCAATCCGTTTAGATTCTAGAAATTCTAAGCTCATTTATAAACTTGGAAAACTATTAAAGATAAATTTTAATATCCTACTTGAAGCTGATTCATTTTCGCGTTACGTACTTAAAAATTTACAAATTGCTTTGTTTTTCTCAGTCAGGTGTAAGATATTTGTTAAATCGTCGTCCAACGCAAGCAAAAAGAAATAGGAAGCTCGAAAGCGCAGAGTGCACGAATCGTTGAGTTGGCGTATCGTAAATTACTTCAAACGGAAACGTTCAATGTAACGGCGGTTAAGTTGTTAAATTCGCTCGACCCGAGGTTGGGTGTTTACACTAACTTCATTTACTTACGAATATAGAGCTTACGAACACTTACCTGCTCCATTGTTTCAAACCAAAACGTGTAATTTTATTTTTATTTGAGATGACCCAATTGTCTTACCACTAACAACCACAAATTTACAAGCGTCAATACTCTCTCTCTCTCACACAAAAATGAACAATAAATTATTTATATTTAATAAATAAATTTTGTAAAAAATTGCTATTTAAAACTGTAGATACAAGAAATGAAATAGTATTAAAAAATCTGTAGTATTGTAGAAAGATGCGTAAAGTGGCTGGTTAGAAGATTGAAATGATAGTTTAATAATCACAGAATGGTTATGTAATTGTTATTATAATTAGGATAGTAATTACATTTAAATAGAATGATTTCATATTACAGTGTAAGTACATTCATATATCACATATGCTATTCACATAATAAATATACAAGGTGATGAAAATACATGGTAAAAAAAATATGTTTAAAAACTCAATGCTATCGTAAACTTAAAATATACAATGTCAAATATATTAATACTATTTGGCTGCTCATGCGGACACAATCGGATGTTTTCCGTCGTAAAGATGCCATTTTGTCTCCTTGAAAACGACAATAATCTCAAATTACCAAAAAAATCATAAATATGTTTCCTTGTAAATAATAGGATTTTAATAAATTTCTTTCAAATTTCTGAACAATAATGAACTTAAAAGTGTTAGGAGTTACCTTCTTGGACGAATACATATATGGAAGCGGGTTCCGTGTTGGATGCTGTACAAGTGTAGTTTCCTGAATCACCATCGTGCGCATCCTGTATTGTGAGCCTACTGTGTGTCTGGGGACCAGGTTCTGTCTCTACATTAATCCCGCCTCTGGACATGTCGTAGTTTATCATACGGCTGTTGTGGAACCAGAACACGTACTGAGGTGGTGTTGGACTCTATAACAATAGAACCCACCAAATGAAATTTCATTAGATATACGTTCATGCATGAGCAACTTGCTAGTCATTCAATTATTTGTTTGATGAGAAAAACCAAACTATAACACTGTATAGTGCAATCTAAATTAAATTAAAAAAAACTGATTAACATACATTCATTATCTAAATCGCTTTTTGTTTTTCAATGATTTCCAACGATTTCCAACTATACTAGCTTCAAAGTACAGTTGTATTTAAAATCGCTGGAGTGTATTTTATTTTTAAATTCTCTCACTGTAGAGTTTATTAATTTTAATTTAAAAAAACACCTAAATGCCAGGGAATATGTTGCGTGTCTCGCATTGATAAATCTCTGTCGAAATAATCACGTTTGCGTTTATATAATTTGTAAATGTAAGTTAATTGACCTCGTGCAGTTGTGTGGAAATGTTGACATGCTGGAAGTAATAGTGTCCACGTTATCCATTCATCTGCTTGTCCTATTACATTCACGAGCTCATCTAGTATGGAAACCTCCGGATGGAGAATTAAATAAACTAACTTCATTACGTTTACGATTTTATATAAACTCAGCGCTCTCTCTCTCTTACATACACACACACACAAACACATACACACACACACACACACACACACACACACACACACACACACACACACACACACACACACAGGCAGGCAGGCAGACACAGATACACAAATAATCGGGATTGATCCAGGGAAGGCCAAATACTTACGTATTACTGCGTATAAGAAAGTAAATACATACACACACACACACACACACTTACATACATACATATATACATACATACAGATGTAATTCCAAAAATAGTCATACTTAATTCAGGGAAGGTCAAAAGGTATATTTCTGTTAAAATCTCGAAATTAATTAAAAATACATTTATTTGAAATAAAAAATTATTTTAATTCCAATAAAGGAAAATAAAAAATTACCTTTTCTATAATACAGATGAGGTTGATTATGCTACCTAAATCTACGTGGCGTTCACCAGTACCCTGTATTGATGCTTCCGGAACGACGATTTGCAGATGTACAAAATGCGAAATGAGACCCGTACTTGTCGAAACCTGAAACCCAAAACCTCATAAAATGCTTTTAGTGTTTCATCAAACATTTCAATAAAAAAAACCTTCATTAAAATTATCAAAATAATATGTAAAAAATTAAATAAATGCGTTTGATATAGAAGCAAAATCGTTTGCAAGTGTAATCTTAAATAAAGCAAGATTGGTGCTCATGAATAAGTTATCTAACATGCCCGGAAAATAGTTGGTCTTAAAAGTGGTTTAAAGAGATGAATAGTTGTACAGAGTGGAAAGAAAGTCTATAAAAAGCGTAAAAAGTACAGACGAAGTACAAGAGTTCGCTTCCAACTATCAAAGCGTGTGTTGTATGTGACAATTTTTATTTCTTTTGTTTGTGTTGTTCACGTTTGTTTCGCCTAGTTTATATATTACATACTAGCGAAAGGTTGCTCCAGTGGGTCAGGTCTTATAAGATATAATTATAATTAATGAGATGTGTGATTAATTTACAACACAAGGGCTTCTTAATAGTTAAATTATGCTTTAATAAAGAGCATATTACCTGGCACTCATATGTGCCGTCATCCCGTTTCTGAACGTATTTAATTTGAAGGGTCCAGTCATCAGATCCCTCCGGGTGGAGGATTTGAAATCTTTCGTCGTTCGTATACGTTAACATTCCCGATGAAAGAATGTGCCAATCTCGTCTTCGCACCCATGAGACATGCTATAATAAAATATTTACCACATATAACATAAATATATATCATTTTTTAGGAATATTGATTCGTTTTACATATATGTTTAAACATTTATGTGCGCACCAGGAGAAAAAAATTACATAGGGTAAATGCGAAATCGCATTGCGTTATGCTTGATCTGTCCCGTTACTAATGTATAACCGGTTCAGTGTGTGCGTGCACATAGAGCATCCTCGGCTTTCTACGAGCTTTTCGTGTGAGTGCCGCCACTCACCCGTCATTTGCCGCTTTAGTGAAATATACTATTATCTCTGTATATCAGGAATGCTGAAACAGTATATGCATGTACGATATAAGCTGTTTAGATCAAGGGGTATGTTTTTAATTGAAGTTGATGAATATTATGAAAGCAATATCTGCTGGTTGTAAATCTAAATTAAATGAAGCGTATATATTACTTTATGATGATTCTCTTACTATATAGTAATATAATAATCTCCTTGATGATATTAATGTGCTTTTGTAAAGCTAATGTGGAGCGAAAAACTAACTTCGGTCGGTGCGTAATTTGAATAAAAGGGTTTGTGGGTATTTGACCAGCAGGTCAACAGATTTACACAATATTAGAATGTATTTACATATTTTTGGCGCTCTACTATAATGTTAACATATTACATCTTCCATCCAACGACATAGAATTAAATACTTTCATACTGTGACGAAAATTGATTTAAAAGTATCCAACTTTAAAATAGAATTCTTTATTTATCTTATATCAAATAGCGTATAACTCGAAATAAATAACAACTTTTGCAAAAATGTATATTGATAATTTTAGAATTCTATAAATTTTAATTACAATTCTTCAACGTTACAAAAACGTTATTTTTTGCGTATGTTTCTACACAAAATAATGCGAAAGCTAATTAACTGAATCTGCAGTACATATATTTTAATGTAGATCCAAAATAACTAACAATTAGTATCTGTAGTTCGTTTAGAAGGTCGTTTCAAGTCAGGCGTTGGCTTTATACAACAGCTATTTTGTTTTAATGGCAACACATTAACGCATAGACCACTCTAGACTTTGTTTACCCATATAGCGTTAGTGGTGCTTTCCACATTATATATGACTTTGTTATTTTAATAAAAATAAAAATAATGGAAAACATATTCATACATTCGCCTAATACATAACTTGCGTGGTTCTTTAGTTTTCTGGACACTGTTTCAACACATGTTTCGTGTTATCATAATAAATTTGTTTTTTAAGCTTGGCAACTTTATTTGGAGTAACAGTAACTTGGGATTCAAATAAATATAAACCCTTATGGCGTTTCTACTTATTGATTTAAAATAAAAATATAAAAGGGTTTCCAGCAAATTCAATAACCATTCATGAAAAATATATACATCAGTATTTGTTTTCAAAATAATTCATTTCAAATTATTGGTACAACATGGAGAACGAAATAGGGGAAAAAAGTGTGGATATTAATTGAACTTTTTGTTCTGTACCCTGCTGGTCTGCGTGGTGATTGAATAACAATTAATGATTTGTGAAACATATAGGTGTAGAGATCACGGGGTTGGGTTAGTTTTGAGATTGGGATTAAAATGTCTGCATATTATACTTCTGAAGGCTTTCGATAGAAGAATAAATGTGTGTATTGTTGATGTTACACTGAACATTTTAAAAAGTCTACGTCGATGAAATAAAATTTATTTTTTATTGGTTCCTTACCTCGGATCCGCCTGCCATTCGATCCCCTGTATTCCGGACGTGACAATGTAAATACGCTGTAGAACCCAGCTGAACGGTAACATTACTGATGGTATTGTTGTCCATAGGACTCCAAGTCCCATCGCCGTCTCCTTTCAATGCTTCCTCGATATTCGATTGCCATAGAAGACGTCGTTCTATGTATGAATAAGTTTGGATTTCTCGACGTCCTATAAATAGAATATCAAGGATTTAATATTAGTCCGATTTCTGTTGTGATGTAGAATTTGACTATTTTAAATCTATAAGAACTCTTTTGTTGGTGTGCGATAGCACAGGAAAATTCGTCAAGTGTAACTGTTGACCCCAATGGGTTGTGAGAGAAAATGAATTGAGGGTAAAAAAAAGATTACTTCCATTGCACAGATTGTTTGTATAGCAAATTCTAACCGCGGTTTACCCAAGGGTTTACCCTTTGCTAGCAAGACGATTGCTCACACATACATAAAAAATATATGGTATCATAAAAAAAAAAACGAAGTTATATTTTGTATATTTCCACTTTCATTCTACTGACCAACCTATCTCACAATTTAATCCATATTTTTTAAACAAACAGATTTTATTGAATTACATAAAATAATTTATATATTTCATACATACATACATAAATCCACACACATACGTGCATAGACACACACACACACACACACACACATATATATATATATATATGGGAAGTAAGTTAAAAAGCGATCTACAGTGTAACTAAAAATAAGTATCACTTGAGATTGTAATTCACTTTACTAGATTGATTTTGAAAAGTATCATCCATATGCATTAAGTGATCCGTTTTTATAGGCTACCTTAGAGATATACAAAAGTTTTCTATCAGCACTTATTTAGTGGATTACGACTTTTTCAATCTTCGCTCACAAATAAATTCAAAAGCACTAAATAATTTCTGTATGCTGAAATTGTCAAAACGCGATTTATATCTAACATGTATTTTTAAAACAAGATAAACTAAATAAAAATAAGTCTATTTAATACAAGAAGTGAAAGTAATCACTTCGAAATATATAATTCCGAATATTGATAGATCTCATTTAAGTAAGTGTTTTGTTTGTTTGTTCAGATAGGTAGAAAACACTTCCCTGTTTGTTGTTTAACTCTGAAAGACTTTATTTTTTTTTGTTTACCAATACATCACATCACATCACAGCGACATTAATTTCACCGTTTTCAATACACACTGCCTTATCATTGTGTTGTTATAGAAGAAACACGAATTTAAAAGACCGCATAGAACTACAGTATTGACATCACTTTAGATACCACATAACTGAACTCAAAAGATTTTATCTATAAAGATGGCATTTCAATAGAACTTATTGAAAATGTTAAATTATTTATAGAAATGGACATCTATTGAAAATCGTACTTAAATGTGTATTGAAATAAAAATATTCCTGGCAATACTGAATTTATATATTGGTCACATTTGTCTCAAAAAGTTTTTTGTATAATGTCTAAATTCTTAAAAATAAATTAATTTCTACGATAAGTATGCGTTACTGTTAGTTCATTTAGGTGTTAAATTTGTGTTAATCAACAATAAAAAACATACGTTGTATTGATATTGTTTAGGTTTGTATGGTTTATCAGGTAGTATTGGATGGTTGGTGGTTTTACGTTCAAACATTGTGGTAACCCACTTGCTCCATTTTCCGAATGTATATCTAACCAAAGACAGTCAACCCATGTTATTATTGGAGCTAATGCCCGTTGAAGCCTATTAATTGTTTACTATTTAACACTGTTCTCTGCCTACGTTTTCTGTTCCAACTCAATCGGAAGCTAAGCATATATATTATATAAATATACCGAGCGCGTAACTACCTCTAATAGAATCATTATAAAGCAACCACATCATCAATCAATATTGTTAGATATTGGATAGAATATTCTTTTAAGAAATAAGAGGTATTCTTGCCAAGCATATACAAATCTTAAGTTTAAAGCTTCATCATTTTACCTTCAACCGTTTAGGCTGTAGAGCAATTACTCTGACACACACACACACAGAAAGACGTAATTTCAAAAATAGTGGAATTTATTCAGGGAAGGTCAAAAGGTATATTAGAATCTTGAGATCGAATATTTTCATGATTAAACTTATTACTGCGTATAAGAAAGTAAAAAAAAAAAAATTCTCCTATCATTGGAAATTGTTGAAACATATTTTCAAAAGGTATTTCCCATTTATTAATTATAACAGTTACATATTTGGAACATAAAATGTATAAAACTAACACGGTTTGCTGAAAGGAGTGGCACATATTGTTTTATGAAACTACTACCGAGGGAAATGAAAACGTTCGATATTAGTACGAACCATTACCGAGGGTTCGACTGTTATTGTTTTTTTTTTCCCAGTTTTAATTAAATGTATTGTGTTACAACCCATCCTATATTTTCCCTGTAAATTGTTTTGATCAAACTTGCCAAACAAAAAAAAAGTCTCGCAGGATACCGCTATATTTATGTATCATTTAATTTTTTTAGTAAATATTTGACACAAATATTTTATCTATACAATTTATATGGGTATTTAAATTAATTAAATATGGTTCATTTTAACAGCTTTCATGTTATTTAAATTTTATTTTCCAATGTTCCAATATTCAGGAATGTAATTTATTGCGAATTAATTTCGGAAAAGTGACTTACTCATGTCCAGCGAAGTGGTAAGCAGGACAGGCGATAGGCAAAGCACCAGCACGGCTTGTAACGCGCCAGTATCCGACATCATCCTGGCAAGTCTGCTAATTATCTGAAACAGAAAAACATTTAAAATAAAATATGAAAATTTTAAATGTAACCGAAACAGTTAAAGCGATTTTTTGTACATATATCTAAGACGTGACCTATTTCCTAAAAAAATAATCATTTTCAAAACTCTTTTTTATTGCGCTTAACAAATATTCTCAGACTTTGATGGTAATAAAATATAAATTTAATCTAAAAATACATTTGATCGTCAAATATAAAACATTTCGATTTCTCGATATTTTTTATGATTGTATTAACATATCAGAGTGTTTCGGTTCAATTGTGTTCGTTATGTATTATCGTTAAGTTTCATGGTGCCGTTCGTTTCTGTTCTGCGTTGCGGCGTTTGGACATTTTTGTGCGTTCACTGCCGTGAAATAACCTTGGATTTATTGATAAAATATCTACTGATACAGCGCGCTGCCGCCAAATAATCTAAAGGCAAATGGAAGCTTGTGGTGCTATAAAGATCTTTAACATCAAATTGACAAACGGAATAAAGCTCTAAGCAGGAGAATAATGACACAAAAACTAATTACGGCAATAAAAAAATTGTTTCGTAAAATTTGAATCCCAAAAAAAATTTTATTATACGAAATGTTAACAGTTGAACAAGTGTTAAAGACGACTTAAGTTTGTAAAAATGTATATTAAATCATGGATTGAAAATCTATATGATATATAATATATAGCGTTTATTAAATGTAATAAGGGTAAAAAATAATTGTACGACTACATGTGACATTAAAATAATTACATGTTTTAAAAAAGCTTGTCAGAGGTACGTATGATGTATTGCTCATCGGTCCGATAAAAGTGAGTTATGGCTAGCATGTTTTTTTTTGGTTTGTCCTTTATCGTTTTTGTTGTCAAAAAAAAGTAGGTGGAAATTCTTTGCAGTCGTAGTGTCCACGATACTCGAGTAACACGCGTAAGGAATTCGTTATCTCAAGAAACTCCAGATGAAGTGGAACACGAAACTTGGTGTTTTTGTCTTAATTACTTTTACAGATCTTTTTCTGATATTTCATCACAATCCAACAGATATCTTAACAGTGACACAATTTCTTTCGCCAACCAAACCATTTAGAACTTCTAAAGACCATTCTTCCCAAAACACGATTTTAGTCTCTTCGAATATACGCAATATTGACTGAATTTCATAGTCAAATAACGTTATTATAAGATCTAAGCGCACATTCACACAAAAAGTCCTTGTTGAAAGTTCTGGTTTTGATAAATTTTGAAATTGTAATAACATATTTAAATAAAAATAAACAAGGGATCAAATTATTTTGTATACCTACCTGTTTTTATCAACACTACACTGCGTACATAAATCATACCAATAAAGATGAAAATGAGGCGTGCTTTACACACATTTAGTTTTTTTACAATTTGATAACACGCAACAAAGCCATTGCACGAACAGAATGATAGTAGCTATTTCGTTCTGGTCACCCTGAACATGAAATTGTCGTCAACGTCTTAATACCATCAAGGATAATCTAAACGCAATTAACTTTGTTTTTGATTTACGAGTTTATTTTACCGCGTCTTCAAAATCTATAACTAAAGAATATATAACATTTCTGTCATTATCTATTGTTATATAATTTTAAAACATTTTATTAATCATCAAAATTAATGTCTATGGTCAAAGAACTTAAAATTAAGTTAGTAACTAAACAGTATAGTTTGTTTTTAAATCCTTTGAATTATATATGAAGTAGAAAGCTTTCCCATCAACGAAAATTAATTCTACTTTGAAAGGACTATAACATAACGTACGCAGTTAATATTTATCGCAGTTCTAAACATATTTGATTAACAAGTTGAGTTAAATATGAAGCTTTACTATATTAGGCAAATGGCTTTAAATAATCCACCAAGTTCACATCTTCATTTTCTAAGCACTTACATACTTTTTTTTGTGTAAAATACTTTTAAAATTACACGGAATGGAAAATAAAATAATAATAATAGAACTTAAAATTGCAATTTTATTTTCATTTCAATAATATAGTAGATTACAAAAAATATATATAGTTCTTGTAGGACTAAAATAGAATACAGAATTTTCCTTCTACCGACATGCTTTGAATAATTTCGAATTGGACATTTCATTGATATTCTATCCATCTTTCAAATTATGTTAATACCAAAAGTAAATAAATCGAAAAAATGCAAATCTTGTGGGCTATAAAGGATATTGCTAGCCTGTTTCTGGGAAGACGGTATAATTCTTTTTTTTTTAATAATTGTGTAAAAATGACACCGGAAACCGTAGTATATTTAAGATTTGGCAGTATTTTGGCAAAGTTCCCCCGAAACCTTGACTAGGGCGTTTAAAATTCTGAACAAGTCGCTGTTGAAACTAATGGTCCATGGAATAAGGCCACTGTATTTATTATCCGGTGTCATAGTCGTTGACCTAAAACGCTTTGAGTACGCCACGAATAACTGAAACTAACTGCTCAAATTTTGTTATCTCGTACTTAAAATTTTATATCCTTAAAATGTAGTTGTCTTCAAATAAATATCAATTTATTTTTAAGACAACTATTATATTTAGAAGATTTATATTTTATATGTGTGTGTGTGTGTGTGAGGGAGGGCATGCGTGTGTGTGCCAGAGTCAATAATCAATAATAAGAACTGCTCTTGAAACTGTTAATATAGTAAATAATTCATGACAATCGACTATTATGAATTGAATTTCATGAAGATACTTAATGGTTACTGCATGTCTACAACCTATATCACTTTATATTGACCCCAATACATCATCCAAACATTATAACCTTTACCATCCATACTTGATGCAGTAACGCATGCTTATATATTATTTCAATTCAGCAATACATATATTTGAGAAATACTGCACTCCAGCAAATTATATTATATTATATAAAAAAGCCAAAATTACTTTAAAGCATATATATATTTTGAAAACGTAATAAATTTGTTGAAATAAATATCTTTTTAAGTACTTATGAGAGTGGAACCAGACACATTAATAATAAAAGAAATTTTTATTTCAAAAATAAAATATCTCAACAGGCGTTGTATAAACGTTCTATTCTTAGATATTATTTTCTTTCTGGAGAGTCAGTAAACCTTTGTTATTAAAAATAATGACAAAAAGGATACTTTGTTTTATTATTTTCGTTTTACTTCATTTTCTTGAAATTCTTTTATTACGCAGTCAATGTCTTTCATTTTCACAATCATATCAAAAATACATATTATGCTATATAACATTTTCGCTCATTAAATTGCGAAAGGTAGTGAACTATATATAAATTGGACAACGCTTGTATAATTTTATAAATGAATGAGGCAATAGTAATTAATAATGTTGCATATAAGCACAAATTTACAGGAATTGGACATTTATAAAGAAATTAAAGATTTAAATTTGATCAAAGATATGGAAACCAATGAAGTATTGCTTAATGATGAATTTCATTTTTTAACTGGATCTATGTGATTCGTAAATTAGATTTGATATTATTGGATAAAAAGCTTACGCGAGAGAATCACAATGTAAGCATATATAAAATAGGAAAATTATTATTTAAATTATTCATTTATTTAATTATTTATCAACTAATAATGTTGAAATTAAAATAGGAGTGGCAATACAGTATTTTGTTTCAGTGAAATAAATATCAAATATGTCAATATTCAATGACACAACTGCGATTAGCTGAGAAGCTCCACTTTTTTTGCGAGCCAATACATTCAATTCCATATAAATGGAACTGGTGAAGTGCAAATAAATTGATTTTCGTTTGAAGACTCGCTTTAGTTTCGTTCACTTTGAAGTGTGGAGAGTTTAAAACGAATGTAAAGAAGTAAATTCATGTTACTCAGTTGTCGTTATGTCTGTTGACAGATTTTTAAATTCCTCTAAATATAAAAATATGTATTTTTCATAATCCCAAAAGAACAATTAGTACTAAAATTATTTATTTTGTTCTAATAACACATTCGTAATTTATTTTTATAAAACAGATTTTGAAAGGAACTAGGATGTAATGGTATGAGATTGACAGGTCAATTAGTACATAAATTACTTAGTGTTGGTGTCTTTACATACTAAACACACATCAACATACTCTGACACTGAACATGTTAGCTTTGGACCACTCTGGAATACGTGTGGACATGCATATTAATTGGTGCACATATTTACCTTACAGTGTCAGTTCTACATCTCATAACTTTCCATCCAGAAAATATTTTGAATTTTATATTTTTTAGTTTCTTATACGAAGTAATACGTATTTTAAATTAGTAAAATAATAAAAATTCATGTAATTATTTCTTAGAATAAATATTGAATAGAATTTTTTCATTAAAATCGAAAGCACTTTTGAAAATCCCATTTTCTTGAGCGAAAGCCGAAAGGTCGAGCGAGAACATGGGTTTCTAAAAAAAATCATAACTCCATAACGGTAGCTCTAAACGAGAAACTACATAATACTTTATACTACTATAATACAGTGCTATACCGCACTTATCACCTCTGTGCTCTATCGCGTAATCAATTAAGAACATACTAGGATGGCCTAAAATTGATAATTTATCGCAAGTAATAATATTGTTGTTGCATATCAAATTAAAGCTAATTTTATGCTCTATATATTTGTAAGAGTAACGATTTTAAGAAATCTTAAAGATTAAGGAAAATTTGGGCGTTTAAAATTTCATTTCAACAAATTTATATTTGTTGATAGTCTATGCATGTTAATATTTTAAAATCAGAAACCAGTATTTATTAAAAGACGCCAGCCATCTGAGTATGTCTATCCTTTTCCCACTTATATAGGGATAGGATTTAATTCAAAATTTCTGGTACATGCAGGAAAACTTGACCGAATAAGATTGAAAAAATCAGTACTGTGACCACCGCCGGTCATTGTAGTTCGGTTTTAACGTTACTGTGCATATAAACTGCACTGTAGACTAGTATATGAACATTTTAAAATATAGAGCAATTATTCGTATTGCACAATGAACTTTTGAACCATATTAAATGCAATATTAATTTTATTTAAATATATACTAGAACATTCGCGGTTTGTTGTAATGCGCCGGGTACAACATAGACATTTTGTGCGCGTGCAACTCTAAATGAGGAAGTGAGTATATCTTAATAGAAAAATTGCTTTTTTCAGGAAATTATATCTCAATGCGGATTTTTATTATAACAATTTATATTTTCGCGAGAAATTTATTTCCCTTTGTTTAATAAAAATTCTTTTTTTTTTTGCAATCCTCATTTTATTCAAAATTCTTACTATGTACTACTACATATATATAGAATAGAACAGTTGCACACTATATATTAGCATGTACTACTAACAATTATACACTTTTACGCATACAGGAACAGTTACATTTTATTTTGTTGAACTGGTATCGATATATTGCCATAATACTTTGAGCTTTTGCGCTGACATTTTAGAATATGGTATTTTCAAAGTGTATATATGTGTTACTAAGCATCGAACAAGTTTACGCAGCGTTATGCATTGAAACATTTTAATCTCGGATGATTAAAAGGATTAGTAAACTCGGATACCAGGGAATGGAACAGGCGTATAATCCATATATGCAACGAAGCGACGGTACAAAATTCAACAATATTTGATGCAATTTTACGAAATATTTAATTAATACGCATGGCGTAACTGTTTGTCAAATTAAATTTTGTATAGAATCAAAATTTTATTCGGAAGTTTATTTGAGAATTAAGAGTAAAACAACTGTACAGCAAATCAATTACGAATTGTTTAATCAGTAAATTCAAAATAAGACAAATTCTTAAGTTTCTTTTTTGTCTTTTTGTTAATCAGTGATTGGGGTTGAAAACTATTTCTGTGGTGGAGTTTCCGTAGGTGATTTAGACACTAACGGTTTAATTAATCTTGTTCGTAAATAAACCTGTGATGTTTATCCTGGATCATGTTCAGAAACAAACGATTTTTTTTTTGCGCTATTTCTTGTCTGACCTACCAATATATAATTCAATTCATGTTCGTCTTCCAACCAACATCCCAATTGCTAACTAGATTTAATCATTTTGTTAAATTTGGTATAATTATTCCACAACTCTGAAAACAGCTGACCCTCTCTTATTTTCAATTATTTTTTGTGACTCGGCCAGCGTCCATACGTATGGTAATTTACGTACGTTTTTGCATATTCATGAGATGGGTTTCGAAAATGGAATCACCGGGAATATGTGAGAAATTCTAAAACATGCAATTATGATGTGAAAAATAACGCTCGTGTTTTTTTTTTTTGTGAAAATTTCGCCGCATTTGCATCAAACACGAACTGATTTCTATTCGATAATTGAAAATAGACTAAAAGCCTTAAATCGGCGATTATGTTTAGTATTTTGGATATACCAAATATTTATAGCGTAGTTTTTAATTTTATTACGATATGAGGAATTTTATACAATTATAGATTTATATTTATAGAAGTTGTGGTTGGAGTTTTGTGAAACATTTTATTAATAAATAAATACTTTAAACACTTGGTTAAGTTTCACAGGTTTTATTTAAAACGACAATTGTTTCGACTGTTAGGTCATGACCTAACAGTCGAAACAATTGTCGTTTTAAATAAAACCTGTGAAACTTAACCAAGTGTTTAAAGTATTTATTTATTAATTATAGATTTGTTCCAACAGAACACTATTTTCATAATGCGCATGCGTACATTAGTTGGAACAAACCTATTATTTTTCAATATCTAGTCATTTATAAAAGAATAATCAGTAATTCTATACAATTTAAGCTATTGTTTATTTTGAATAGTAAAATATATTTGACGTAAAATATACCACATGTAACCTACCATTAGATTTGATAAATAATAAATGTGCGTTTTTCAATATATTGAACGATATTTTTAATGGATGCATATTACCATAAAATAAAAAGAGAAAAATTTATTCAATATAATAATTATGAATTGAAGGTCATTTATATTTAGGATATGGATACAATGAACGCGGAAGGTAAAATAGTATTCAAATTTTAAAGCAATATTTTTATTTCAATGGCCATTCGCAAGTTCAACAATATAAAAGATCTACGATGGTTCTTCAATTCTGCATTGAATTTACGATTTGAATCCGCGTATATAGGTCATAGCAGTTTATCCTATATAAGTTCTATTTCGCAAATGTAAACACATTAAGGCGAACCACAATTCATAGAATGTTCCCGCGAAAGAGGAGAGGACATTCCGAGTGTGTTCCGTCATCCGTTTTCTAGAATATTCGCACAAAGAGGGAGGTGATGATAATAGAAAAAGAATTACTCAAATTTTGTATATTTTTGTTTGAAATTTTACTACGAATTTCAATTTTATATATATATGGGTTTTTCTTGTATTTCTTCTGCTTCTTTCTTGTCAACATTTTACTGTGTCCAGATTTATGTTCGTACAATATAAATATACGCTCTACGATTTTCACAAAGCTTTTAATTTATTGGATCTGGCCAACGGATTACAAGAATTCTATTCGCCGTTGTTTATCGAAATACTTTTGAAATAATTTACATTTTATTAGTCTGTTTACATCAATACGTAAACAATTCTTTTAAATTTGGTACTACACAAAAGGAAATCCAACCAAAATTCGTTTAAAAATGTTTCGAGTGCCAAGAAAAGTCTATTAATTTTAAAAAATAATAAACTTGAATATTACAAGCGAGCTGCATATTTACTTGTGAATTAAATTAGATAACTTAAATCTTAGTTAATGTAACGATTTGGTATGGTTTCTTAAGTATAACTCGCAAGTGACTTCCATAAACTTCATCACTATAATGACAAACGTTGGTGAAGTTAACGGTTGGTGCGCATTGCTGAACAATACTACCTTCAGCGACCTCGTATCTCAAAGCAACGTTACAGACACTACACTACTGACTGAACTAACTTTGTCAAAGTTTGTCTTTACACCTTTCAGACAGATATCTCTATCAAGTTTCACCAACTGTTAGTTATATTTACTTGACGCACACCACAAATGTTAATGAAATTGAGCGTGTAGTCTATTGTAGTTAAAGTTCCAATTACATTAGCATTATTGTTAATATTTTACTCGGTGTACATTGCGCCAGTATTCATTTAGTTCAATTTGTCTTTTCCTGCGAACAATGTAGCAGCCTGCGGTTACCAAATTTAAACTCGACTACCACAATATTTAAGACAACGAACAAGAGTAATTTTACTACTTAAAACTAGTTAATAGTTAAGCTACAAGAATTATTATTTCATTAAATGTAAATCTTAGTTGTACTAATTGGTAAATGTTGAAGAAATCTTGTTAGATACTAAGCTACATGTTATTCCCGTTTCTAAATGATTGGGGAATAAAACGAGAAAAAATAAAAATCTATGAAACCGCATCGTCAACCTAGTTTCCGGGTCCGGAGCTCAACAAACCGGAAGTGGCAACCATGACGATATCACCAAAGGACGTTTACGCCCTGCAATGCTTCAACACGTAACTCTATTCTATACTTTGAATCCAACCACAATTGCTTTGCATTTCTGTAGAAATTGCAAATCAAATATACACACCATAAAATTTGTTAATATGAAAAATTATCTTTAAATAAAACTGTAAAATGGTTTAATTTAGAGAATAATTGATTATGAAAATTGTAGTATTAATTGATATTGATATAAAACAAGTGACAATGGCGGTTTAATTTCTATATGAATGTTTTATTAAGTAGGACATTCTGTAGTAGTAATTATGTAAATGCTGATGATATGACGGTTCCTGTTTATGCAGATGAAGTGGTGTTATGGGGGAGGAAATGTGTAGAATGATATCAATGTTTGTGTGATTGGAATAGGGAATTGTTTGAATTAAACGTAATAAAAATTAAAGATATTTAGTTTGTAATGTTTTATTATTGATTTTTTTTTGAGAGAAATTTACATTAATCTGTTCGTTAATTTTATATGTAAAGTTATGGAATTGGCAATGTTTTTAGCTCTTTTGTTGTAATCGGCGAATAATT
This sequence comes from Nebria brevicollis, assembly GCA_944738965.1. Classification (NCBI taxonomy): domain Eukaryota; kingdom Metazoa; phylum Arthropoda; class Insecta; order Coleoptera; family Carabidae; genus Nebria; species Nebria brevicollis. Next base: position 12,568,725 of record OX122905.1, read on the forward strand.
TCGTCGCATAAATGGTTAGGGTTTTGAATCTGTGTGTAGAATGGCTTGGCGCTGGTCCGTCGACCAACTACATCGATCCTAGTGGTCGAGACTGGAGTTCGAAGCGGATTTGCATAAGAAATTCGACCTCTCTGAAAGTAACATGAATAGTTGATGCTGAGCAGCACGTTTATTTGGTTTGTGCGTGGTCTTATCGGTTGGCCGTCCTACACACTTGTCGTATTTACGTGTGAAAAGTTTACGCAAAATGAACCTTTTCAATTCATGTATATTTTAAATAATGGACTGTCTCTTATATCCTATACTCTTTGATAATATATTCCTTATCGTATAATTTTGAATTTTCTTTTCTTATACGAACTATTTCAGTCTCGAGATTTTGACCTTCCCTGAATCGATTCCAACTATTTTTGCAATGCCGTCTCTCTCTCTCTCTGTATGTGTGTGTGTGCGTGTGAATGTGTGTGTATGTGTGTGTTTGTGAATCTTCACCTTTGCTAGGAAAAGGTCTAAAAGGGTCCTTATTGTGTATGGATATTGACGATGTATGTATATGTTGTATTATGTGGTCGTCTTTTAAAAACAAATTTTGTATAGTTATTTGGCAATAAGAAATGATTAACGAGTGCCTTAGTCATTTGGTCCGCAAGCGATTTTGTATCCTTGGGATCGTTTCGATCTATAGGGTTGAGCGCGCATGTTGGTGCTTATATGAGTGTATGTGCCACGGTCGCTTTGGCAATTTTCATATACCTTTATGAGGGAGTTTTGGAAACGCGATGTGGCATGAACCTAATTTTAAATCTATGAAGCAGAAAACTTTGCACATAAAAATAAAGCAGGATGTTTATTCAGTAAAATCTGCCCGAACTTTCGGTTTTATGGATTTATCTAAGTTATTTGTTTTTCTGTATCTTTTTTTAATAGAATCTTCTGTAAACAATTCTACATTCGCAACTTCAACTTTCAATATCTATTCTTTTTCTTTACTGAAGTACTTCTTTAAAGAAATATTTAAAGAAATACGTTACTGATTTAGGCTTCACAATAATCGAATAATAAAGATAGAGTTGATTTTATAAAATATCAAACCATGTCATTTAACTACCCGGATTATTTTGAAGTATTCGGTTATTGCGTAATAATAAAAGTGAAAAATGGTTATGAAGTGGTTCATCTTACATAGACGATAAATCTCAAAACATGCGTTTCTCTTACGTCAGACAGGCAATCTCAAATTTAAATTTGATTGAAGCACATCCAATATATAGAAGTCCGTAAGGCAGAACGCCAAGCATCTATCAAGGGGACATCAAATAAGAATGTACTATAAAAAGCGCTGACTCCTGGAGATATAAGTTATTGAAATGGCAGGGTACATACCTCCCCTAGATAGCAACAACCCTACTCGTTTATTGATGCACAAGAACTCTATGCCGTGGAATTGGGGGAGAGAGATGGTTACCTAGGCGAAACATTTTAAGCTTACATCACAGAACAGAGTAGGTAGATACAGCACCGGTTTTCTTATGCAAGCGGCTATTTGAGAAAACAATCACGCTTTTGCTACCTTTGTCACTGTCGGAAAGAGAAAGCTCTAGAAGCTTAAATATGTAAAATGAACGCGCGAGACGACCATTTGCCAAGAGAATTTACGAACAAAGGCTTTCTTCCTATTCCATTTCTTTGGAAAAATAAAACGACTTGGGTTTTGAACTTGCTGCTCTACGTACAATGCTTTAACTTTTGACAACTCAAGTGAATGTTAATGTTTAACTCAACTACTATGTATAACAAATGCATTTGCATTAAAATACCTTCTTCTAATATTACACTATAGTTCCGACTTTTTTTTTTTTTTCTAAATATACTTCAGAAAGCAGTCTCATCCATATTTTCAACTATATAAATTTGAGTCCCAGAATAGAACAAATGTTGTTGAGAACCGTAATATTTCAAGTTACACAGTTCTTGTGTTGTAAACGATATAAATAAGAAAACGTATGATGGATTGATTATCAGCTGACAAAAGGATCGGCAATGGATGAAAGTCTCTTCCATATTGTGATTTTCCAAATATAGTCTGGCGAATATATTTCGCACGTACGCATAAACATAAAAAAAGATTCGTAAAGAGGTTCTGCGGCTCAAGTATCCCACTTGGGAGACATCTCGGTGCGTTGAACTCCACTTGAATTTAAATGTGATATGTTTGCATTTTTTTCCTGGTATTGAGGGCATACTTAATTTTAGATGTGTTAGACCAAGAGGGTAAATTAAATTTGTCAAAATAGTTTCGCAAGTTAGGAATATTACCAGTAGGGAATAAAAAGACATTATTGGATCAACGATCAAATACGTAGTCATAAATATTTATATATGCTTCATACATAAACATTATTCCATAGTATGTATGATACAAACTCATAAGACGTATATTTTCACCATAAGGATAGATGTTGATAACACTGATCTGGCATAGTCTTCATTTCGACACTATCAAGTTACCTACTTTGTCACACACATAATGGTGTCTCCAGGATATACCTCGGGCGAGACTGCGGGTATATCACTATATAAGAGGGTTCGATACCACACGTGACTATCGAACGCTGTATGACATGCAGTGTATGTGAGGCGAATTGGAATTATCTTCAAATCAGCGTCACCTGTTCGTGAAGGCATACCAGCAATATATGTATGTAGTGAAACGACATGTCGTTTTACTAAAATTTTAAAATTCTTTTCGTGTCCTTGTCATATACCCATATTTAGTTTTATTTTATGAATTTCGTGTGCGATATAAATCATCCTAAAAGCGCATTGCTTCCCCTACGTGCTTTGCTATTTATATTGGGGTGTCTGTTTTCTATGTGTTGTGCACTTTTCAGGATAGGGTGCAATTATGAGAGGGTTCGTTGAGATTTATCAACTATCGCTTTTATAGGCATTATTAACAAAAGGAACATATTATTTCGCTTAGGGCAATTTGACTTCCTTAAGGGTCATAAATATATAAACACACAACGATTATCTATGAATTATTATTTTTTTGCGTATCTATACACATAATTACAGATACCGGTATCGAAAAGTAAATATACCAAAAATGACTTGAGTAAACAAGCACTTCCAGTTCTTAAGTTTCAATCTTAAAATAGTCAATCAATTTAGGGAGGGTTAAAAAATATATTTTTGTTAAGATCTTGAAATTATTCCATGATTACTTATTATTACGTATAAGAAAGTAAAAACAGGTAAAACAAACTTTAGATCGTACAAATTGGACCGTCTTCATTATTTATTCAAAAATTTCCAATATTTTAAATTGAATATTTTATTTATTCGAAGAATACGAAATTGCGAAAATATTATTCTTATAATTTGCAATGCTATCTACAAATTTATACGCACCGACGTCTATTTGGAATTTTACCATTCTTGTATTTACTGCACGAAAATTTCCATGCGACAAACGTTCGCTTTGACAATGATAATATTTGTATTCATAACTCAATAAAAGAGACTGTCTTATTACTAGATGTTCTTCCTTTTATTATATAACTCAATACCGAAACTATAGACACAACCAACATTTTTTTAAATATATATACATATATTTAAACAATCGTTTGATATGCTTCTAAATATATATATTTATATGTACTTTTAAGAAAAATAAAATGATAATACATAAGTAAAAGACATAAAAATTGGAATGATTAATTAGAATTTTTTATAAAAGCGTGTATGGTAGGGTTAATAAACTAAACATTCATAATCGTAATTACAGTCTAATGCAATAGTGGAGTCGTTAATATATCACGATATAACATTGTTACAATGACAGATAATTATTTTTCAAATATCCATCAAATACCCTGTATGCAATAGCATGCAATAGTATTATTTTTCTTTCATTATCGGGTAAAATATATCTGTTATCTGAGTGCAACATGCGCAGACCGCGTTGATACGTGCAAGCAAAAGCGAATAGCGTGTCCGGATCAAATGTGTTGATAGCGTAGTTACGGTAGTGTTATTATATTCTTATGATGGTTTGTATGTGAAAAGTTTTAAAGTAGAGGCAATTTTGACGAAAAGTTCAGTTTACATAATTTTCTATTTATATACGACATGTGAAAAGTCCGCATAAATGGAGAAACTTTGGCATCCGAATGAGAAAACAAACCGCCACAAAAAAAAAACATTGCTGTTCGGTCACGCAGCATATAAATAAAATCATGTGATATTTTCGCAAAGTTTTTACTGTAACTTTGTTCGGTTTTACTGTACCTACGTAAAAATGAACATCCTGTCAGGAACTAGCATACACACTGTCATATGCTTATAATAAGATTTTTGATATGTAAACATTTACGCGCGCACCAGGAGACAAATTTTTACATTGCGTTATGATTGAGCTGTCCCGTTGCCGATTTACTAGTGATTGAGTGAGTGCTTACGCGTCGGGTTCTCTCGGCTTTCTACGCGCTTTCCGACGTGTACAGCACTATGTGTGAGTGCCGCCACTCACTCACATTATTAACTTATTTATTTTAAATAATTTTGGGTTGTACATATTAAAAATAAATACAACTTTTAAAAAAATAAATTTATATTAACAGAAAAGTTTTCAATTTCTTGTGAAATACGTAATAACGAAAACATTTGGAAACTAATAAAAATAGGTGAATAACAAGCTGCACTTAACTACTTGAATGTTTAGATGAAAATAACAGAAAAGGAGGAAGCGATAATGCATATTACAATAGAATGTGAAAGGTGAGCAGTCCGAATAGATTCATTATTCAAAATATGGTGGCGTGGTTTACCGAAACGGAAATTTATCCAATGGAGCAATGAACTTTTTCATTTTGATGTGGTTTTTGCGGCGACCGGTCGCGTTAGGGAAATTCTGATGTTTCATTTATTTGATACATCCGCTAGCCCGGGATAAATTAGCGTTCGTGTATTTTAGCTGACCTTTCCAACCCAATTTTTTCTGAGTTATTCACCATAGGGCGATTGCTTTTGTTGGGCTCTTCATACCCTCTGGTTAAACGGGTTTATATTTATGTAATAACATATCAAAAGAAACCGCAATTAATGAAAAACTTCATGTCATACAATGTTTTTTTAATAACACTTTATGTGAAAGTATAATATAGCTTTTTTTATCATAAGCTAATATTTTTTACATTTCCTTTATTTCCTTCTCAATAAACACAATGATTGAAAACTGTTACCATACCACCGACATATTGTATTCTCAATGCCATTGAAGCGACTGTTAATTGGTCTAAACTTAATAATTTATAAGAAAAGAAAATGAATAATGTTTTTAAGATTAGTGGTAGAGATGTATATTCAGAGGAAAATAATGGAGAAAATCACATCAATGTTATTATTGAAGCCATAGAAACTTCTGTATGGAAAAGTTTTGCAGTAAATCGAACACGACACGAATAAGTTGTGTACGGTTTTCCACTTATAATAAAAGAGCATTCAGGATAAAACTGTAGAATTTTCACAACTACAACCATAGTTCATTATTGATATATTTTAAAAATATTAAATATTATTTATTATTATCAAACATATTTATGTCTTAAATATCCGCAATGACTTGCACTGAACTCTCTTATACGTATTTTGTTTAGGCAAGAGAGTAAATCTTACCACTTATCACTTACCTTTTACAAAAATAAAAGATTTTTCTTGCCAAACATATAAAAATTTTCAGTTTTAAGTTTCATAATGTTAACTACAACCATTTAGGCTGTAGAACACACATTATTTGTATTAGAGTAAAATATATATATGGTGAAAACACAGTTTATCGTGCTAAAAGTATAACAATATTTTCTGGTAATGTTGGGAAATAGTTTCATGCGGTTTTTGGTAAGGATTACCAGGTATTTCACCCTGCTAAAAGCAAAGTGGTACTCGCGGCAGGTCGTCAGTAAATACCAATGTTTATATAACGGAAGCGACTAAGTTTGTGAAGATAACAGGCATTTTTGACCGAATATCCAAAATGTCTATATTATTTAAGATAATTTTCCTAAATAAGTAAATTTCTATAAGCACATTAAACAAATTTTTATTTTGTATTTTTAGCCTCCATACATAAAAAACTTTACTAATCTGTTGTAAATTTATAATCAGAGGAAGTTTGGTGATTTTATGTATTTAATAGTTTATTAAAAAAGCAGCTATTGTTCAAAAATTTACTGCAGTAAAATGATCTTGCTGATAAACTTTTGGATGTGCATACACGGAATTCTAGATTAGATAATGCAGGTCTGATGTACGCATCATTCTTCATATAGTGTTCTTAGTTTAACATCGTTCTCATAATGCTCTCGATCTTCTTTCTCCGTCCAACATCTTTGTTCATTTCATACTTTTATATATAAAAATATATAATCATTATTATAAATAGGATGCTAGAATGTTAGAGGTTTTTTCTCCTTACTTATTTTATCTCAACTTTTTTAAAAAAAACTTCCCCAGGCTAATATACATTTTTTTTCCGCAACGACGCTTTTACCTCACTGATTCATAAATGTAGTTAGAAATTTAAAAATTTGCTTTTATATACTGATTAACCGATTAACATACTATCTGTAGATATTCGACTAGTTCGATTTTATGGGAATGGATTTGTGGTTTACAAAGTTTGCCAAAGGGCCTACGAGGTTTGCCACATCGCTAAGTTCGTACATGGTTTTGCTATTACGAGAATTCATATTATTACCGACAACTTAATTTTAATAAACTATTTATTCATAATCCATCATTCATTCAACACAGGATGCAATAAGTATAATTTCGTAAAATATGCTTTAAATTCATATTGAATTTAATTGTTGATGCATTCAGTGTTGGATAAAAATGTTTAAATATTCAAACTTTTTATCGGGATAAAATCTAAAAATGTACATTTTAAATGTTAATCAATACTGCCCTAGTTTTTATAGGACATTTTTGTGAGTATAAAAAAAAGCACGCGCGCTCTATAAAAGGCAAAGTACCTATTGGGTTTTAATGTTAAACAAAAACTCGTCAGCGATCAATCACAGCTCGGAGCTGATCGTCCATAATGCAGTAGCGAACCTTGAGATTTTTTTTTGTACAAGATACTATAATACCAGGCACCTCCGCCAATCTCGCTTAGCATAATTGGGAAAATACAGATTCAAGATACAACGCTGGACTTTCGTACAAGTATTGAATAAAAGTTTGTAAATTTTATATATAACACACAATAACGAAAATGTGTGGCAATAAGTTTGTCATAAGTAATGAATATCGCATATAGGATAAGAAGTGTTTGATTAATATTATTTCTATATTCGATAAAAGTTAGAACATTTCGCGACATGTGTGTGAAAATATTCTTTAGTTTCCAAAAGTTTTCTACAAATATGACTTCAGAATAGGTTTTAGCTTGACATTTAGCAATGACGCCTGGTTGGAAGAAAACGATTTATTACGTGTTATAAATATAATAAAATGTCTCTTTTCAAACATTTAGGAGCGACAATAAAAAATTCTTTCTAATAAAAAATTACAACCATGAATTGACTCCAATCCGAGTCACAAAATAATGCACGTTTAAAATATGTGTGTGTGTGTGTGTGTGTGTGTAAATATTAAAAAGTTGAATTAATGAAGTATGTATATATTTAAATAAAATGTGAAAAATTTTAAGTGAACAGTAGGTATATAGGGAATAATTTTATAAGTTAATAAAGTATGCCGCTGTTTGAGTTGGGAACAGGAGATAAGTTTGAGATAATACCATGTATGTAATGTGTATGGTAACCGAGAAACGTAAGTTCACAATGTGAAAATGGGATAGCATCACTGCACACGGCGGCAGCAAGATAATGCACTTACTTCTTCAGGTTTATGGAAATGCATTTGCAGCCATGAACGTCTTAGAGATATGCAAAAACTGTTGTAAATTGTGTCACGCAGATTAAATCGCATACAAGTGAATACGTTGTTTTAATTATTATACTTTGAGTTATTTAATGTGCAAAGATATACCCTGTTAACAATGTATATGCAAAGTAGCTGTTAGTATCAAGTGTAATTAAGTTCTAGAAAATTATAATAGTTGTGGAAAACAGCAGAATAAAATGAGAAAGTAAGTTTAATCATAATATAGCACACATAAAATTGTGATAATTTTATCAAGGATGAAAAATGGCTTGGTGACAAATGAATTAAAAAGCACCATATTATATCAAGACAGCAAGACAGAATATGGTTAACTCAGCTGAACACAACGAGCTTTTAGCTGTCTTAAAAGGTTTGGGCATATGTGCGGAACGCTGATATGACGGACACATCCTGTTGCAGTAGTGAGAGTATTTTTACATTTATGATACAACGCACCACTTTTGGCAAAGTGCTCTTACAATTTATAAGTGTAAACATAACAAATTATTTTATTATTATACTCATTTGTCTACCGAACATTTTCGTTGGTAGTACTCCCTTAACGGAGTATTTAATACTATGTATCATGAAATAAAGTAATTACATTAAATTGATGATTTAATGCATTTGATTGACGTAATTTGAATTATTCCGAATCGTCTATATCTGCAGCTGACAAGATAAACACATTTCCGAAACATGCAGTTCCTACTGGCGATGGGTACGGTTTATCGTTTTGATACAAAAATACATAAAATTTGTACAGGGTTTTTTTATTTTTATATATATTGAAATCGTCTCATAAAACCCATTTTGGTTAACATAAAATTTTTATTAAATTATATATGACTTTTTTATTTCCAATATCAAATTTCCATAATACTCCGAGAAAACTGGAAGCTATTAATATAATATTATATATATTTCTGAAACATAAATGCGTTACTGCTTTATTTAAAAATAAAACCTAGCATTTTCATCTTTAGTATATTTATTTTAAAGATAACTTACCAACTATAATAATAAAACCATTGCGAACGCCATAAGTCTATAAAATTACACCATTTTTAAGGATTCTCAGTTTTATTAAAGCACAAACACTAACTTAGAACACATACGTACTTCACAAAACTAATCACGGCACACAAACTAACTACTTTCGAAAAAGTTTCATTTTCAACAATAAATTTTAAATTTTTGTTCAGATAGGATTGTTCATATTATAAGTTCAAATAATCCATATACAATTAATAAGAATACGTTAGCTTGTTTTCGTAATAATATCATCTCGACAACGAAACACACTTTCACGACAACGAACGAATCTGTGTTCTATGCTACTGGTATTGACTGCGGCGTCGTGACGCTCATCGCACGACGCTTTCCGAGTACTCGCGGATCTGCTCGAACATAATGCACATTATTGATGTGATCAATATAGATCAACCAGAATCATTAAATATATATAATTTATTCAATATTAATACAGTCAGTTTTAATCATAAAAAACTGGGATTCGAACCCAGAACCTTCAAATCTGAAGATTCTGGTTTCGTTTCATAGCGATATTTTATAAATTTCGCAAATATTTTATGTTATTCATAAATTTTCTCGAAATTTTCTTTGCGTTGAGTAACTTTTTAATGAGCGCTTTTGCGCTAGGAGCACAGTCTTGATTAAAGTTCCAAATAAGTTTCACAATGGTTTACTAATGTAAATCGGCAATAAATTCGAACAATCAGTGAGCCATTGAAGGAAACTAAGCGTGTAAATAAATTCACAGCAGATAAAGTATGAGCGCAGCCAAGTGACAACTAGATGTAGATTTAAATTTGGAACATTATAATTGCAACATTTCTAAATCATGGCATAGTCTAGCTGGCATTCCGAACTTGTCTGCAACTTTAAATTGCATCCACATCATTTCATGGTTTTTATGCAAATGCAAAAGTTTTACAAGGTTTTCAACGAAATTGTCGTTTCCGTTTTAGATGGTTTACGGTTTACTTACATTTAATTATAACTTTTAAAGATAGGCTGACATGTTATTCAAATCTTTTTACTACATATTATACTCAGATTTATTTTCCTTCATTTTGCGTCTTTTATTTGCGAAATTTGATTTTATACTCAATACACAATATCGGGAAGCTTATTCAATTACTTCTAAAGTATTTTTTTTTGTGTAAAACCCACATATAACTGTAATGTTTCACAATAAATGCGCCACCAATTCTGGTCATAAGAACTCTCAATTCTCATTTCCCTATTACCGCGCTGGTAGTGATGTATTCACTTATATCGTCTATTAGTTTGTGAAAAATGTTTAAAGAATATATTCTTTAAAGATTTTGATTTGCCGTTCTTTGAATGAGATTTGCTTTAAATCGTTGATATTCGTTGGTGCAACTAGACGCCTGCACTCGAACAGCCTGCATTCTCGCTGCATTGTCCACGGCACTAACCGAAAACCTACTTTAGCCTAGCGACGCCTAGCACTGGCGCACTTTTAAATCACGTTTTTGAAGTTTTGTATGAAAATACATATATTCATGATATATATATATCGACTGTGCACTGTATTTCATATCCGCATGTTGTGGCGCCATATCACACTACCCTTGTATTTGTCCGTCTGTGTTTGCGATATTATGAACAGTGCCGGCGCTCAAGAACTCAAATATGTAAATTGTGAATAATAAGAAGCTTGACCTCTTAATAAATTCACAAATATTGTTCGGTAGATTATTTTATTAGTTCGTTTATCCAAGACTTAAAGATCGAAAAATGTTATAAATAAAAAAATTAATTTAGTACACAAACTCGTAAATGCTTTTTTACCCTCTATGAATTATTTTTGTGAAATGGCACTGGTTGGTAATATTGTGCGAGTTGGTTAAGGCGAAATTCAAATGTACGTTATTTCTTTATCCTGACCCACATCTGCAACCATATATCGTTGTGGAGGTCATTACAAAGCGTAGGTATTGAATTCGTTGTTTAGTTGACATTTTTAATACAATATTTGATCAAAAATATCAACTGAACCACGAATTTAATTATTCGCATTTTTAATAACTATGTTTGGTGAATATTTTCAGTTGCTATAGTTAAACTTTACGGGTTATTAAATCGGTTGAATAAATAGACAATTGCGTGTGTGTTTCGAATTAAAAATCTATTAGATCAAATAATTCGTCCTGTTTGTTCTTTTTTTGGCAGGTGAACAAAAATCCTATAAATCTCTGCCAATTGTTAATTGTCTTTTAATAATCTTTAAAAAGCAAAGTATTCGTATATAGCGAAAGTTATTTTCAATCCTGTTAACATTCTGTCTATCGCGGCACCGGATATTTTTTTCAGTTTCCAGTTTTCCATTTAATGATATGGTCGGTTCGGCATTCTTGATGCACAATGTTTGTTTATTAGGATGTACACCAGCATGTATTGGTTATCGATGAATGAAAGGATGTGGGTGATTTGAATTTTCATCAACAGTTATAGCTCTGTCATTTCACACCAGACCACTCTCGAATTAATTACTTCATTTAGCATGGCGTTGTTTAAGTAAGGGGTGCGCCGCGGTGCTATTGGCCTTGTATACTGATGCCACCCCCAAAACATCACTCCCTGGAACTATAAGCACCAGAAAGGTGATTAACCTCTGCACGGCAGGAGAACGGCAGGAGAACGGTTGGAGCAGCGGCTGGAGCAGTAGCTGAAGCAGTGGCTGAAGCAGCGTGTGAGAATTTTAGTGCTTTAGGATGTTGTATATATGTTTTATTTATATGTGTATGCATATATTTCTGTGTCGCGGAAGCAAGTTGCGAATGTTTTATTTCATAAGTAAACATACATTTATATTTACATTTTAAGACTACTGTGTTCTGTGAAAGGTAGGTGCAGAATTTAATGAAATTAGGGTTTCATAACAGCGACGTACCGCCATGATGCTAGATAACAAGATGAAAATTTTAATTATACGAAATACAAGGTCCTTGAACGTGAATTTTGTGACCGCATCTACATACGTATCTTTTAGTTTATCTTACACTCCTTTACTCATAATACACAGTACACCGAGTTATGCAGTATCGTGGTGAGACATGCAATTAAACAACTGTAATAATTTCTAATATATTTTATGTACGAACACTTTCATTCTTCTTTGTATATTTAAAACACCTAAAATGTTGTATATACTAAAATAAACTTATACTACAGTACTTTCATTTTGCCTGTTCCCTAATTTACACTCGCACACACACAATATATGAAGTGCACATCTGTTTCGTTTGAAATGCGTGTAATAAATAAAACATTTAAATAATATTTTGTGGTGTGCGAATTTAAAAAAATATATATATCATATATAACAAAGAATTGATAGAAAATCGCAATTTGTATATCACCGCCAACTACGTATGTATATATGTACAAATATGTATGTGCAAGTGACCAATAGCTTTGAGGATTAATAGACTAGAACTTTGTTGACACGTTTACAATATTTCATCCCTTGTACAGGGTACATACGCAATATACGAAAGTGTTATATGTGGAACCATCTATCGTGCTCTGAAATTTCTATATGAAATTGGAATTGTGCTTTTTCTGCTACAATAGAGGCGAATATCTCAAAATCTTCCGGCATTTTTATGTTTTCGTACCCTCAGCAAAGAGAATTGTACAACTGATTTATATAATTTTTTCAGTCATGTTTTTTTACACTCATTATTTTCAAAAAATAAAGTTTACGCTTTTAAATTTATAGTTATATTAAGTCTAAATATGTAATTGAATAATTGAAACACAATTTAGGTGTGATTTAATTTTGATAAATATTTTTATAAAATATAGTTTTTAACTTTCCCTGAATCTCTTCGGACTATTTTTGGAATTAGGTCTGTGTATGTGTGTGTGTGTGTAGGACAGATCAGTATAAGCCATTACGAATATTTTAAAGTTCTTACTTTTAAATATATTTTATTTAATTAATATAAAGAGTAACATAAAATATATACGGTATCGCGGTTGGTAAGGATTACGTCTAATGTGAACAAGTCAATTTGAAATGTATTATTATTAAATCGCTTTTCTAATGTAATCGTGGTTTGATATTCAGTGGGACATACATTTGATTTATGTTTAATTGTCATGCAGTTGCTAATGCATCTCATGTGTAACAGAAGCAGACGTAGCATTCATTAATATCCAACAACCGTTGTGAATTGCACTGTAAATAAAATAACATTTCGCATATACTCCTGGGTAATAATAACAGTGGTAAATAAATGTATGTATTGTCAGGGAGTTGGCTCTCGCTGAGTGAGATAACATCGATCGCAACCAGGCAGTAGACGCCTTGCTGAAGGAATCAGATGCGGACACAAGACGCAACCACTCCGTATCTTGCGATGCTGCGCGGACCCAATTAATGTTCACGTCAGACATTTGTTCCATCTTCTACACCTCATGCACATACCTACACGGATTTGAGACATATCACATATTATTTACTCACTGCACAATCTAAAACAGATACTAACAGAAATTTCTACCGGAGAAAATATTTTCTAAAAAGGAACTTATTTAATATAAATTTAATTAAAATATTTGTAAAGATTAAAATTTAATACTTCTCACTTATACATTAAATTCCAAAATATTATATTGAATAAAACAAAATACAATATATTATATATTTCGAATGACTGGATTATATATAGAGTGCATATATAATTAAATGCTTCCGCAACTAATACGTCAAAGGGAGCATTCGAGAGTTTACGAAAGGTATCTTATCAGAAGCAGAAGTGCGGTTGCTGGGTAGCAAATGACCAGTGATCTCATGCTTTTAGCAGCACTCTACTACTGAGCAGAATGGTTAAAATGCGGTCAACAGTAGAATTCAATTTCTGATAAGATTAAATACAGATTCACATCTAATTCTCATTTCCCAATATACTATCAACTTTGTATTCATACAGGGTGTTTGTTTTTTCTTCCAAAAACGACATATTAACTTTCAAAATGTATTTTTATTTTTTATTCTAATATTAACTTTCACAGAATAAATTTGTGTATTAAATAATTAGACTTGAAATGAGAAGTGAAAATAGATCTTTGTTTTTTGTTCAATATTTTAATTAAATTATATAGTTTAATTTCCATAATTTTAAATAGAATAACAATTTAATGTGAGTATAGAATGCTTTTACAAAGAATGAAAATAGATTTTTCGTGAATAAACATATTCATAAAATACATCTATAAAAGAATTTTATGGTATTGTAAAACGGAAGACTATTTACATGGAGTACATTTGGTCGTATTCGTATATGCATAGTATGTGACACAACTCGTCCAGAGGGTCATTTGGTTGAATGTATACGCAGATGCAACAAAGCGTACATACATATGCTTGTATGCAATTTTATTTCGAGGATCTCATTCGGTGTGTTACTTATTTATTCACATATGTACAAGAAACAAACGTTTATTTGAAAATAGTTTTTCGACAGTCGAAACAAAATTGATAAATTATTAATATCTATTTTATTTTTATATACTTATTTTTTCAACAAAAATAAATTACAGTTTTTTGAATTTATAATAGTTATTCATATATCATATATATTCATATATGCTCTATATAGTAAACAACTCACTTTATTACGGTGTACGTAAGACAAAATTTAATATTTCAAAAATAATCCAAATATGGAGAAGGCATATTGCTTTGTACGCTGGGAGTGCATTTTTTCGCAGTGCATCCACCGAGCTAGTTTAATAAAACGTTCAAAAACAAAATAAAGAATGTAAATTTAGTTTCGTTTTTTGCTTGTCTAGCAAGAGAAATTACATTTGCCAAGGATGTAGACAGACGTAGTCTCCATGAATTTGAAATATCCCTGGATATTCCACCCCGGAATTAAATATAGGATTCGCTTGCGTATAAGACATGAATACTAAATTACTTTAGCTATTTTCGTTTCAAATTCAAATTAAAGATTAGCTACAGTTGACACACTTGATTAAACGGAATTAATATCACTATATCGAATTAATTCTTACTAGCGTATCCGTCTACTTTACGCTATTCCAAATTCTATTATACACGGAAAACGTAATTGATTCTACTGTTATAAAGTACCAACTATTTTATCTATTCTTACGCTATATGTATGCATACTTTGAATATATACATAATTGAACATAAAGACCGCATTGCTCAGTTGGACAATCTATACCAGTTATTGTTACATTACTGGTACAGATGTGTGTGTATGTGGAAACTTAGAATGAAAGTTGGTGATTGGTGCGTAAACAATTTTCTGAATTAATGATACGGAACTCGTAATAACTTTTATATAGAACTAATTCACAAATTATGCCGGGGTAAAAAAAATAGTTGATACATTAACGTGATTGCAAAGTAAGTGTTCAATTCCAGAGATGGACACATTAATACCGTAATGGCAACGGTGTTTTCCAGGCGAACAGCCTACGCTATGGTCGATCTGACAACATGGAATGCTTTTACGCGCCCCATAGAAAACTACACGAAAATCGTTTTCGAAGTGCAATAGAATTTTCAACAAAGCGTGACTTTGGATAGCGACACGAACGACATAAATGTCGAACTCTTTCACCGTTACCTTGAGGATAAAACTGCGTGTTTACGATTTCCCATAATCGTGGAATATTTATACATTTCGACAAAAATATATAAACATTTAATAGCTGCATTATTTTCACATGCAATTTTTTAATTATATTATTAATTAACCTACAATTTTATAAGTAGTACCTGATTATGTTATCAATTAATTTAAAAACTAAAATATACTAAATGATCCAAATATTTTACATACATTTTTATATGAAAAAAGCTTTATTCATGTACGTGTTAATTAATATTGACCTGATTTGCGAGTGTATATAACGCATATTTACATATTTCAGATGAATGCTACTAAATTATAAAAAGCAACGGAAAAGGCAATGGTCAGCACCTACATGAAGAGTAAAATGAATAATTTCGTTTCGCCTCATATATTCAACGTTCATGACATGACACACGACCTTTCATATACAAAATAAAAATATTGCTGAAACATACGCAAAACCGTGCCAGTACATACTTTTAATCCAATGTAATCTCAACATTTTTATTTTCAAAGTTTAAGAAATGGTTGAATATGGGATGTATTTAAAATCACCTCTGTTTAAATTTATACAAATTTACGCACATTGCATATACACTAAAGCCTAAAGGACAGCTTTATGTTGAAGTTTAAGATTTGTAGAAACTTAATCGTGTTACAATGCGCATGTTCATGGATGAGGAATTAACACATACAATTTATTTGAAGCGTAACGAAATCAGGATACAATTGCCAAAAGCCGCTTTGACCCTTTAACTTAGTTTGCTTTTAAAGGTCAGTGAAATATCCCCCTAAGATAATAACATATGTCCAAATCACATTTGAAACTAATGTCACGAAATAGCGTCCATTAAATAGACACATTTGGAAAATAAATGTTAATGCCCTGATAAATCTTGCTGGGTTTATCGTGACTCGTGTTCCATATAATTTTTTGTTGTATTGTTGGTTTTCGTAGATTTATTAATAAAAATAAAATAAAAACAAAAGCTGTCTATTTTAAAATATGATTTATTATCGAAAAAAATTGAGAACACCGCGGTTTCAATAAAATGTCAAATAACTACAAGATTGTGCCTCGCAGACAAGATGTTTACGTGCACTCGAAATTCCAGACGCAGATTTATGTCTCGTTCGGTGTGTTGTATGAAATGCGAGTTACCGATTTGACCGACTGCACAAAAATCCAATAAATTCTTAGTCGATATGATAAAACACCACTCAGCACACACATAAATCAAATCATATCTCCGTAGCCTAACCAGTACATTTAAACGAAATCGGTTCAATTTTATGCCAGTTAACAACAACCACATTATTTTATATCAATTTGTAACATATTGTTTTATTATCGAAATATAAAAAATTTGTGTTCTTTTCGAATTTCCTTTTCTTCTATACTTATCTTTAAATAATTATTATTCAAATTTAATAGCGTCTTAACTGAACAATTTTGAGACAAAGTTAGTTGAAAATGGTTCGGGTTTCGTACAATATATTACGTTTGGCTAAATATGAATATTATATATGGTTTCTGGCATATGTGTAATAACTTTTGATACACAGATGACGGCAAGTAAATGTCTAGTGCTCATCTTTATAATTGTATAATTCCTTTGATATGTGTCTAGCCTTGCTGCACACCCGTTGGGGCTATCATATTAACATGACTTTCAGGTCACATACACCCACAAACATGTACTTCAAACTAGTTAAATATCATCCACTATTAACGATGGTTTAACTAATATTTCATTGTTAATTACTAGTATAACTTTTGTCTTGTGTACCTTACAACTTTGTAGTATATACTAAATTATTACTGAAATAATTCACACACAATGTTTGTGAGATAGATCCTGTGATGAAACGCCGTGTTGGCAAACTCGAATTATTATTACGATACTCATCATTTCATATATAGGATTAATAAAATACTATTACATTTAAGAGGCTTATAGTTCTGAGAAAGCAGACAACATTAAATATAACACTTGATTAAAAATTAAACAATAATATATATTTGATTTGATACATCTTTTCATTTCATGCTTTTATGCTTGTTTTGCCAAACCAAACATTCACTACCATGCATCAAGAATGGCGCAAGTATACCTTAGAAATATTAAAATATCTCGCAAATATACTTAAATCTTCTAAAATTTTACAACTAGTAGATACTTCTCTGAATCTGGCAATCATACTTGAGAGAAGAGTCTGCTGGTTGTAAAATTATGTGAATCTGTAAGCGATGCTTGCAGGTGTTGTATGTAGGTACTTTATAGTTGAAATTAAATAAACAACTTAGATACTTTGAATATACCAACATTTGCTATAGTTTCACACTAGTATAAGCGAATAGTGCATGTGACAGTGAAACTTGTAAATTGCATTACACTTCAACTCTGTAAGTACGTAGACGTATCTTTCTTGTTGAAGGTACTTGTAGCGTCATCTCACATACTTACTCTAGAGGCAAAAAATCTAATTTTATTAAATAAGTATTTCCTTTTTATTCACTACTCTTTAAACAAATCTAATTTCAGATTGTAAATTCAATTTTTTTTTGTCTCAATTCATCCAAATGTTTGAGTAACTTTTAATTTATTGAAATGTATATTGTTCAATTTCCATTTGAAAAATTGTTCAAAACATATTTTGAGTGAAAAATAACTGTATTGTAGTGTGATATGTATATGAGTAATACAAATTTTGTATATATTTTTGAAAAGTTTAATATAATTATTATCAAGTTCGAGAACATCTGGTCGTATTGGACTATTGAAATTATAATTATAACAATATTTCATATAGTGGCAGAGTAAACATTGCAGTAACGCAAGAGATTAATTCAAAAAGTTTTCATCGTGAAAACCAAAGCGCTTTGCTATATGTGGCAAGTGTAAATTCAAACAGCTCACAATCATAAATCAGAAAGTTTCGCAAATGTGTGACGACTATGCAAATTTCATGATAACGTTACTAAAATACCACACCACACAAAAATAAAAACGATTTTATAATTTTGTTACAAAATGATTTAACTAATAAAACTTTAAAACACCATTAAAGCTCAATATCAATAGTTATCTATACCAAACAGTAATCATTCATTCCCATATTACCACTGGTATTTTATTTCGATAGATTTGTGATTCATATTTTAAAACCATACTAATTAATGGGGTAATTATTCAGTTTTGGAATAGAAAAACGATACATATCATATAATGGAAGTTCTACTAACGATGAACGTAACGATCGACATTTATTAGTCATTAGTATTTACTAAATTTTCCTCGGTTTCGTAATCCAAATTTAGACTGATAAATTTATATAAAAGCTGAGATTTACTGAATATTTTTTCACGTCTTGGTCATTGTTAGATATACAATTGAAACCAACAACACTTGACTATGAAATAGAAGATAAATGAGGACATGGATACGAACTCTCGTCAGTTAAACTAAGTAAATCACTGCTTTGTGCTAATGTACAATGCTGTATCGTGTTGTGGCGATGATAGAAGAGTAGACATAATGAGTTAGGCAATCACATAGAATACCTTCCAATCTATTTAAGTCATCAGATAATCGATTGTTATACATTTCTAACAACCGAAAGTTAATATACCTTTCGCTTATAAATTTTTTTTTATTAATTTAGAAAAAAATATATATTTTTCATTATTGTTCTACTTATGTTATGTTATTCGTGGTTTAAATTAAGGATCTAAGCATATATGTATTTTTTGTGGTACTATCAAGAGAGATTTGTTAACAGATTTGACCTTCCCTTAAGTCAATTTACACGTTTACGTTTGTTTGATAATTAAATTAAACAAATTAATAAACCAAAATATATAAAAGCCTATTGATAAATGAACTCGAAGTACGCCCAGACACACAATAGAAAGTACGATTTTCCGTTGATTTATTTGGGTAAAATTCCATTATTGGTATTCAATATTAGCTCAGAAAATATTTTATTTGTAATACTCCGCCCATACATGAATGTAAAAATAACCGATAAATGAGAAGAGCTGTGTTTTTTCTTTACAATTTTTATTGCGCTTGAATCGCGAAAGTTATTACAACAAGACTAGTTTGCATATTCACAGTACAATTCGGTAATAAACCACCATGAAAATCATAATACTGAAACGGTATTATGCCCTTGAGTAACAGTAACGGGTAATCGTAATACGTAATAAAGCTCGGAATATTTCGTACTTCGGCATTGCTCAAATGTTAATTCTCAAACATGAAATACCTAATATGTATGTACAAATAGTTTGAGATAATACGGAAACCTCATAAATTGTGTTTTAAATATTAATATCTAGACTGTAAACGAACATTTTAGAAATATAATTATGAATATTTATAACAGCGCACAATATTTGTTTTTTATTATATATTTTTTGAATCATACAATATTAAACATTTTAAAGTGAACCATCGATATTTTTGGTATTTACATATATAACACACACACAAACATATGTCATTCCAAAAATAATCAGACTTGATGCAGGGAAGGTCTAAAAGGTATATTTTTCGAGATTGAATTATTTCATGATTAAAATACTTAATTATTCTTTCGTATAAGAAAGTAAAAAGAAATAAAAGCAAATATTTAAAATTCTACATTATTCATTTAGCAGTATGCTATGTTCGCGAATATAAGGTAGTTGAATGAGTATAAAATGTAGGATCCGATAACAAGAGTCGCGTAACGCATTTTAAACAAGCTCTCTTTGAGCACGTACCCACTGTGAAAATGCTAATTGCTATGTCGTTCACGTCCAGTTTTATCTGCAATATTTTTCCGCGTTTATAATGAGTGAAAACAGATAACAGGTAAAACATCACCACCTACATCACCTGCACATATGTGCTTTATGCATACAAACGTTTTAAATCTATGTACGTATGTTCACGATTACGATGTGACAATTGCCGTATATCCGTTTTATGTGCATTGCGCGTTTTTAATCAGCTCTAAATCAGCTTTCATTGCAGTTGAACTCATTTTCAATTTTATGAAAATTTCAACTAGCTTTTACTATTTATTGCCTATTAACCCATGCTAGCTCTAGATAAAAAAAATTATATATTAGCAGTTTTTTATCAATGATGCCCCGCATGATTATTATTTAAGAAAAGTAATACAGTATTCTAAAAATTTTATTATCTTCAAAATTATATAGCATAAAAATATTACATATAAATTTCAAGTTATTAATAATTATTTAGTGGTCAAAAATAAATTTCTTAAAAAATCATTATCGTCTAAGTACGTTGTTTATAGCGTAAAGAGTAATTGATAGTATTTGCTGCATCCGAGTAAAATTGTATTGTTACCTCTGGGATTTAAAAATAATCAAGCACTCTTATTATGCATGGCACAATTTACATTTACATTATATTGTAATCGAAAACATAAATCATTGCTCTTTTTAATACAAATATAGCTGCTAAAGTAAAAATGTTTCAGGCGTAGATTTAAAGTTCTAAAACAAGATGAAATAACGATAAGTGTCTGTAGCAATTGAAGTCCCAAAATATTGATAAAAAATAAATTTGAGCTTTTGATTTCAATGGAAGCATTTGTTGTAAGAGTTCATGTGAGTATTTTTTTTTATTACATTACACGCAGAACAGAGCACGGCACAGAATAGAACAGAGTGGTCCCATATGCTCGGGCAGAACTTCGTCTCACATAACAAGCGAGCTGAACGTGCCCGTTCGTCCGGCAGAATTGTTAAATTGTTGTGCAACTCGCGGTACAAAACACACGGTAATTTTTCTCAAAAAAACACCGACACCATACACACTCATGGACAACGGCTAACTTCATATTTCTAACTTGCACTTTGAGTATTTTAAATTAAAATTTAAAAAATATATATACTTTTCACAATATGAAATATACGGTGCATCAAAATATATTTTATTTTTGTTACTAATTCAGTGAAAGAATTTCAAAAATTATATAAAAATTCATTTTACGCACATGAACTCTTTTTTCGGTTTCAACTTCTTAAGTCAAAACTCGCTGAATTAAATAGCCGACAGAGGAATCTGAATGCCTCAATTATAAAAGTTTTTCCAAATAAAAATAAACGAGAGAAAACAATTTTTATGCCATCCTAAACCATTATAAACTACAAGAGCAAAGGCACACAAGTCAATATCTTGCTTAGTTCTTCCCTTTACATTTATAATGGGCTTGCGAATAGCGCCATAAGTACAGCCAGAAACCTTCGTTAGTATTCTCTTTGTTTTCATTCTGTTGTATTTAATATTTATTCGAGCAGTATATCAAATATTTAAGTTATTAATAAATTTGAGAAACAAGAACCGCAAAACATGTAAATTGTAATACGTAAAATATTTTTCTTGACAATAAATAACTCATGATATTAATAAACTGACTTCCTATATTTTATATAAATTTTTGTTTTTTTATAACGCGAACAATAACACACGGTAATAATAATCCTTGCGACACGGCTTTTATTTAATTATCTATATATTACACCATTTATATTACGATAATGATACAGTTGAAGCTGTTGAATTCCCACACGTTTATTATCAAATACATAAATAATGCGAAGAGTTTTAATTTCAATATTAATAATTTATTGAGAACATTAATAGTTTTTTGTCTGATATTAATCTACGTAACGCATATTGTAGGTGTAGCGAATTGATTTTAAACTAATATATAACAAATAAAATTTCATGAACCAAATTGTTAATGTTGTATTTCTAAAGAAATTAGAATTACAAGAACATAATTGGTTTAATCAAGTTAAGTATTTGGATAACTTATTAAAGCGTTATCCTATTCTTACAATGAAAGAATTATAGAATAGAAATATAATGAGAGATAATTAAAATGAGTTTTTTTTATTTTCGTTGTTTTCGGCTATGTGAACAATGTCATACAATTTACTAATTATCCTAAAATGTGACTGCCATTAGTAGAATGAAACAACATTAATTATTTGCGAATTAATTCATTTTAATTCGATTACTAGGAATTGGAAACTCAATTTTCAGTTTCAGGTAATGTTGTAATGTAAAACAGTAATAATTACCTAATTTTTATCTTTCTCCTACATAATTCATTCGAATTGAACCATGCGAATTAACTCCGACAGTTTCGACATGAAGCTCTGCATATGTGCGCAAGCTAGTTATTTAAATTCAGATTTAATATTCAAATATGCACATGAGCTTAAATTTTTATTATATCAAAATTAAAACCATCATCAGATCAGAAGCTACAGTAGATATTTTTACAAAATTGTATTATTATTATTTCCAGTAAATATAATTCACATTTATTATTTTAAACGTATACAATTTTCAATTGATCCTAAAAGGATTTTGAATCACGCACTTGTTTAATATTGCAAAATTAAATTCTCTATTTTAAGATTGAATTCTTAAGTGCTTAAACTTATTATAATAATCAATAAATATTATTAGTATTAGCTTTAATGAAAATAGTTTTATAAATTATTTGAGATAATCTCATTATATTGTTTTAATTTATGCGCTTGCATAAAAAGTATTTTTTGTATGCAAGAACATAAATTAAAACAATACAGAACTTGTAAAGTTGAGAACTCTCCCAACAAAGAATTTTGAAAAGATGATAAAAACTGTGGATGGTAATCCTAGAAAGTTTTCGGTACAATCATGAAACAATACCAGAAACTTTAGATTTGTCTGGGAAGATAAATATTAAGAAAGTTATTGATCTCTAGCAACTAATGATATTTCTGTCGCGGTAAACATTGTTAGGTATTGTTTGCCAAAAATTACAACTGATAAATTGCCGATGAGCTTAGCACCAACAATAGAATCATAAATTGGCAAATTTGCTCCATTCCTGATGTTAATATGAAATGTATGGTTCAAGATAACTACGGGAAAGCTGCAGATAATACTACGTTTTCATTTTAATGAACACATAAATGAACTGCATACTCGGATTCCCAAACAAAGAAAGTGGTTGTTATTGAAAGATCCAACGCATTTTAGAGTTGGGTGGAAAGCAAGGGTTGACTAGATTAAGAACGCCACGTGATTTTACTTGCACAGCATTAATTAAAATATGAAGTTTGCGCTTCTCCACGTCACCACTTGCAGAAGTTACTTAAGACTCGGTATTAAAACTTTCCACTTTATATCTCTACTTATATATCATGGAATACTGACACATATAATCACACATCATGTCCTAGAACTAAGTTTTCAAATAATTAACATAGTACTATTCAAATATTCTTATATAAGCTACATAGAAAGTCCTCTAAATAAAATTATTTCTAAAACCTCTTTCATACACCATTTTTTTTGTTTATATCACTCACATCCCAAAACACACTAATAAATGGGATCGAAATAATTATTAAATGCAAGTAAAGAATTTGGTAGTCTAAACAAATTAAATTAATCCTGCATTTGATTTGGTGCATAAATTTCAACAGCTTTGTTACTTTTGATCAATCACCATTGTCTTTCATGTACCTTTGTTAAAAGCACGGGAATGTTAGGTATTTGTAGTCAAACAATAACAACTACGTGCGTACGAATAGTTACTTAAAAGTTTAATCAGATTAATCAAAACATATAACGAAACTCTCGAAGCTACGCGAATCGATAGTGGTGTTTAGCAGGCTCCACCAATAAATATCGAATATACACAATTGAATATATTAGTATTTATAGAATCATGCATATATCCTTATTTATAACACGTTGAATATAGAAATACGTTATATCTAGATTGCGGCATGCCATCGTTTTCGAAATGCGAAATGCGAAAATGAATAATAGTGGCAACCTATATTTTATTCCTTTAATAAGAGCTTATATATTTCAACGAGCGGAAATGGAAACTTCTAAAATATCAAGAAAACAATACCGGTCTGAATTTATGAATGTTATTACTATTAAATCTGTACTTTTCAAATCCTAACTCGAATCAGTAACATTTGTAATTCTCCATAAACTAGAATGAAAGAATAAACTTGCGATACTTTACACGTATTGTAGAATGAAATAAAGCAACAAATAAAAGTCGCTATTATTATTTTTATAATAATGAACGTTAAGCATAGGTAGAAATTTATGAAGTTCATTTCCTATACGGCCATTTTGACACATCTATCGTATATGCAAGCAGAACTGTAATTTTCACACCAAGGAAAACAGCGCAACGCCGGACACGACGTATAAATATGCAAAAAAGCCGTTCGTTATGCTGTGGTACGTATAACATAGCCGCAAGCTGAAAAAACCACTGCACCATTGAGGCTATCTACACAAACGCTGGCTAACACCATCTGTTAAAAGTAGAATTATAATTACACCGTAAAGTCTGGCTATTGACGTATCTTAAAACGAACCGACCCATTTACGAAGTAATATAATTATAAAAACACGTGATAATTTATTTAGCGGACGTTGAATGCAATTAGTTGTGAGTTAGAAGGTGTTTTTGCAAAAAGGGAAAAGTTTCCGTGGTTCAACGTAAAATAGAGTTATTTCCATGCAACAATTTCCTAACTGATGTAATTCATTACTGTAATATACAGACGCGCTCATCCATTTAAGAATGTGCTTCTTCATTTATTCTACTTTAGAAATTGTTCATTGTATCACATTTATTATTTTGAAAACTTAACAATTATTTTGAACATATTAGAATTTTTCAATATTCTTGCAATTGAGTTCAAAATGGTTTCGTCAACTTTTTTATTTCTGAGTACAAAACTTTGTATTTCAGGGTAAATCGCCACAAATGTTACAAAGTTTTCTATTTTATTTGTTTTGAGGTTCATTCTTAGTTTGGTGAGGATTTCGGTCTGACAACAGAACAAGCCGCAGGCTTCTGTAACTTCTCATACTTTCTTTAGGCCCAACAAACTTTGAAATGTTACTGCTCAAAATAAACTAACGCAGATACTTATTACACGAATAATACATTGGGTTTTAAATTATTGAACTAGTTTTATTTCTTAGACTGAAAAAAAATATACGATTGAAAATTTCATATATAGAATGACTTCGAGTAGATTTGTGCGTTTCTTTTATAGATGTATTTACATAGTTTAATATTTTGGTTTCGTGCTGGATACGTTCGCAGATGGTTCCGATTCGTTTTTATTGCACGGTGGGTTGTGATATCGTTTCGCAGCCGCACACTTTCAAGTTCACTAGATATCGTAAAAATCCTATGCGACATTATTGATTTAATATCAACCCCGACAATTCAATTTGCATATTTTTTGAGTGTCAATACCAAAAGTTTCCCTAACGTTTTAGAGCACTCGAGCTCATGTAGCAAAAATGATTTCGTTGTTATGTCAGATTAAGTTTTGCTCTTCATATGTTCATAGAATTTTGTTTACACCCTTCTACATATATATATTTTTTAAATATACATTTTAAAATTATATTTAGAATGTAGGTCAGAGAAATTGTTAAATTTGTGAACGAAATTTCGTGCCACTGAAGAATCAGTATTTACGTTATAATCATCTATTATTCGCAATAAAAGTTACTTTCATTACAGTTCGTTCCGATGTTTCGTGCTTGCTTCTGTGTGAACATTCTATTGTGTGCTTTCACAGAAGTGCTTTTTTACTTTCTTATACGTATTGTAATTATGAAAAATAATCTATCCTGAAATTTTAACGAAAATATTTCTTTTGTTCTTCCCTGAATCTGCCTATTTTTCGAATGGCGTCTGTGTGCTTGTATGTATGTACACTATTTTTGATTGGGTGTAAATTAACGCAATATGATAAATTTGGCGGAGAATCTAATTTGGTGTATTGTTGTATCTTGGAATATCTGCATTTGAAACGTATGAGGTGGCGGTAACACTCCAGCTAGAATTAACATGAAGCTTAATATAGATTAATGCGGTCCCGGTGACCCCACATGCCAAGTTCCGAGTCGAGATCCCCATGCAATGTTGAATGTGACACTGATTCAGTGAAGGGTTATTCCGTGGCATGCAAAAGTAAATTGATAAATTATGACATGTATATCTGCGGCGCCAAATGAGAGATTGTAATAAATTCTTCTGGTATTAGCAAGATTTAAATCGGCTTTAGTAGTTCCCAAACGGTAACCACATTACTTGTTATACAGCTTTTTATAATCTGTGCATCGGCTACACATATTTGCATATTCAGATTTAAAATAGTTCGTAATTTATACTGTACCTAACTATGAATTTTTAATACACTAAAATCAATTTTGTTGAGCCTATGAAACATTTTTTTTAATCAAAAAACAGAATATTTTGATAATTAAGACATATCGTACAAAATATTTAATGACTGTAATTCCTGTTTTTAATCATACCAGTGCGATAAGTAAGCCTACAAAATGAAAACACGATGTTAATGCGAAAGTTTTTAAACGTGAATGTTATTTTAAAAACGCCATTATTAATGTGTATTGCACCGTATTATAATCTTATTTCAGGCTAAGTTTATTCTCATCTCATACATCTGTGCATGAACAAATTAGGATCAAACTTTTCTTTAGAGTTTCCACTTCATAGATAAGAGCTTTGAGTTAGGTACTGTTCCATAAATTATAAATATATACATATATATTCATTAATTCGAAATGTCTACTTCCTAAACTATTACCATTACAAGGATACCAAATAAACTTCTTAGAATTGAATTATAACAAATATAAAGGTGGAACATTGATTTTGAGCGTTTTTGATCTGTTTGAGCTTGCATTAAAATTTCATCATTATATATATTTTATCTTTCATTCCGGGTAGAGATGCAAGATAAACTGCATTGCAGTTCATGAATAATTTTACAACAAAGAAATAATGACATTCACAAATGAAGTGAAAATTATAGGGATTCATATGCAAAGGAAATGCAGAGCTGCATTATGCAGCGCCAGACACATTACTATACAATGGGTTTGCGCAAACTTTTTTAATGAGACCGATATTCCACCACATGTTACTATATTAATATTTATATTCTTGCAGAATTATATAAAATATTTTCTATTCCGCCAGTGTATTATTTACATATTAATCATATACGGTACAGTTTCCACTTTATCAAATTACAGATAAATATCTTTAATATTATTATTTGATTGTATGGATGACACATTATTGTTAATTAAATGCTTAATATAAATAAATAACGAGATGTTTTTTATGGATAATTATTTATTTTAATACGAGAATTTTAAATATATTTTCAAATATAAAAACACTATATTCTCTATGCTTTTAAAATGTAATCCTTTTTCTGAAGGAAATATAGTAAATTCAAAATTTGATTACGTAATAGTTTATTTGTTATCCTCTTGTTTATGGAACATTAAGCGGTTAATTGTGTAGCACTTAACTACCAAGTTTATGCAATTTGTACATGTACGTGTGGATATTGTTGCATTTAATACCTTTGAGATTTGTTTTGAATAAGATACGGATCGTAGATAGGAATAACTTGAGTTAGTTGCTAATATTGAGATTATAAGTCTACTGAATAATACTCTGCTACACTCTTAGAAAAGAAGTTTAATTATAAGATAAATTATCAATTTATTCTCAAAATGGATACATATCTTTATTATGTATAAATAATTTAATTTACTTAAAAAGTGTATGTTTTGTATCTAATAGAACAAATTTGATAAAACTCAAATATTTTCATGCCAGTTAAAATACTGATACATTTAATATTGCTTGGAGGATTCAATTAATTTTGGAGGTTCAAATAAACGATTGTTGTATATCATACAACCACCGCGTGTAAATAAAAATAATCCAAAAGGTATTTGATGTCGACGATTTGAGACTCTAGGTGGCCATAATGGATGCGATAAATTACTTAGCGCTCGTTTGTTGGCGAAATAACAAACAATCTAAATTAATGATAAATACGCACGTACAAACACTATTTTCTTTCTCATTTCGTTTGTACGTATAAATAAAAACATTACCTACATAACAACAAATGCACTTTTACTCTAACGTTCAATAGGTGAAATTTATTATATAAATTTATTTATATGGAATATAATATTTCATTTCGTTACTAAATTAACCAGTCGACAAATATAAATATTATCGTAAATCAACTTGTAAATTACAATTCATTTCATAAAATATTCGCTCACAAAGTTTCTACATATTTTAATGTAAAAGTTAGAATTGAACTTTTCATAAATCGAAAATTTAATATTAAATATGCGCTTGATTTTAATTTCAATTTGCATTTAAACCCATATAAACAATTTAGAATTAAAGATTTTCAATTATTTGTTAATTTGTAGTTTTTATAATGCGTTTTTTTTTATGTCGTCTAATTTAAATAATACAAAATAACTCAAAGAATTGTTGTATCAGTATAATATCTATACACGCAATTTGGACATTTAATAAATTATATATCAATTTAGAGACTATTATCTTCAACAAAATCGGAAATGAAGATTATACATTTTTGTATAAATATGAAATATTATATTTTAGTATTTTTTATTAGAATGTTGCATGGGAAAAAGGGGAAAAAAAGAACAGGACAAAGGAACCTTGAGAGAGTAATAAATTTTAAGTCAATAATTAACTACGCGGCACGTCCTAAGTGAAGACAGTTTTAATTTTAACTTCCAATTAAGAGAATTAGGTGCGGAGTGGCGCCCCCGGTATTTAGTAATGAGACAGACACTCGGCTGGATACGCCGACCCGCTGATGTGACATGCAAGGCGTGAAAATGTGGCCAGATTTTAAGACGTCGTCCGAAATTGCGTCTTCACAAAACCCTCTCTCAACACAAACAGACCCCTAACATTCCTAGAATTAACTTACTGTGATTTTAACCCTTTGTGCCAACCAGACACGTAATGAAATCTCCAGAAAGTTTGAACTAACTACAACAAACTATTTTCCTTATATCTATATTTCATGAAATTATATATATTGACAGTCTACACAATTATGTTTAAATAATTTATTTTAAAACATTCAACATTCCGGAAAATATTGAATATTTTAAATATAAATGGAAATTCGACGATCTTACCAATGAAAACGTATTTCATATTGACGGTATCAATTCAATACCAATTTCTTCTTCGTGAATTTTAACTTAAGCATTCATGTTTTCCTTTTGTAATGCATAGCAAATGAGCACCGTTTTACATTTCATTCTTCACGAATCCTCTTTACAATTTAATATAATATGCTCATAATTATTTGAGTTAAAATTGAAAGTATCAAAGTGTCCAGCTCAATGTAACATAATCCCTTGATTTCGTAGTCTGAATACTGTAATACATTATTTATATTAAATTACTTGTATACACTGTAAATGCGATCAGACAAAGATAAACAATGAATCCACATGAGGGATTTTATATAAACATACTTCTGATCCCTTTGAACTACTCATATTACTTTCAAATAGAATCCTTAGAAATTCCTTGACGTAATTCGTTTTGAATACAATGCAAATAATAACGAATTATAGTTAATTTATATCATACAAGTCAAAAATACTTTGTTATTTTCTCATACGAAGTAATAAATAAATATTTGAATCATGAAATAATTCGATTTCAAGATTTTAATGGAAATATAGCTGTTGACCTTCCCTGTATCGTTCTGACTATTTTTTGAACGACATCTCTCTCTCTCTCTCTCTTTCTCTTTCTCTGTCTCTTTCTCTCTCTCTCTCTGTGTGTGTGTGTGTGTGTGTGTGTGTGTGTGTGTGTGTGTGTGTGTGTGTGTTTGTTTGTTTGTTTGTATGTGTGTGTGTGTGAGTGTGTGTATGTGAATATCCCTTTTATTTGAATATAATACGTATAAGAGAATTCAGAGCAAGCCATTGCAGATATTTTATAAATATACACGCTAATGAGGCAATTATATTGTTAACATTAGCAACGACCGCACAATATCAATAGCTCGACATTGCAAAGCTGCTCTGGTTATATTGATATCATTATATTATATAGCGAAACCAACATTTCAATATTTCAATCACTTATGCACGAAAACGCTACATGACGAGTTGTATATTCAAACCATATATGTAGTGAATTTCCCTGAAGTCTGAAGAAAAACACAAAATAAATATAGTTTGTACACAAACGTATACTTGACATATTGCCGTGCATATGTCTGTAAAGTTATATCGCGAAAATAGTACCCTATATATATCAAATATACTCTAAAAGTAATTGCGTAATATTATACTGATACGGTAAATGATCGATGGAATCAAAACAAGAGCTGCATTGTTGCACATTTCCCTTTGAAATTTACTAATGGGATAGTAGAATTTGAAACTATTATCTATATCGTCTATATAGATGAATAACTCTCTGAACTTAATATATTATATAGAAGATGTACTGCGATATTAAATCCCAATTAATAATTGTAAACTAGATGTATACGTATTTGCAATATAGTTAATATTTGTTGTCTTGGCTCACATTCCATTTTCGAATACTTCTAACATTTTCACTAGAACTATTCTAAAGAACGATATATATTTGTGTCTTTGAATTGTTTTCGTTTTTACATCAAAAGATTTCTGCTCGATAGAATTAAAATTGTTTGTGCTTTTTCGATAAAAGGGGCAAATATTGTGATCCCGAATTTATTCTAAAAGTTTGTTAACTAAATAAAAATATGTAAAACTCAAATAGAAAAAAAAAACAAAATTGATTTTTGATTCCTATATATTTTTATATTTACAATAAAAAAATACATAATGTAATTAAAATATATTGAAATTGTATTAAACGGATCCAATATTATTCTAGATTTTGGTAAATTGCACATTATTATCTATAGAGTTGCTATGTTGAAAATACACAAAAACCACGTATAAATTACAAAATATAAATATTTTTTTATCTGATATTTTAAGCTGAAAATACATTCACCATAAATTCATATATGAACGTGACTTTTGGAAAGTTCTGTTGCTATTTTTTGAGTTGTGAGCCAAAGGCTCGCATCATATAGCGTTAGGCACGTTCGGAATTTTTTTTGTAAGCCTGCACGTCCTTCTATGCCCTACACGATAAGTTGTTATTTATTTAAAATCACTGACGTCGCCATATAAAGCTCCTATTTTCATCGATAGCTAGCTTTACCACCAAAAGTATTTGTAATGCCATCTAAGTACACACAAAAATTGAACTGATGATACGAGTACCTACGTACTTTATACACACAACCGTATTTGCTCCAACATACATACACTGGCTTCGCATTCAAGAAACTCTCATCTTAGTACAACATACATCATTCTGTATACGTAAAGGTAAACTTCTTCGCCGTCTACACTATTGTATTTTTCTCTTTGAAATCACATAAAGCAAACTTGATTCCAAACTTGGTGGTAAAGACCTGACGTGGACGTTTGATATTCAGATAACAATGTTACACAAAGGTTTTGAATTTCATAAATAAAAATGACGAAAATACCAGATAAAACTGAAATACACATGCATAAACAATACGTGAAAAAAAAAAACCATCAACATGCACATATATCGAGATAAAATAGCAAATTATAATATTTATGATAAATTTATATTTTATATTGTAAAATACATATATGTATATAACAGTAGATGAGTAAATAAAAGCAGTTGATTATCCCTGGGGGTGTTTGTTGTGGAGATACTTGGTCATAATTGGCAATTTAGTAATGCCATCACAAAGTTTCATGTTTCCCGTAATTGTATAGTTCAGTATAACCATTACCCTGAATTTATTTGTGCTTATAAATCTCGCTGATATACGTGACCCGTTAAGTTTCACGAAGCACATGGAATTCCCATTTCTTGTTTCTCTTCCATTATTCCTATGTACGTATGTGTATTTCATTTTTAATTTATTACTAAATTTATCGGGGGGAAATCTTTTTAAACCTGTCCAACATATATGTTGGTAATTTCTGGATAGTAAAGCGAAATTCGGTTTTTTTTAAAATTACTTCTATATGTGACGTATGTATGGAAATTATTTTGTCAATGTTTTAAAATGTTCATTCGTCTCTACATTTTATATTTGTTTTTCGTCGGGAAATCTCTTTTCACATTTTAACAAAAACATGCAGAGGATAGCGACTGATTAATGGATCTCATGTGACAGACTTTGAATTAATCACAAATACCGCTGACGTTCTGATGATTTCAGCACATCATTAATATTTTATTCAATTAAGTAAATTGATAATTCCGAGCTGGTTGCCGTCATCAGAAAGATGTCTCATATGCGCCTTTTCATTTTTTCTTTTTAAATAATCTTCTACGTATATTTATTTACTCAAGACATATTTTTTATATTATTTTGGGACTAGATGCAGTAAATATGAGTGTGATAAATTTTAATAAAAATATTAATGTCATTGTTTATAATTTATTCATAAAGTGATTTAGTGTCCCTGTTGTCAAATTCGTCAACAAATCATCATTTGTTTTCACTTTGACAGACAGTGTGTTATAGTACGTGAATTATTATGAGTAATGAGATAACGAAACTAAAGCAAGTCGCAAATTTACACACATCACATTTATTACAACAAAAATTTTTTTGTATATTTTATACTTCGATTGAAGTTTTGAATTCATACTGAATTAAAATTTCGCGAAAATGAAAATAAGTTAAATACGTTACCTGAAAAGATAAAATGTAGTTGCTGGCCAATTTATAATAATGAATTGTAAATGTACTCCATATAGAAGTAGTTGTTGATGTATAATTATCTTGGTTGGTGGTATAATGGTATCACTGCAGTTAAAATTACCGTTTAAATTGCCACTATAACATAAAGTATGTCTACTTCATTTACTTACTGCAACTAAATAATTGAAGGTACATAGGAGTTTAGTTTACATAGCTCTCGTGCCTCGTAACTACACAATTTTACCGTGCACTAAGATTTTCAACTTTAACCTACTCGCAATTTTATTTTCTAACTTAAACAACCAATTCTAATAAAAATATTTATATTTTAAAATTGTATAATTTCTTTTTCTGATGGTGCGTATTTTTGGAAATTTTATTTGTACTGAAAACAACTTATAATAATTATATATATTTTGTCGCATAGTTCTATTCAAAGAAAGTGTGCTAAACAACAAACATTCTTGTTTTTTGTTGTTATAGAATAACGTTATGGGAATTCAACTGTAAAAATATATAAAACAGTCTGTTTTTTGCGATTTTGTGGAGCCATCTGTCTATTGTGACACTATACAGGAAGCTTATGGATGAAGTTCCACTTTGATTAATGAAACGTTCAAGTACAGTTAAATGATCACACAACTTCAATAATTTTTGTATAACAGCGTTTCTGTGGCGGCTGTTTACATTAAACTCTGAACAGTGTTATTTGTTATGTATTTTTTTTAAAGAATTCTTAATGTTTTGCAATTAGAAAAATAAATCACTTGATTTTAAATACATGGTTGCAAGATTTGAAATTAAAAAATAATATATATATAACAAAAAAAAACAATTTGTGCGAGTAAACCACATGGCCGCCATTATCGTTATATCTCCTGTGTCGCATCGCACTCTATCGCAAGCTTCCTGTAATTAAAGGTTCGTTCCGGTCTTCGATAATTACTAATTCTTTTGGTGCAGCTCCACGCTGATAAGCGGATAAAAAGCAGTAACCGTTCGCTTGTAATCTCGAGGGTATTCGACTCTTTTATGAAACCCCAGCTTTCGGTTTATCATCTATACCGTAATGAAAGGTATATGGTCTCTTTATTAACAGCCATTTTATTTAATCTGTTATTACTAAGCCCATAAGATATGTTTTCATTTAAATTTGTTTGTGAATACATCCTGTGTAAGCTTCCACATTAAAAATTTGTTTTCAATATGGTTTACTAAGGATTTTTAATCATATACCAAACAAATACAAAAAATGTCGTTCAATACAATAATCGTCTTAACATGACTTTTATACTGTCCTAATTAATTTTATATATTTCGGTAATAAATATAAAACCGAGTAGATAGTGTTTTTTTTATTAATTGTACGTGGTTTAATATATATTTAAATAATACGAGTAATACTGGATGCAACGTTCTAACGATTTGTCGAGCAGAAAAAGCTTTAAATAAAATATTGACAGAAAATAGTAAAAACTGAGAAGTCTTTTCAACGATGCTTTAACCTCGCACCATGTTATATCACATGCATAAACAATGACTGTAGAAGCAAGTTCATCTCATAAACATTTCAAAAATCCTTTCGAACACGAATGGCGCAAGATAATACAGACATATCCACCGGGAATTGTACATATTACAGCATTTCATACGTAATGAAAGATTTGTTTCTCAAATATATCTATCAATTTTATTCTTTTCTCAATACTTATTTTTATTAGACAAAATACTATCAATGTTTTTTAAATAAAATATAAATAGCCTATATAGATATTACGCTATTATTATTCTGTTATGTAAATAGAAGTGGAGCACTTTCAGACATATTAAAATATGTTTGATATTGAATATTACACTTCTTTTGAAATAAATATCGCTTAAAAATTGATGAGGAACGCTGAGAAATGGAATTGATTTCATATGAAATCAGTTGAGTATTTGAAAAATAGATCGCCGTGACATGTCAAAGAGATACGTTTTTAAATTTTTCCACATATCAAATGGAAAATGTATATTTTTGTGACCGTTTCTATGCAAAGTGGAATCACGTGGGAAAAATCAGATGTAAAGTATACCTGGGCATTGCACGTTTCAGTGATTCATATTTAATCGGCGAATGCCTGTTCGCTTCTCGCTATCGTTGCGTTCCCATTGGTCGGTCCACATCTCTCAAATGTATTGAATTTATCCAACAGTAATGCATATGAGCTTTGCCGTGTACGTGCAAATTGCATAGATTTCATTTGCCATAATTGCCCGCTTATCTTTATGCATTTTTAAATGTCATTTTACTACGTTTTTTTAATTTTATTTACCTTAAATACGATTCTATTTACACAGATCTATTTTCAACGTATATCATTGGTTCAACATAAAAATAATACAAAACCAAACCAGCCAAGAGTTACTAAATTATGTATGGTAGAAAAGAAATATAAGATATAGAACTAAAATTAAAGAAAATAAAAATTAACACTTTCGTTGGTGGGTACTTGGTGAAACATTTTTCAATATTTATAGAAATGATAAGGCGCTTGCTAAGTGCCTTATCATTTCTATAAATATAGAAAATAAAAACATTTAATGCGATCCTAAGAGTATTCTGTAATTTAGTTTTTGAAATAATATTTTAAAATAATAAACCGTTTATGTTGCTTAAATAATTAATGAACCGTAATCGAATAATTAATTAAATAAGGGTAAATATTATGAAAACATTTCTCACAGTTGTCTGTTATTTTTCTCCTTTAGAGATTCATGGGGTGCATTTACGTTCACATGTCTTTTCAAAGCTGACCTATTTTTAAAAATAAAAATAAGAAAATCTCGCACTCTGTATCTTCGTTTGGGTTCTTAAACAAGTATGTCAAATTGAAAAATAACAGTTCAACTTATATTACGTTTGAAGAAGTCAAAATAATAAAATTTGAGTTAAATATAAAAGTCAACCAATTCTTATGCAGTGATGACGATAAAATATTGTTCTTGTTACGATAGATCAAATCGTAGAACACTTATCCTCTTGTAAGATATTGATATATTTGTATACTTTTATTCCTTTTTTATCCTCACGGAAAGCTCGTTACCACCTATAGAAGAGTAGAATCAGAAAATGTGAACTTTCCACATTGAACAACTCGTGGGTTTCTTAACGAGTACGCAACCATGCTTGTAATTAACTCTTTTCAGCATTTTATTTGCATATCTGCGAAACAGTTTCGCATTTTGCTCCCGCTTTTATATCTCATATTTAAATATTACGATCAATTTTAATTTTATAATAACTACCTACTTATTTTTCGTGACAATATTAATTTACTTACCTTTTCTTGGTCTGAAATATTTCTTTTTTACTTTCATATACCAAAACTACGAGTGAGTGGCGGCAATTGAAAATGTATAAACATCAGTATTTATATATGTGTGTATGTATTAGAAATATATAAGAAATCCGCACACACACACTGTACCGGTGACACAATTGGTAACGAGAAAGCTCAGCATGCTTAATGCGAATTCAAATTCACTCCCATGTGAAGCTTTTTGTAGAGGCGCGCCTATAAATGTTTAGACATAATTATCCAAACTTAAATACTTTATTTCGGCATCTTATTTAATTTCATAAGCTTTAAAACTATTTTTATAAGTAGCAAAAAGCTCCGTAATTTTTTTATAATTTTACTCTTTCCACTTTACTGCCTATATAAATTTTAGAAAAAAGGTATTTATTTTTCTTTATTTATGGAAAATATTAATTTATATTTTACATTTATATTTCATAGATTTTAGCTTTTTTTATTATTTATCTTCATAGTTGAAAGTTGAAGCGTCATTGTTTTATTTTGGCTATGGGAAAAAATATGCAGTATCACAATTAATTATATACAAATATTTTTATTTTTTATACAATATGTACAGAAGTATCACGAATATTTTCAAAAACCCTCTTAATTTTATAAAAGATCTCTTAAGCGCTGCAGTACATTGTCGAATGATAAATGAAGACGGAATATTATAAGTCATATATAGAGATGAATCGTCCACATCGATAAAATAAACAAACATTAAACGATTAACAATAAGAATATGAAAAACACTATTTGGCAGAATGTAGAGTACAATGTAACTGCAATGGATTTCTTGCGCAAGGACGCCATCTTATCACCTACAAACAAATTAAATACACACTTAAGATTACCAATCCAAAATTATAAAAAAAATGTGTGTGAACATAATAACGCCATCTCATATTTTTATATTAATGAAATATTCTTCACACTTTACCCTCAGATACCGGGACGCTAAAACACGTTTTGTATACCTAATTTTTCAGAGTAGACGAGCCCGTTAATCTGTAGTTGACTAGTCAACAACGTCAATAAAAATTCACACCATCCTACTTTTTGTAAGGTCGTGACAAACATACAAAATGTACCAACGCGTTAATCCGATAAAGAATTTTTATCGCAACTAGGTTTAAATATTTCGAGCGTGTTCCCAAAAAAGTAAAAAAAAAACACTGGATGTATTATTCGATTATATTTGTACTAAAAACTAAAATTTATGATACAAAAATCGTATCAATACTCAGTGTTGTATTTTATGGGACTGTAGATGGGAGCTTTCTAAATGTGGGAACCCATGGATGGAAGTTCAGGATGCACTACTAATACAATTACAAAGAAATATGTACATGTTGTAATCCAGTATGATTTAGTAGGTGATTGGAAAAATACGGGTGAGTGGCGGCACTCATGATTGAAGATGTTTATATATGTAAAAAAAAAATTCTAGAGGTGCATCCATAAATGTTTATAAATCATAAAGAAAAAGACCATGACATGATATAAGTAATGTATGTATGAGTAAAATCACTACTTTATGGGACTGGTATACACATGTATCGTCTTATTTCCACTGTCTGAAATATGTTACCGATATATCTTTGAGGACGGAAGCTAATTTACCTTCTTCGACGAATACGTAAATAGATGCTGATTCAGTGTTCGATGCACTGCATGTATAATTCCCAGAATCAGCATCATGTGTATCGCGTATTGTAAGACTGCTCTGCGTTGGTGTGCCAGGCACCGTCTCCACACTGATTCCACTCCTAGCCGTATCGTAGTTTATCATTCGATCGTTATGATACCAAAATACGTACTGCGGCGGAGTTGGACTCTATTTAAAAAATGTACTTTTAAATAACAAATTGAACCAATAATTAAGAGGAAAAAAAATGTTTATGGCTGCTACAAACTTATAAATATAAAACACTTGTCACAATGTATGTTTTTTTGAGTTTGGTGTGGTATTAAAATATGAATATTGTATAGGGTTCAAAAAGTGAATAATGCCATTTTATAATCAAGTACATAGTGGTACCCTTAGGGTAAAAACTCTGTTACCAATTTCGTTCAAATTGAATCATTTCGTTTTGTTTTACGATCAAAATGTTTTTTACTTATATACGTGTTGAGTTTCATCGTCGCTGTTGGAATAGGACATCTGTGTATTATAAATAGTCTTTATGTTACGGGGAAAACAATTTTCCTAGAATATTTTGGCCGGGGGATTTGTGAAATTGTTTTTCATTGAAATATATATGATGCCACATATGCAAGCATAACAGTCACATTTTACAGCTTGTAACATAAACTAGGGGTGCCACAACAATTTCACAACAAAAAGTTTGATGCACTCTTGCATTTTATATGAAATTACACATTTTTAAATATTTACGATCGCTCACGAGAAAAACACATTTTTAATGAGAGACGAAACGAATTCGCAACACAAATCAAAAAATCTAGGAGCCTAAAGATATGCTAGAATACAGGAAGTTAAGAACAAGTGTTTGATTTCTCCACCCAATCGTTAAAACGCTACAATACGTAACATTTACGGTGAATTGGACATTGAAATATTTTATTCACTGCATCGCAAGTTTATGCTCACTGCAGGCGTATAAATTATGCAACTTTACTACTTTGTTTTGTACCGTTCAGTGAGATCTGTAGCCTATAAAATAAATGAATGTCATATAACTTTTTATAGTTATATAGCTATCAAAATAAACTACTCGAAATGTTGCTGTATCAATTTTCGGTTAAATATGAATGAAAATAGCTTTGGAGTTATTTGATTTTATTTGACTTTACCTTTTCTATAATGCATGTAAGACTGATAACACTTCCAACGTCGACATGCCTCTCAGGTGTTCCTGGAATTGATGCTTCTGGTACCACAATTTGTAAATTTACAAAATGTGATATTACCCCTGTTCCGGAAGATACCTTCAGACAAAATTAGTTCTACATTAAAATTACTTTAAAGACTCTACAGAAAATGGTTTATGGAAATTTTAAATTATCTAAATATCTTAAGTCTTGAATCCAAATGTATGAGGATCCGTTTTTGTATTATTACCTGACATTCGTAAGTGCCATTATCGCGTTTCTGTACGAATTTAATCTGTAAAATCCAATCATCGGAGTTTTCAGCGTGCATGATTTGAAACCTTTCGTCGTTTGTGTAAGTCAACATACCGGAGGATAAAATATGCCAGTCGCGTCGCCTCACCCAAGACACGTGCTGCAACAACAACAAACATGGATGTGGTGTAGTCTTCTTGATATTGAGAATACAAACATTGTACGATAGATAATATGTTCGCGACATTTTAAGAACAGAGTATTAAACTTCAAATCTAGGCGCTATGATATGTAATTATTACTTTGAATATTATAATTCGATCCTTCACCGCAACGAACTTTGTTTTATAGCAAATGCTTAAACAAGCAGGTGTATTGAGAAATGCTTATATGAAGCTCGGATTATATAAAGTATATTAGTACTAGCAGATGCTCGTCAATAAAGAAGACATATTTACATTCTATATGAAAAAAATTTAAATTTCATACATATTTATATTTGAATAGAAATTTAGAGAGAGGCATCAAACAGTTGAAGGTAAAAATGTGACTTAAGATTTGTATATGGCAAAAAACTGAAAGTGCTTTTGGAGGTTTCTGCAATAACGCAAATATGAAAGCATTTAAATTAAATTTCTTATTTGTGTTGGCATAGTTTCATAAAGTATGGAAATATGTATATATTCGGTTATTGTATCATTAAAGTATATTTAAAAACCTACTTAAATAAAACTCGCAAACTAGAAACGTCTACAGTAATATTCATAATTAAATATTTTAATGAATTTTAAATGTCTGTATTATTTTTTTCTATGAACCAAAACATGCTCCAGGCGATGAAGATGGTAATATAAAATATCATCTGCGGGTTATTTGCAATATACGTATATATTTTCTCGCAAATGAAAAAGGTACTTGTGCCACGAATAACAAAAATAAATTATTTGCTTATGAAACAGAAATGGAGCAATCTAAACGGTTATATTTGCGGAACTATTCACAATTTTTAGTTACATGTAATAATAAACGGGCATGAGATTTTAAAAAGAAAAAATATTTTCTTTTTCGTGGTTATAATAAAAATTAATAATATATCTAAATAAATATGTGGTATATTATTAACCAGCAACTTTCTAAGATATTTTACATCCGAATAGCTGGAGGAGGGTATTTTAAATACTCCAACAAATTTTCTTTGATCTTTATTTCGCAGCTATTTACTCCGCAACTTGTAAACATCCTCCAAGAAATCCTCAAACGTATATTGCTAATTTGGTTTCAATTTCTCAGTTGTTTGCTTTTATTTACATGGTTCATACTTGATGAAACACTTAGCTAACATCCAAACTCATTTTTATTTCGTTCCGGAATAATTTCATTTTCCCAACGAAAAGAACCACTTCAA
Organism: Nebria brevicollis; assembly: GCA_944738965.1. Lineage (NCBI taxonomy): Eukaryota > Metazoa > Arthropoda > Insecta > Coleoptera > Carabidae > Nebria > Nebria brevicollis. The sequence goes on from OX122905.1 coordinate 12,609,927, forward strand.
GATTCGCGGATTGGTATTTTGTATGAGCTTTATCAAATAATTTTGATAAGCTCGATTAATTAACATCGTAGTATCACAATTAAGTTTAGCCCCAATGAAAATTCGGAAAGGTTAATAACGTATATTGGTACTTTCTATGTACATAAAATTCATAATTACTAAAGGCGTGTTACATTTTCGGGAAACATGTTTTTATTAAAATACTCTTACCCCTGCACTGTTTTCCCCTTCGGGTCGAACATGACAATGAAGATAGGCTGTTATACCTAATTGTACCGTAACATTTGTGACTGTGTTATTATCCGTCAATGTCCACGTTCCACCGGTTTCGTCCACACCATTTTGGGCCTCATCCCCATTCTGATACCGCGTCTTCTGTATATCCGCCTGTCCGTTTGTAATATCCGTTCGAACTGGAGTAATAAAAATATATCGCAATCAAATTTTATCATTATAGTAAAAAGATTTTCATATCGATATATTTTTAATTAAAATTGCTTACCGAAACTGATTGACACAATAAGATAGACGAAAGACAAGTTTAATAAGAAAAATATGTTGTGTGAAGTCGCTTCTGATAACATTCTGGTTGAGTTATAGATCTGAAACGAAAATCTATATGAGTCAAATTACTAAAAATCTTTTTTACTATCTTATACGTTGTATCAATACATATTGTAGCCATGAACAAATCCGAAATATACATTTTGACCTTCCCTGAATCGAGTCTCGCTATTTTTGAAATGACGTCTGCCGGTGTGTGTGTGTGTGTAAAAATTAGAAATTTGCTTAAGAAAATATAAGTTCAGATATTTTTATTGGAAAAAATAAAATGTGTGCGAGATTTAATAAAATCATCGATTTTCTATTTATGTAACTCAAGTACTAAAATTTCCCGTTGTTTTTTTTTATTATTTTCGCTCACATGTACGAATTGTCAACTCGACGTAAAACGGTTTTAAAATTCTGCAAATCGCGGTTGGTTCGAGGTCTTAGATCACAGCGAGAACACCAGATGGTCCTGACAGTTTTCCTGCGCAAAATTAAAAAACGAAACAAGCGTGTGCCGTATTGCTATTTGATTTAAAATGTTTGTACAGTGGAAATAATACGCGTTTATAATCCTTAAACAAAATTTCTTTTGTCTAAAAATGTTTATGTGAGTATATAAAGTGAAGTTGAAAAGCTCCTAATCTATCACGAACTTGTTAGGGAAAACGTTGGGTTATTCACGTATTTCCAACGGATTGTAACCAGCTACTGTTACCGTGTGTGACGAGTTTGCTATCTGTATGTTCTATCGCGTCGAGGGAATTGCTTATCGCCATGTGTCATGTCAGTCTAGGCACGAGCTGCAAATCGATGACAAAATTGCAATGCTACTGTCACTGGGAACATGTTGGGAATGTGAACGGACAGTGGACAATTTGCCTAATGGTTGAAAAAGAATGCTACATGACAGATCATATAAACGCGTCTGCATTACATAATTTGCCAAGTACGCTTTTGTATCCATATCGAATTACGCAATGACTCAACAGTATTATAATCATAAAAAAAAAACTACAAAAATAGGACACTCCAGATCCTTGAGAATAAAAACGAAATACACATTTATCAAAAAAAAAATTGCCCTAAACTCTAAAGTATAAGAGTTTTGTAAACAGAAAAATACAAAATGTGGGTGAGTGACCAATCACTTAAGCGTTATAAAATTTATGACGGATGAGACAACGTGACTAATTCATATAATACAATAAAACAGAAGCAATATATCGTAGTGGACTTCATAAAGGAATAAACAAATAATAGATAATGAAACCTGCGACCACAAGGTGATAAAACGTTAAGACACTTTAGTGTTTGTCATAGTTTTTCATTTCAAACCATTAAACAAAGGGCATAAACAAGTTGATGTCTTTACCATTTCGTACTTTTAGCGTGATCTATCTCTTAATCCCAACCAATCTCATTATTAAAATCGAGCACTTAATCATTAAGATACTAAAGTAGCGCAATGTATCAGCATTTCATCTGTGACCTCATTTTAAATTCGCAATGGAATTCAGCAGTTAATTTTCTAGTATATAAACGGACAAAGGATAATCGCGGAAGATAATATTTGGTGACGCCGTGAGAATTAATTGAAGTTATGGTAAATCCTTAAGTTAAAAATGTCTCAGAATAAATTTCTGAGGGGGATTGATAATGTGTATGTATTTTAGGCAGTTAAGTATAATTGATCATTAAAAGTATATGATTCACATAAACGGGTTTTGAATAATTACGTAAGGTTTTTTAATAAGGAAATAAACGATGTATTTTCCCTGGGAGATTAGAATCATCGCACCTTATGTAAAGCAGTGCAAGGAACGTGTGTTGTTTAAGTATGAAAGTTTAATAATTAATATCATTATAGCTATAAAGTTGCCGACAGTAAAATTTTAAACATAAACATAAGCACTTAAACATTTAATAAAAGCTGACTTAAACGCATTAATCTAAACTACCATATGAAAGAAAACTTCTGAATTCAAAGTAGACAAAGAAATATTTATTGAGATAAAACAAAATCAAATTCTTATTCAATAATGAAATTAAAGAAGTACAAAAATATATTCAATAAATCAATTAATATGTACTAGCCAATTTATTGTCCTCCAAATAAGTCAAAAATAAAAAATAAGTTTTAGGTTTGTTTTCAATTAAATTTTATTTGTGCGTAATTAATAAATAAGTTTTAGAACATATTTAATAATTCGTTGTTTATTTTACTGCTTGGGCTATCAAAAACTTTCGCGAGAATCATCAAAAAAATGAACCTGTTATTTTGCGTTTGGTACACATTGAGAAAAACAGAATCTGTAGAATTAAGATATTTAATGGCCAGCTACAAAAACAAGTTCATAATGTTTGGCTTCCTTAATCGTTTCAATAAATTCCGCTTTTTATGTTATTACGCATTTTCTTCCGCACGGTTTATTTCAGGAAAGTTTTTCCACAAAAAAAAAAATAAATTATGGTCAATATAACTATAATATATTTCCTATTTAATATAAAATTTTATAAAAAAAAACGCGCAAATTACATGTTTTTTTTTTAATATTTCTCACTTACGCCTGGCTAAATAAAATAATCACATTTCATGTGGGACACAAATAATTGAATGAATTTATTGTCTTTGGTTTTAACACAAAACATTTTTTTTTAAATCACTTAAACTATCTTTAATTTTAAGTTTCATATAGATTTTGTTCATAAAACACAATTAACTTCTATATTAGATTAATTTAGTCTCACTAAGTTTAGTGTGTTAGTATTAGATATATGAACCATTAATAATGGTTGAACTAGGACATAATTGTGTAAACTTTAAATAATTCTTTTTATATAAAATCAAAATGCATTATCTGTCATAACAATTTGCTTGAAACTTTCCACCGCCGTCTTCACAAATTGAGTTTATTTTCACTAGTTGGTTGTTTTGTTGTTGTTGTACGTCACTGTCATTGTTTTTCTGACAGTTGCTAACAAGGTGTCGGTTTTATAGAGCCACCGATTTGACTCATTTTAACACAGGCACGCACAACACCCGCCACGGACGGACATCTCGCTAACGGTTATCCTACTGCTATTGACTACAGCTTCAAAACTGCTAACTCGAGCTTTCTCGACTAACGCCGAAGTTTCACGAGGCGTCGAAAGCTCAGGACTACATAGGCTTATGTTATAGTCTAACAGTGACAGTTTATTTTTGCTGTTTCGCTTATTTATTAGCTTATTAATTATCTTATATAGATATTTATTACAAGATAACAGTATTACTCTAAACTTTACTTAACTTAAGCTCATATAAGTTAATTTTTAAGTATATTTATGGTCTAATATCACCTACTATTAAGAATGTTAACTTATATTTAGTTAAAGAATTTAAGAAATATTGCTCTACCAGTACCATTTATTTTACTTTCGTTATTTTTCTCTTTTACTGCGAGTCCATTATTGTTCAGTGTATGGTGTTGACTGCAATATAGTTTCATTCTTTACCGGCCTTTCCTGTAATTTTCATTTCCGAGCTTTCAGAAGAATGTTACAACTCGCAGCCGTAGTCGTTTTTTTTTTTTTTTATAGAGAAAATTTTCTGCCAGCAAATACTCTTAGTTCACAATTTATTTACTAAAAATGGTTCAGCAATGCTGATGGATTCTCTTTCATGATTTAAATAGGCTCGGCACAACCTCTTATTATATCGAAATGCTATTTGGTATAACTAGATTACGGTATCCTGTAAATTCGATACACGTAATCTATTTCAAACGTGTTTCAAACCTTCGATCACCGAATTTTAAAGCGAGGATAATTCGACCAAAGAACCAGCTAATCTTCCTCATTCATTTGATGGAAACGTGTGCAATCAATTACTCATTGTCTAATTAATTGCGCGAACATTCACTCGATTTTGTTAAACGTAATGAACTTGAGTCAGCGAAAAGCTATTGAAATATGTCAAAATTAACAATTCATATATATATATAATTGCTCAACACGATTTTAAATGTGTTATAGTTTCTTATTCAAACTCCGGCAACTTATCCTTACTTTGTATTAGTTATTGAATTATTAGTATCTTCGTTGATCCAATTGTATATCGGGAGTAGGTAATCGAAGCATAACAAAATTAACATTTGCGAGCAATCACTGGAAAGCTAATTCCATTGTTTGAATGCTAGCTTCTAGATTTGCCTCACTGGAATACATGTATTAGACTAACTACACTGTACATCCATAGAAGGCGGTTACTATAGACCTCGTTATAGATTGATGTGGAACTCTATACAGGCGCGCCCTACTCTATAGTTACTGTTTACTAAAGGAATGAAATCACATTCTCCCTCGATAAATACTACAACATTGATGTTTAAACGAAAAATATGGTACTAAATATTCCGTCACCGACCATATTATTACGTTCTCAAACACACACGCACACACACACACACACACACACACACACACACACACACACACACACACACACACACACACACACACACACACACACACACACACACACACACACACACACACACACACACACACACACACACACACACACACACACACACACACACACACACACACACACACACACACACACACACACACACACACACACACACACACACACACACACACACACACACACACACACACACACACACACACACACACACACACACACACACACACACACACACACACACACACACACACACACACACACACACACACACACACACACACACACACACACACACACACACACACACACACACACACACACACACACACACACACACACACACACACACACACACACACACACACACACACACACACACACACACACACACACACACACACACACACACACACACACACACACACACACACACACACACACACACACACACACACACACACACACACACACACACACACACACACACACACACACACACACACACACACACACACACACACACACACACACACACACACACACACACACACACACACACACACACACACACACACACACACACACACACACACACACACACACACACACACACACACACACACACACACACACACACACACACACACACACACACACACACACACACACACACACACACACACACACACACACACACACACACACACACACACACACACACACACACACACAGGCACATACACACAGACGGTATTTCGAAAATAGCTAGATCTGATACAGGGAAGGTCAAATGGTATATTTCCATTAAAATCAAAATTGATTTATTCACGAATACAATACTTACTTCGGATAAAAAAGGAATAATATTTCTAGTGTAGAAATATATTATTTAGCTGCAAAATAAACCTAATATTAAGTTTATTTATCTAAACTATTACAACAGCATGAAATATGATATGTTGTTTATCTATAACGCAGAGTCTACATATATATTATTAATACAATAAGTAAATATTAATTAACTAGAAACATTATGGGGTTGCTTCCTGGATTGTTTATTCTGTGACGAAATATGTAATATGGAAATTCTATATGGTTGGGTGATCAATTTCACAAATATATAAATTTCCATTGGTACGAGTAAATTCAATAGAAAACACAACAAAACAATACGTATTTGTATTACCAAAGTAAAACGATACATATCGTTATTCAATCGTTGTTTCTTCATTTTAAATTGTATTTTGTACTGATTTATTCCCGCTTAATCAGCGTTAATAAATATTTTTTTAAATTGTCTATCAAACAAATATGTGTAACTAACACATTTCCCTTGATTTAAAATTAGGAGTTTTATTTAAATGCATCGTATGCAATATAATAAAAATAAGAAAAATTGTTATTTGCAATTGTAGAATTAAACTCTGGGTCCTCGGTTGTGTAATGCCAAACAGTGAAATAGAAAATGTCTGATTTCCCTAGAGTGAGTTATTAATTTGCAGTTACTAACACATCGGTGTGACTTGTGTATAAATCAGTATTCAAGTAACGGTATCCGTGTCTCTGTTGCTATTATTTTCAGCAGGAACGCGCAAAGAAGTATCTACTTAAAACGAGATACTCTGCGCCAGTTTGTGTGTGAACGTTAAATACATAGAGCCTCTCACGTGATCTGGGTGAGTGGTACTCTTCTATTTTTTTGTTTTAAAACTACGCGTATAACGTACATAACATGCGGAGTTTCATATTTTTATTATGTTTCAACTTTTGTAGAAGCTTCTACGTGAAGTTACAATGTACTAGTTTTTTTTCAAAAATATATTTTCTATCTTATAGATACAATTTTTATAAAATAATTGTTTCGAGATTGAATCTTAGTTTTTATGGCAATTACATATTAAATTTTATTAATCTTGTACTAAGTTTGCAACTTTGTTATTAGTTACATTTTCATTATGTTCAAGTTGTTTTAAACAAAAATAAGTATATATGTGTAAGTATGGCAAACAGTCGCTAGTGTTTTAGAGTGTATAAAGTATATGTTATACAGATTAGCATAACAAATCTACCTTTCGTCTTCTAGCTACATCTGCCGTACATACTTCTGAGATCAAACAATTCAACGAGAAGTTGTACATAAAACTTGACACGCAAACAAATTGAATTCATTTCATTTGCTCAACGTACCACTTGAAGATATATATTCATTGCTAAAGTAGCCCGAAAACAAAGCTAGACTTAAAATTAATGACTAAAAACTGCAATTCACTACTTTTGTGCACATTGTACTTTTTGATCATTTATTGTTAAATTATATCAAATAATTGATTAAACATCCACAATTGCTTGCACCTAACTTTCTTATACATATTAAAAATATATATCTGTTTAAATTAACACTTTCGTTGGTGGGAACTTGGTGAAACATTTTTCAATATTTATAGAAATGATAAAACACTTGATAAGTTTCATAATAGTATATATTTACGTTCCACAATTGTTTCAATTTTTTTATGATTCCAATACTGACTTCGTATAAGAAAGAAAATAGCAGTGAATGCAATAATTAGTAGATTAGGTTTTTATGCGTTTATTTACTTATAAATTAAATTGAGTTTTTTAATTTGTTTTTTATTGTGAGACTAGATACAATTGAAAAGATTTTTTTTTGAAAATATATACACATTCCACCGGGAGATTTCTTTAAAAGTAAAATGCAATTAATGCCATGAAACACATTTCATTTATCCCGGGAATTCAACAAATAAACAATAGAAATTATTCGTTCGCTCTAAATTTATTGCGCAAAGCAAGCATTCTTCTAATTTGAGAATTATTTCAATTCTGCATATCTACACAATTTATAATTGTTGTATGCCTACTTATTGTACGATTTTTCGTTACCAATACTATATATATACTTATTTAATATGTTAGCGATCCCCACATCACCAGGTCAACCAATGGCGAGACACAAACCCCTATTGTCCCAAATCGGAACACTACAACAAAACATCCCAACTGGGATGGCAACTCTTCACCTCCAAATGAGTTATATTAATTCAAATATATAAATTCACTTAAAAAATAATGTACAATAAATTATATTTATAAAGGGGGGTATGGGGTGCAGATCTTGGTCTTCAATCGACTGCATTTTCTATAAACAAAAATATATAAAATTAATTGGTTAAAATATTTATTTGATTAAATTGTAAATGAAGTTAAAAGTAATACATAATTTGAGCAATACATACGTTTTTATTATCTTCCTTGTGGTCCTTATTGTCTCCTAGCACCTAAAGGACTCCAGGGAATAGATTTCTCCAGAAACTGAGGATGTTTTATGATTGAGAGTTGATACCAGACCTCAGGTAAACATTTGGAGGTGAGGAGTTGCCATCCCAGTTGGGATGTTTTGTTGTAGTGTTCCGATTTGGGATAATAGGGGTTTGGGTCTCGCCATTGGTTGACCTGGTGATGTGGGCCTAAAAAATATATAGCATTTCATTTGAAAAAATATAACTTTGTGTTGTTGCTTCTAAACCACTGGTTTAAAAAAATATTTTCTTTCATAGTTGGATGTATCCCTTGGTCTTGTATAAGATTGCCTTGTATTATTTTATTGTATCTTTAATAACATAGAAATTATTCGAGGTAGCTCGTTTCGCTGTTACACCCTGTATATACAGTGTAAAACATCGGATATCTAATATATTTGCTTTTATTTGCCAACAGTTTCCGTTCTTTAAGTAGACACAAAACTTGTAAATGTTTGTCACTATCATGATTTATAAGTATGATTGATGATTTATTTCTTATGTTGGCCACAGATAATACACAATAAACGACGATGGCGGCTATTCGATTTTTGTTGCAATATATAAATCTAGGATCAATAAAATTCTCTTTTTTTGCTATCAATTTTATCGTAAAGCCTAGAAAGTGGAGATATGGTAAAGTAAACAACTTGGAGCATATTGGAAGTTTGTTCGTTGTTAAATTTGTATTTACCTTACGTGTGTTACGAGTTGTGCGTTAGTTGCGGATGGGACTTTTTACAATCGTTCGCAGCCGAAAAAGCTTATTCGAAATCGCTTACGCTAGTTTAGATTCGGGTCGCAAACCCGGCGTGTGACACTAGGGTTAGCCACACATTCTGTTTCGAACAAGCACTTAACTGATAAACCACATCGTTCCTATCGTTAGTCACGATCATAGTAAATTGGTCTTGATTTACAACCTCGACCATTCACTTCTCTCACATATTACGAACTTTATTGTATGCCATTTGTAAACGGATATTAACTATCAAAATTTCATATCTCCATTTTCTAAATACATATACATATCATTGGAAATTTAAATATAAAAAAAATCGAATCTAAACCAAAACATAATTCAGTTCTATATCTATTAAAATAAAACTTCGTTGACTTTAGAAAATTGAGCTCCTTCAATTTTCTACAGATTTAACATGAGGCAAGGGTATCAACCGTCTTAAAAAGGGTATTTTTATGTTCAGAATCATAAATTGTTTTTCACCACGTTTGCATGTTCTGCTTACATGCGTCACAACTTTGTTGAAATTCACAATTTTATATCCTTCCATAATTACATTTTTAAATAAAACATCAGAGAAAAACAACCCATTCTTAGGAGTAGTACGCAATTTGTTTGTTGTTCTTGACACGATCCTAGAATAGCTTGCAATAAATAAGAATACTTCTCATTTACTTGATGATCTTTCTTTATATGTATGGAAAAGAAACTCATCGTTATCATCACACCAACGTCTACGCCCTAAATGACTACAAAAGAAACGCCATTCCAATGATATAGCACACCATTTACCCTAGTGACACGATACGGGCAGCCAAGGTCCAACCTTAGCATTTCTTCAGTCAAAATAGACAAATTTCGCCAACTGAAGATTTTTCAAATAGATAAAAGGTGATGATTTGTATACTTATTTCTAAATCATATATTTTAACTTTTAAGTTACCGTGACGTGTAGATAAATAACGATTACTAAATGTGACACATGAATGAATAAATTTTGATTTGCTGCATATAATAAATCTTAAAATTGACTTTATCATTGTTTATGGTGATGATTTATTGATAATGATAACATATGTCTCGTTTGAAACTCTAGGTTTCGCGATAATTCATTTATAAATCAACAAACGCAATCTCTATTTATTTATATTATAGTGGTTTATCCCTGGAGCCCAGGCGATTAACGGATCCCGAAGGACTACTCTTATATACCTCATTATTCTCTTTCTCACTCCAGAATTCAATAAGGAAATGCGGAGACAGTGAAACAAAGACGGATAAAAGAGCACAATGCCGTTCATGTGGGTGAAAGAGATAACAGACTATGAAAAGACTAATGCGGAAACATTCTAGGTCCTGAAGAGATTTCCTATTAGGATATTGTGGGCGCGGATATATTCCAAAAATTGATTTTTTCCATACCTTACAGATTTTATCATAAAATTAATACTCTATATATAAATAATTTTTTATGAATTTCATAATCTTTTAAAATATTCTCCTGTTTTGTATATATTTATGTCTGTAATAATAATAATAATAATATAGCGCTTCACTGTTGTTGAAGAACTTTTATTAAATTCTTCAGCACACCCAAATATCTTCATATCAAACTGAAGACATACCGTAGTAGGTATTTACGTACTGAAGAGACGAATAAATGCTAAAGACACTAGCGCTTGTGGTTTGACAAAACATACGTATCTAGTATATAGTAGGAAGTATATATGTATATACATATGTCTGTTGTTCTGAGCGGCACTGCACAAGCGAACAAAACGAATTGCTTTTCCAATTACGATGGATTTGCATGCAAAATGCGGAGAACCGTTGGCTGTTAGAGATTGTCGCAATGGAATTTCCTACACGATTCGTTTAACATGCTTCCAATTTGTTACTTCAAAAATATGAATTATTTTACCACCGGTCTTAACTTATACTTCATTACTTAGCAATTAATTACTCTATTTTACTTTTTTTCATTAAATAATAAATTGACTTCAATATATAAATGCAAAATTTTGAAATAATACAAAAAAATTTTTATCTGTTTATAGTAATTAGTAGCATTAAAAAACAACAGAATGAAATAATCCTCTACGATTGTTTTCACAATCCAATCTGACATCAGCAGTTGTATTGTTGAATTCTTGGATTAGAATTAAAATTTTAATTATGAAATATAATTGTGCTTTGTAATTTTCCGATTATATTTGTGTACAGCCATAAGATCTTAATTTTCCTCCACTTGTACAAATTAGGCTATACTTTAGTCTTGCTGAATATATAATTGAATTTCACTGAACAGTCAGCATTTAGTAAATTTTTATGTTATAGATCAAAGACTCGAAATTGTATTACTAAATGCGTATGACTATACCGCTTTATCAATTAAATTAATTTATGAAGTTTATTTTTATTTAGGAAAATATCATACAATGTGGTACGCTTTTAGTTAATTTTTAGATTCAATTGCCATTTGTCAATAATGTCCGGCAAACCTATCAAAATGCTCAGAAACTTTTGACAGGTTTGGGTCAACAGTGATAAAGCGAATGTGTTTAAAGTAAAGAAGGTGAATGCATTATGCGAAGAAGCATAGAAGGCAGGCACGGTAAAAGGTGTGCCGTTCTCTCGCTCGCCTCTTAATAGATTAGCGGTAAGAGTTGAAACACTCCATCTGAACCGGTCAATCAAACAAGCTCGATGTGCCGGCCAGCTCAGATCGGTACCAGCGCTTCCAAGCTCGGGTCTCCGTTTCGAAGTGATGTAGGTTTACGCTAAAGAGGAATATGGGAAATAACATCAATCTTGCTGATGGGACACAGATTAGGATGGTGCTAGAGATGAAAGGAATTCATTTAGCACGCTAATAATGTTATTCAATTCCTATATACACCTAATTTTCAGACTTCAACAGATTGCAACTCTATGCTATTCAATTATTTTTATAGCCATTTCAAATCAATACACTTTCCACGTTCTTCAAACAACACATCTAACTTATGATTTCAAAAGGAAATACACGCAAATCTATACATTTTAAAAGATATATAGATTGCGAAAGCACATCTTAGCCACATCTGGTTATTTATAAAACAAATAATAATTTTGAACAAGCATACATATTACTAGATGTATGTTTTGAATTGAATTGAATTGCAAAGCATGTATAGATTCCACCAAATATGTAATATATATGTATATATGAGTTGCATATAAAATGCAGGAAAATGAATCATGTTGTACTTATTAATCACCTAAACATAGTATGTAATAAGATATATGTGTACCTATTCAGATAATTCATGTTGTTAGTTATAAATACGTGGGTCACAAGATAATTTTAAGAATTTAACACAAGCACACCCAGAGGAAATAAATTTTGAAAAACAAAAATAAAGGCATTCATAAATATAAGAATTTGTACGTTTTGCAGTGGCAATTTTTCTTATCTGTTACATAAAATGTGAAAAAGGAATAATAGAAGTTTTCCTTTTTGCCGAATATTAACCAATGTAGAACGAAAGATATCATTGTCAACTGTCATGGAATAATATCAGCTTAAATATGCAGTTTTCTTCTCTATCTGAATACATTAGCCTTACTAAATTAAGCATATTCTCTATCTTATGGTTGTGCAAGAACAAGACAACAGAAAGGGAAAATCTAACTTTAATAGACACAGCGACATTTTTAATCCTAGTGAATAAACATTAAAGCTAACAAATCCAAACTGAAACTTTTAGTGCATCTTTATGAGCGTGCCTGGTGCCGCCACTCCCCCGCATTTTTTCTACTATTATGTATTTTTATTGTGTCCAGTATATTTTTGTAGTTTATAGTAATAATACCTACCTTTCATCTGATAATTAGTTCTTTTAGAATATATGTCTGTAAATAGTTCCAACCTTTCATAGAATTCTCTTTCATTCTGTTTGCTAACGACTTTTCGTTTCATACAATATTAATTGCATAACACAGTTGTAACATACGCAAATATTGAACATCTTAAAGGATAAAACGCGTATGTTACGTAATTCTAGTTGACATGCTGTGCTGTATTATAACGAATGAGTTTTGTACTGTGAACCGCATATTCCAATAAATATTTGTAAAATGACGCATTCACTCTCTGCATGCTGGTTTAGAAATGATAAAGTGATAGGCGTTAAGGTTCAGAAACTAAATTACACAGAAAAGACACTAACAAATTGCTAGATCCCTAATACTTCCTCGCTTCAGTTAATCTAATAGGGTTGCGTACGTTCTGCAGGATATATCTTCTACGACCAGATTTCGAAATAGCGCTAAGATAAAAAAACCTAGAATGTACAATTCAAACATTTCCATTTTTTTAAGGTAAAAAATAATATAACTCTATACAAAAGAGACAAATAAGAGCAGAGAAATGAAAACAAAATACGAAGTAACAAAGAGAATCCGTGCACATATTTTTTTAAGAAGTTATTATACGTCAAGAGTGCAAGGAAATAAAATATTGAACGACGAGACTCGTTGGTTAATTTATGTTATAACAATGTTGATAAAATGCTTTGTACAAATTGTACGGAATGAATATATATTTTAAAATGTTAGTGATGAAGAGTCGTGTCCTAAATAACTACGTTTCTTTAAATCAACAATAATGTACACCAAAATGGAAACTTCCTTACTAAACGTTTCATTAAAAGTTTTCACGAAACTATGTATAGTGAAGTTTAGATTGTTGTTTGAAACTAGGAATGCGATCTTTTCTTCAAACAGCAATCGTCATGCACTGAAATTTCTTATATGCATTTCGGTTAGATCATATTTAGACTATTTTTCTAATTTATAATTATTTCTTATTATTGTTGCATATCAAATTGAAGCTAATTTTATGCTCTATTCTTTTGCAACTGTTAAAATAACTAAAAACCTTGCACATTTAGCAAAGTTTTGGTAACAAAAAACGTCTATATTCAATGTTATCCCAGTTTCATTTGTTCTATGCATGTACATGTAGTCAAATATGAAACCAGTTAATATAAATATACGTCACGGGATATGTCTGTCCTTGTTCCACTCATATAGGGTCTGAATTTTATTCCTATGTCTCTGGTTTTTACTTGATAACTTGTCCAAATTAGTCGGAAAATATCATTATTGTGAGAATCGTCGGTCACTGCAGTTCGATTTTAACGTTAGTCTGTATGTAAAATGCTATAAATTATTGTTTCTACATAGTGCGGGATAATGTAGACTAGTATATGTACACTTTCAAATATAGAGCAATCAGTCGCATTGCTTAATTATAGACTCTTGTTAAAGCTAATGGTTTTAAACACTATTAGATTCAATATTAATTTTATTTCAATATATACTATAGCATTCGCGTTTTGTTGTAATGTGCCGGGTACAACATAGACATTTATTGTGCGCGTGTGCAAGAAGAGGACCTAGAAATCGGCTCATGCAGATCAACTCGCTTGCAACTCTAAATAAAGAAGTGAGTATATCTTAATAAAAAAAATTATCCTTTTCAGGAAATTATATCGTAATACGGATTTTTATTATAACAGTTCACATTTATCCGAGAAATTTATTTCTTCACAATATTCTTATTAAATACTACACTTGCACACTATTTATTAACATTAGCATGTACCCGAAATAAAATAAAATCGCATGAGATTTTTGCCGGTCTCATTTGGTCAGTAACGAATATTTGCAAATAAATTCGAAAAATCATTTTACTATCGTTATATGTATATATGTTATTTGTATTTATATTTCCATATGTTTTTTCGACTGATTTAACTGAATTTTTATATTCATATAGTTGTCTATGATTTTCAGAAAAGTACGATTTTTTATCTTAATACGGATTGTTATTATGACAGCTTAAACTTTACCATCAAATTTGTTTTATTCAAAAAACGCAATATTTGTAATTTAAAGCTAGATCTAAAATGTTTGCAATTTAAAATATTGTTTTAAGATAGAACTGCATATATAATTTTAAAAAAGTATTACGTATATAATATATAGAACACCTGTACACTATTTATTAACATAGAATGCACCCGATATAAAATAAAGAGTTTTTGCTGATTTCGTCTGATCCTGCTAGGTAATAAGTATTTTCAATTAAATTCATTTTACTATTGTTATACGTATATGTGTTATTTGTATTTATATTTCCGTTTGTTTTTGTTACGTATAAGATAAAAAAAATCAACACAAGGTATAAACATATTAAAAACACCGCTCAATTAATAAATAATAATAATAAAAAAACGCGATTCTAATATGTATTTTAGTGTTAAAAGTTAACTAATAGACTGCTAATTGATATTCTATAACTTTTTTTGTACGGGCTGACCAATAACATTAGATTTTTGCGAAAATATGAAACATCTACTTCCTGGTTATTGAAAGGTACGCCGTTTCTGGCCTTGACTATCGTTGATCATACACTTGCATGTTAAATTCGTATATAAATTAACGGTTTTTATTTATTTTCGATATCTTAGCGGTCCCAATTGATTATTATTGTTTATCAAATGTTTATGTGGGGTGTTTTTAATAATGTTTATAATTATTTACGATGATTTCTAATTCATTTTGCTAATTAATAATAATCATTTCCCTATTGATATATGAATATATGCTATTTGTATTTATATTTCCGTATATTTTCTCAACTGATTTATTTGAAAATTAATTAACAAATAGGTGGCTATGATTTCCTGTGAAAGACATTAAAAAAAAACCCATATTTTCCAATTAATATAATAGAGCAAAAATTATTACGTTTGCAATTTTTATTTAATTAAATATCATTTCAAAATTAATCTACATACATAATTTAAAAATCGTACTATATATATAATATATAGGACACCTACAAACTATTTATTTACTTTTAATGCGCTAGAAATAAAATAAAAAGTATTTCCCGCGCTTTTATTTACAATTTAATTCAATTATATTATTGATATATGTATATATGTTAATTGTATTTTAATTTTTGTTTGTTTTTTTACGTATCAGATAAAAAAAAATTCATTATAGATGATATATATAAGTATATACATGTTAAAAACACCGTTTAATCATATAGTAATAATCTTTGTAGTGTGCCGTGGAACGTCAGCTATACGAAGCGCGCGCGAATTTTCGTTGAGACAAAATGCGTAAAAAACGTGGTAAAAAACGCGATTCTATTATAGATTTTAGTGTTAAAATTTCACTAATAGACTGCCAATTGATATTCTATAATTTGTTTTGTGCGGGGTGACCGATTACATTAGATATCTGCGAAAATATGAACCATGTACTTCCTGGTTTTAGAAGGTACGCCGAAGCTAGCCATGGCTTTCGTTGATCATACACACTTGCATGTTAAATTCGTATATAAGTTAACGGTTTTTATTTATTTTCTTTAACTTGGCGGTCCCAATTGCAAATTATTATTGTTTATTAAATGTTTATGTGGGGTGTTTTTAATAATGTTTATAATTATTTACGATGATTTCTAATTCATTTGCTAATGTTTTAGGGGGGTCCAGTCTACTCAACTCTGCATTTTATTTAGAACAAGTAAGTGATTTTTTGATTACCTAGCGTGTGCTATTTTTATATTTCCCAGTTTCTCTTTTATCTTTCTTTCTGCATTTATTTATATGTATGTATGTACTGTGCCGTTTGTAACAAAGTGAATTAAGTGAGTTCGCGAGTGTTTATTTTTATTTGTGAAATAACTACGTTAAATATATGCCATTCCCCCTCTGTACAGTACTAGTGAAAGTCTTAAAATTAAATGTATTTATCCGTATAAATATCAGTGTTTGTGAGTGAAAAAAATGGTCGTGTGCAAATTTTAAATAAGTAATTTCGGGAATTTAAATAATAAAGTTCTTCGCTGCGCTTCGCTACCAAACAGGAACAACAAGAACTTCAGCTGTGGTAGGAGAGGAACAAGAATGGATTTGGATTTGGTGAGTACCTTTTGGACTCCTAATATTTCGAACATGCGTTTTGGTCAGTGGTTCTCCTATACGTCGTAAATTAAATGAGAATCCGCTGTCTTCGGGTGTACCATATTATTTATTCTTTCATTCTTCTTTTCTTTAACAGTTTCTGAATACGCGCGTATTCAGAAATTATTAAACTACACTGGGAAATATAAAATTTGTCAATAATAATATTCAATAATTATAAAACCATTATTAATTAAATGGTATTGATTTTAATTCATTAAAATAATAGCACATGCACGAAAATTGTATATATGTATAACTTGAGAAAGTATCTTGTTCCGAACCCACCCTGATAATTGCAGAACCTGACGATGGTTCATTTAACAATAAATAAATGTCTGCATATGTTTGGAACACGCGCTTTTGTTTCAAATATATGTGGTAGCCCCTGCCCTTACGGTTGGAGCAAGTATTTCCTCTAGTTCCTTGTCGCTCGTTCTATTTGTTCAATTCGTAAATATTCTTCTCTTTCATCGTGGGAGCACCCACCGTTGGATCCCTGGAGGAAAACAACAATTTAATGTCCTTTTTTTGTATCGGTAACGCGTACTGTCCACCTTGTATGGCAGTTCTGCTGCGGGGCAGATCGTTGTTGTATTTTTAAAATAGTCTTGCGTTGTTTAGCTTCTCGGGTTTGACTTTTTTGGTTGGGGTTTAAATTCGGGTCTCGGTTGTTTCGGGGTTGGGCGCGTCGCGAATGAATTTTGTAAGAACTTGCATTAATTGAATTCAAATAAATAATAAAATTTTATATAACGCTGATATTACGCGCCACTGTATCTCTCGGTTAAATGTGGATATTACCCTAGATATGAGATCGATGCAACCTTGAAGCACTAATGTTGTGTATTCATTGCTTGCTAACTCTCCGTTTATATTTATATATGTATATATATAAATATTGTTTCTTTGCTAAAACTATGATCGATGCAACCTTGCTGCACTAATGTTGTGTAGTCAAGGCGTGCTGAGACTTAGTTATAATTTTATAAATTTGATTAGCATGAGATGCATGGTGTTTGTTAATATTGGCGCGTTGCAAATAACCGACTAATGAATCGTCTAAGAAAGCCCATCCGTGCTAGTACTGTGTTATTACAGTGCTGGTGCAGTAGGTGCCCAGTGTATCTTACCGCTCTCGTGCCTACTGCTGTACGACCAGGGTGCAGTAGGGCAGTGCGGGAGTTCGTTATTGTGCACTGGGAACCAGATTGATTTGTTGGTTGGTTGGTCACTTCAACTCGATCGTGTACGCTGGGCCCGCCGAAGGAGTGAGGTGGGCCCCCAATAACTAACTGTACTTTCACACTTGCAGATTTAATGTTTTCGGACGTCCCAGTCCTGGTTAACTGGGTGTCCACCCTTTTAAAGTTTTCGCAGTGTGTGAGCAGACTTGCACACTGCACCCTTTGGCAGTTCGCCATCTAATCCAAATTTCTTATAGATACATCAATCTCCACGTGTAACATTGTGTCGTACCCAATGTTACAATACACGCACGCACGCACATAATTGTGTGTGTCCCGTGCTTACTAGCACAAAACTAGAATAAGTATCTCAAATTATAGAGAGGGGGTGGGAATATATATAGTTAGCTAGGTCCCCGCCGGGGTACGTTTCCAAAATTAACTATATGAATTAATAAATGCATGAACAAAATATTTCTTAATATTTATAAGACCTTCCTGTATAATTTATAAAATGAAGTTCAATTTATAAAAACTTTTAAAAATGAATCCATCAAAGTTTTATAAAGTTTTTGATATTTTGCCTGACTGATGAGTCCCTTTAGTAATTTAAATATACTGAGATCGCACTAAAAATGTACATGATTTTCTAGAAATAAGGTCCTCAAACAATCTTATTGCGTTCCAGCATTAATAATTATCTGCAAGCATAGTCTGCGTGAATGTGTAATTTGCAACACTAGTTTCCCAACTCATTAATCCTCCAATCAGATGAGATTAAATCGCTTGAATACACATCACTACAATACTGCTTTGTGTCGAATGCTTGTAGCGTTTAAAATCTGCTATTCTCTTCAGGATTAACACTCGTGCCCGACAACGGAATTGGAGATTATTACGGATTTTAAAAATAAACAACACTCGTCCGGCAATTATAAATCCTCATTAACCACCATTCTATTCCCAAATTAATTACTGAATATAAAAGAAACATTTTCATATTTTGGTAATTCTTGCTCCATTTTTGTTTATCCTATTACACAAGAAACCTTTTCTGGTAGTAGCAAACCAATTCTGATTTACGCGCTATAAAGCACAATTATACCTAGAAACAGAGCTAGGGTATCATTTATATAAAAGACATTGTCGTCCAACTAAATTGAATCATGTATGAAAGTTTTAAGAGAATCCAGCAAAACCCTTGGGAAACGCCCTTTTGGACATCGATCTGGGGTTATTTCATGTACAATTGATGTTTTCATCACGAAAAAAGAATTTCTACAATGTTTTACAAATCTACGTATTCTGTTTAGATTCAAATATAAATTATTTTAGTCTATTTTGTTTAACAAAAATTTGGATCTTCATATTTATTTTAACGTGGATGAATGTTGGTTGCTCTTCTTTAGTTTACAAATTGTTTTCAATTTAAATTCCGATCTGCCTTATACTTCAGTTAAGCTCCACAAAAAGCGCTTATATCAATTATAATATCTTGTAGAAAGAAAACAAAGCATTAATAACATAACAATGGTGCAATATAACTTGAAATTAAATGTTATCACTGCCAAGCACAATATATAGCAATTAATTTGTTGCGGTTATAAATATATACGGCAAGTATCCGACAATTTCCTCAAACGCCATCATTGAAACATTAGCGTGAAACACGCTACTTGTACATGTGCTTTCGCAATTCAAGATGAGTTTTTGAAAGAAGTTCACGGTAGCTTTTGTTGTCATTACACAATTTCACAATTAGACCCTTTGAACAAATAAATGTCGGGAAAGTAACTCTTGTTTCATCACTGTCAATATAGTTTTTTCAAACAAAAATAAATATTAATTAGAAATGAGTTTCCGTCTTTATGTGTATCGTATTTGCAGTTGATAACAAAACATTTGTTTAACATAAGAACTTTTTGTGTCTGTATGGGTTTTATTGCAGGCACATAAAGTTTTTAAAACAAATTGACGAGTCCGTTCCACGGTGAATGCTAGAATGTACAATATCGGTATTTTACAGCGTGTCCGTTTATATCGAACACGACAATAAAGCATGGGTGTGAAACAGTATTTCTGCTCTACTGGTCCCAGAACAAGGTTCGTTAACGTCCGATGCGGGACTTCATCGGGATTATAGCAACGCCATATGTGAGAATGTAAAAAGTTTACCGTTCAATACTGAAAAAAAGTTGTGTTTTCAACTTTTCTACTTTATTTCCAGCTGCCAGTTTACTTGATAAAATTGAACATTTCATTAATTATTGTCCGAAACAAAATCCACTAAGTGTTCTTACCTAAAACACTATTTATCCATTCCCATATAAAAGTAAAGCTATAATAGTTAAAAATACACACACATACACATACATACAAATCGTGAGTGCCGCCACTCACCCGTATTTTTTTGAAATCTGAACGTTTAACAGTGAATAATTTATAGTTTTTTATCGGAAGTATACACTTAATTTGTTTTAATTATATATTATGTGAAAACGATACGTGTTAAATTTCTAGTGTGTAATTTTAAGATAATTATATCTTAAGCGATGTAGTTAACAAGTTGTTAATTAATAACGACATATGTTATCGCCCGAAGACATCTAATTAGGATGCATACAGTAACCCCGGCCCCTGACATTATCGCGATGATATATGACATTATCTTGCAAATAATTTTATATAGTTCGGCATAAATTTCGAAACTGATATTCTTACATAAAATTTCCATAAATATTGATTGATTAGTTTGCACAGGCACACACTACATTCGTGACAAAAACAAATTTAGTTCCCCATCAAATATAAATTATCATATAAACCTATTTTCAAATTGTTTCGAACATGTCTGCCAAGTAGCATGCTTCAATTACATCCAAAAGTAAAATTATTTCAAATTTTAACAGAACAAGAAACTAAATTACCAATTAATTAAAAAATAAATTGGTTTTAGTCGCATTCAAATTTGCTTCTTACATCTGCATTAAGGTGGATTCACAATATTATATTATTAATAATTCAATTTTGCTAGTTACAATTTGTATTGCGTATTTAGTCCTCATTTGTAAATATCCGAAACTTAATTAATTTTGCATAAATCTAATATTAAACAATTTATTTGATTTTAATATTTAAGGTAGAGCTTTTATGTTATCAATAGTTTTAGAACATTGGGTGAATTTTTCGAAGCAGAAACCATATTAGTCGTGTTTTTTTAATCTATTCCATTAGCCATTAAATAGCTGAAATGAAAAATGCAAACAAACCGCAGCATGCAATGGCAGTGGGGCGTGAGAAAATACACAAATGCATTTTACATATATACGAGCTTTTTGGTGGATGTTTGGATACGAATGTAGCGCTTATTCGTCCATACGAGTGCATGGTAAGCGTGACCGGTAGGTTCGGGTTAGTTTAGTGGCCGGGAGCACTGTGTGTCGCTGCGGACGTGTTCAATGTCAATTTCCTGTTCACCCTGAGCTTCCTTTATCATACATACTCGAATGAACCCATGTGAGTTCATATGGGCGTTTGCCGTATGTGTGTGCTTTTTATACGCACTTATATACTCTAAATTTTATCTGTCTCATAAAGATTTTAAATTCAAAGTCATAATTAAGCTAATTTAAAAAAATAAATATATATATTTTTTAATAGAAATGTATTTAATCATAAATTTTTTTTTGCGAATTTATCTAGATTAGAATGCGTAAATTAGCTATCACAAAACGAGATAAATTGATGGATGACTATGAGTATAATTTTTCGGTATGGGAATATAGTAATTTCTGAATTGATAGAAAATTCAAAATATATTTTACGAGCTGTCAAATTCTAGCTTTGTTTCGTTATATCATCGAACGGTGGAGGAAATTACAGAGAGGGCGACAGTAGCGATATCCGTTCGTCGGAAGCAAAGAGGTGGGCGCAAAATCCGGGAACGGCAAATCAGAATCCCGCTGATGCTGCCAATTACTGTGTCACTCTCAGTAGGCATTTGTCCATTGCATTCTTCTCGCAGGGAATTTCAAAATTACTCACTCAGCACAATAGAAATTCATTTTAATATATCATAAAGCATTTTTTAATAATCAAACGAAATACAACTTGAGAATATTATCAATTTTTGTTTACAAAAAGTTCTCAACATTATAATGGCATACAGAACTATTTAAGTTTTCTTCTGCAAATTCTGCAAAGTTTGTAATTGTGAGCATTAGAATTAGATTCTTCACCATCACTGGATGGAAAATTGCAGCTGTAGCAAAATTTGTCTAAACCAATAAGGATGAATGTAATCCAGCTCCATAATCAAGTCTACCTAACTTCATCGGCGCATAATTCACTTTATTGCTATTAACCTGAAAAATTATTCATCTATAAATAATTCAGCTAACATTATTATGCAAAATAACTCATTTACATAACGCAGTGATATTTTCCACAGTTTCAAATCTATATTTTACTAATTAGGTTTTAAAATTTCCGGCCAATTTTGTACTATTTGTAATATGAAGCAGAAGTTTGTATGAAATACATAAAAAAAGGTTTTACGACACAATTCATTTAATATTAGAGTTCAAATGTTAGCGAGTTCGCAGTCATTTAGAAAAGATATATGGGCTGAATTTTAGTGCTACTTCTAGATAACTTTTTATCGACACGTTTTACGTGAGCGCACATATGCTTTAATAAGGCTCAAACGATTTTACCTCTAACGAAATGTTTTTCCTTCTATTCCAATTTGATATATTGCATTCTAATTGCCCACAAATGGGGAATATAATACACATTTTAATACGAGAATGTGCTTTCATTTGTGGTGCTTTACATATGTGTGCTTCAGGGAGTAAATCAGATTTTCTGATCTACTGTGTACTTGTAAGCAGATTTGCATAGAAAATACATCCTCTTCGTGATTCTATCTAAAACGTATATCCGTTAAACTCCGTGAATAATACAAGTCACCTGTCGCGTCTAAGTGCCACTTATATACCAATATGGAACTATGTTTAATATTTTTATACGATTTCTTATACGACTAAACTAAAGAATTTTTTTCATGACTCACAAGAATTTATTTAATTTTTCTAAATAATACTTAAGCAAAAAGTGCAAGTTTACTCTAGCGATATTGTGTAAATATATCTTTTAGACTTCCTTGAGTTGATACCAACTATTTTTGATATGATGTCTGCGTGCACAAGTGTGTGTGTGTGTGTTTGTGGGTTTGTGTGTTTGTGTGTGAAGATAAAATTATGAAACTTTAAACTTAAGATTTGTATATTATATATTATATCTTTGATATTCAAAAATCAAATTTATAATACTAAAAATCAAAAACGTATTTTATGTTACCCTTCTTCGAAACTGATGTGCCTATTACGTAGAAGAAAGTCCAGTGCAGGGCACATCAGATATTTAATATATATATACAGTGGTAGATGAGAAGTCGAACGTATGTACTTGGGTTGTAACAATGTTTGAATAATGGAACACGGTTGGTGTCGGAAATGTTTTTCACTTTGAACAATCTGTTAGCGGAAATCCATTAGCATCGCTGTGTTCCAACTAGATCGATCCTTCAGATGTGCTGACGTTTGTGCAGACATAGTAATTACATTAGTTTTTTTTCGCAACGACTGCTTACTTAGTTGAGCATCCAACGTAATATTTTATATAAATTCTATACTAGAGTTATACTAAAAAGTAGTAGGGATATATAAAAATTTTTGGATCACGACATCCTATAATTATATTCAAATATACTTTTGTATACCTGATGCAGCTAAATTGGCGCAGTAGTATGGAATTAACATTCCATGTGTGGCATCCGCATATGGTCATTATCCTTTGTGTATATACATGCAGGCAATTATAACAAAGAGAAGGAGATGCTCGTGCTTAACGCCATTATCTGTGAAAGTTGAACTCTGCACATGCTAAATAGCATGCACAAAATTCAGCATTCTAGGAATTTACAGCACTAAAGTTACAATCATATTCTTTCTTTGTTATTATTATTTGTTATTGCAAATTAGATGCGTAATTTTATTTTCTTCATTAATTCCTTTGACTCTTCTACAAATGCACTAGGTGTACTTAATTGCCTCTCCTGTCCACATGTTAGTTATGATTTTCCATAAATATATTATTGTAAATTTGCATATTTCAATATTCTAAATCACGATAAAGTTCCGCGGGGTAAACCAGTCAGTAAACAGTATCCTAAAAATACGGATCAGTTTAAAATTACCTAATGAAAATGAGATTAATTCAAATTAAATACAGATGTAAAATTTCATCGTACCCAATGCTACATAACTAAACCCCTATTAGTTGAAAGTGCGAAACACTATACTGCGTTATTAAACAATCTCGCTGACCTTAATATACCAGAATAACGCCCCATTTGATCCCCGCTTTATCGGGCACACTGACCACTGTCTGCCTCCGGCATTGTTACTTTGAACCAACCATCAATAGCAAAAAAAAACACACAATATTAACAAAACAAATTAAATAAACATATTGCTAACAGTTATAAAATTGCTTTTTTGAAAAATACATTATTTTACACTAAACACCAAGAAAATTTGAATGCTATTTAGTTATTATTGAATTAAGTGAATAGCTTTTTTTAAAGTAGTTGTAACGAAAAAGATAATTTTGTGTGTTTTTTTTTACTGAAGTAATTAATCGTAACAGTAATAAATCTTCCACTTTTGCTTTCATGAAGTTGTTGGACTATTTTGTTGGAAAACAAACGGCTGTTAAAGACTTGAGCATCAGAAAACAATGGTTATAAATTATTCGCGAAGCCTCACATCTGTCTGGAAGCAATATCATTTTGCATTCTAAGTATCCTAAACAAAGCATTGGCTCATTACTAAAACAATAATGGATTTAATTAAAGAAAATCGTTGTGTATAATAAAAAAAAAATTTTGTCTGTACTATATTTATTTGAGCAATTTTAATAAAACTACTACGTATAAGAAAGTCTATCGCGGAACACAGTTATTTATTACATATATTTTATCTTCGTTTCTTATATGCACGACGCCAGCATAAACGTTGATATAGCTACTCGACACTAGACAGACATTAAATATGATTGATGATCTAACTAAGGTTTAACTCAGCCTATGTCAAAAAGAAAAATGGTTTTTAAATAGCTTATGTATCGATGTTTTTGAATATACATATGTTGCTAGTAAATTCGTGATAAATTTTGCATAATTCAATCCAGATTTGTGGAAAACGAAATGGTTGTTTCTCTTTTGATATTTAGTGAATTTCATATAGACCTAATAATTTTGTTCTGTTGGTGTGTGAACCAATTTACAAGTCAATTAACAAGTAAAAATTCGTATTTGAGTACGACGGAAAATTCTATCGTTGAGGTCTTTGTGGTAGGTTGATCCAATTTACTTCACTGTCAGCTCATGTCGAAATTTAAGCTTAAATTCGTGAATAAATAGATTTAAAATCAAAATGGCTTTAATACAAATACTAAAAGGTTTCGAAAGTCTGTAATAATTTTTATGAATATTTTCTATAGCAAATCCTACATCCAAATAAAATTATATGAACAACCCTTAATGTTAGTAATATAACTAACATGATCCAATATTTAGAGTGTAAGTTTTATTATTGCAGAAACCGCAAGATACTAGAGTAAACTTGCACTTCCAGTTCGAATGCACACACACACACGCGCGCGACAAGAAAGTAAAAATGAAGATAATGAATTGTTTCTTTGGCAGTTAAAATCTCCTAGTTTTAAAAGCATGACTACAGGTGTTAAATATTTGATTTATCTATATAGATTGATAATATAAAAAGTTGAGGGTAATTCTTGTGTTACGTGCGTTGTGTGTGGAAAGTGGTGATAGGTATGCATGCCCATAGTCGGCAAAATTCACTTATGATGCGACTCGTGTCTCGATAAGGTCAAAACGTGGGGCGAGTCTGTTCGCCTGTCATTAATTTGTTCAACACGCTCAAAACTCACGTTTAACTAACCACGCCAGACTGCCATGCATAGAAATCAGTTCATTTTTATGACAATATTAACCAAAACAAAGTTGTCGAAAACGTCTCCGTCGCTTTTGATCGTATGCAGATTTTATGGTCTACAATAAATACCAGTTGCTATCCATTATTATTTAGTACCATAATACGTAATAAGATATTTAGGACAAACAGGCCAAAAGTTCACGAAACAAATTAGCATAGGTTCAAGTTTATATAAAGGCCTACTGTCTAACTACGATGAGCAGATGATGTATCCGTAGGATATTCCAAACTAATCCCACGACCTTAGATCGTAAACTTGCAACAACACATACGGAATTAATACAACTACAATATTCCAACTTGGGTATCAGGATAACGGAACATGTTAAATGCAGATGAAATGCGTTCAAAACTTGATTCAATATATATATATATATCTGCAGGATTTCTTCTGAAAGATAGACTCAATTTATGGAATTCAACTATTACATTATTATAAGAAGAATCTTCAATGTATACCCACTACTTGGCAAAGCGACAGAAAATAAAAGCTATGGACTATAGTGACTCTTCAGTCATTTCCAAAAGAATCCAAGAGTCTTTTTCTGTGAAAAAAAATGCCAATAGCAATTTTCTTACAAGCGGTAAACTTTTCAAAACGAAATACAAACAAAATTTGAGCGAAGTATCTAAAAAAGTGACTAGAGTAAACAAGCATTACTTTCAACAGTTTTGGCTTTAACACACACTTTTAAAAATTTTGAAAATAAATTAGATTTAAGATTCATGTGTCTATCAATTCGGCAACATTTGTGAAGGTAGTGAGTTTGATCAATATTCAAATTCGTACACCAACACCAATTTAATTCACCCCAGGGTCTCGTTACATAAACAGCCTTGAAAAAAGTTCACTTGTTTTTTTTTTTTTACATAGTATCAAAACAAAAACGTTTATAACGCGACGACCGGTGAAAACCTTTCATTCCCTTAGCCTGATCATCAATTCGTCGCGACATAAACGACTCAAAACAAATGAGAACTGACACAGACGGCTGATTTGCTCCCGCCATGCCATAGGCATTTGCTGTCCTAGTTTGCCAAAATCTGCCGCAATGTAATCATCGTAAAATCATTCCTAATCTGTTCAACTTATTTTGTTTTAAATTCCACTAATTTAAATGCATGCAAAGATATGTTAATTCATGATTTAAATTTGCAACTTGAACGTATAATGTGGGAAAAGGTAAATTTAATTATAGATCTTATATCTACCGTTTCTATTTAGAGCATTAAAGCATGAAATATTAGTTAGCCAATCGTTAGATACTTAATTAATGCTAATTGGTGTGAGGTGTACCTTAATGCTGTAGGCTACCTTGACATCACGTATCATGATAATATAATCCCTAAGTATTATACCTCCTACACCTATAAACATATTTCTACACACACACATACACACACACACACACGCGCGCGTGCACACATACATACATACATACATGCATACACATACATTCCAAAAATAGTTGATACAGGGAAGGTCAAAAGTTATATTTCCTTAAAAATCTCTAAAAAAAACTTTTGAGCTTCTTTGAATCAAACTACGAATAAGACAGCCCAGTGTAGGATACTGTTATGATTTTTGTTCGCTATTCATGCATTATTATGGTAAGGAATAATATACTAAAAGTAAGGAATAATATACTAAATGTATCTTTTACGATTTATATCTGATGAAATAAAATGTTTAGTATGTCCATTTTGGGCCGAGGATATAAAGATAATGTTTTATTTTTTGTTGATGAAAATGTGTGTAGTAAATAAGTTATAAAATAAGAAAATCGTTGACCAATTTAAGAAAATGGTACTCTGGTTATAGTTGCATAGAGTGCGCAAAAAGCGAGTGAAGTAAATTGGAAAATTGACAGCCGTCGGTGTGTTCATTACAGTTTCACTAAAAAACTTTACCGATTTAAAACAAGATAAGCGTTTTAAAGTGACCATACTGTTACAGCGATGAATTCGAAAGCGAAGAAAATCTAAACATTAAAATTGTAATCTAGTACCTATATTTAGAGATTTTTCATTTAATAGTTAAGATAATTTTAATATGATTTTAATGTTTTAGAATAAATATTTAAATAATAATAAATAAACAAATGTTTTTATGCGAATTTAATATATTTTGGCCCAAAATAAGTAATATGAAGTTAGCCTTGGTAGAATGAGCATTACGTAAATTAGAATTTCAATAACTTTTGGTAAAGAATTTTTCGGAACGAAAACAAGACATGTTGTTATTAATTAAAGAACGAAATTTATACGACGTAAAAACTTTTCTCTTAGTTTAAAAGAATTTGCTCAAATACTAAAGAAACACTGTCTGTTTCCAGGCTAACTTCAAACACACGGATTGAAATTTAAAATAAACAAACTCTGCAGGCGTGGTTCGTACATACATATTTTCCGCTTTCTTTCGCGAAACATGAAACTTTTTTACTTACGATTTACGATACTAATATTGTAGAAAATATGAAAAGTTACAACGAATAAAAATTTGTCTAAAAATTATTTATATATATTTTCGTTTTATATACTGTAAATATGTCTAAGATTGGATTTGAAAAAAAACGCGATATTTGTTATATAGTTTAGAATTTTTTTTTTTTTTTTTTGAAGAATGTCTTAGTTTCAACATTCAATTTTGCTGCCTTATTCAATATTTATAACCCGGAAAAAAGTTGGTCACTTTTGTACTTTCTTCAAAACTTTTCCAAGTATAAAGTAGCTAAGTTTGTAAGTACTTGAACAGTTTAATTAGATTATTAATATTTAAACTGAAACACTGCGAAAAAAGCTACATTTGAAGAAGATGTTTTATGCCAAACAGTAGAAGTTTTATTACAAAATAATTAGCTATTAATTTCAACAAAAAACATGTTTTACAAAAATTTCAAATCCAAACTCTAAATTGGACATTTAAATCAATAATAAATACTGTGTGCTTGCGTAAAGGACAAATTGAAACATACATATATATATGATGATGTTGCGCTTTATATGAGTTGCTAGTAGATCAAAGTAGACGTAGAACATGCAATCTTAAACGTATGTTTTCAAGAAAAACAAAAGAAAACATAGTGTAATAGGCAAAACTTTGTGTTATCATGAGCGGTTGGTTCAGTATAAATTTCGTATTAAATGTTATTACTTTATCGTAGCGTAATAACCCGGTAGTACAAGGAAATAAAAGCAGATATTGCTCACGTCGGAACTATTTCCGCTAGGCTTTGTCATGTAAATGTGGTGCAAATGTGATTCCAACACCAGACTTTTAATTCCCAAAAGCGCTCTTATGTTTTGAGGGAACGGGGACCTTCCTTCATAAAAACACATTTTATAGTTTCCATTTAGTTACATTTATTCTTCCTCTCTACATTACGCGTTTCCTTTTACAACTATGTATTATTAATTTTGTGCATATGACCATATGCATCAAGTTAATAAAAAATAAAAACATTTAATGACTCAAAAACTATTTTTAGAGCATACACATAGACGTCATGCTAAAAAGAAAGACTCAGTTCAGGGAAGGCCAAAAAGTATGTTTCGCGATGCGACAGTTTTAGATTTTCGATTAATTTGTCATCTGGTGCAATATTATTAAATTGAGCTGCAATCGTTACAGAATGCATCGTAATTATACGTTCTAGAACGTTCTTTGTTAGTATGCCGAGCGTATTCACACTTGTCTAATTATGTTCTAACTGAAGGTTCCTAAGAGCCTTAAGCAAAACATTAGCGAACGTTTCTATTTAATTGTGCTTCGGTTACAAACTTCCGACGATATAAAGTCAAATTAAAATAAATAATAAAATTAAAATTACTACCGTATCTTTGTTAAGTCGAATCAAATAATAGAATTAGATATGTCATTCTACTTATAATTGTTGAAGTAAATTTTAAAAACAATTTTAATTGTCTATGGAGGATAGTGAGGCAGCAGTAAATGGGACATACGGGAGAAACAAACATTATTTTCAGCGAGACAACGCGTTTTTTGTCACAGAGCTTTGTCATGAAAGTGACATGTTGTTGTGAAACCCTTTGATATAAAAATATGTTGTAAATATTTTGCTCATCCTTGTAATTGCATTTGCATTTAAATTGGATTCTAAGGTTTATCATGAAATGCGTATGAGCTAGTCTAAAAACTTAATTAAGATATTACCAACTATGATTATCACAAAATTCTTTTTCGGTTACACATCATAGTTGTTTATAGTTTTAAATGTTCGATACATGTTTCGGTAAGATTTATTTTCATACATGTAGCATCCTTATCCGAACGTATAAGACCTGCAGTGAACGACAAATAGAAAAAAAAACTAATATTTATGCGTTTTGGCTAGAGTTTCGCAAGCAATAAACTCAAATTTGAGTTTACGGGTTCAGCTTAACTGGGTGATATAAACATACTGTACATTTTCTTATCTCATATTACATTTGGGATATTTCCAAACCAAAAGGTTTTCTATCATTCTCTATTAAAGAAGAACAATCATTTACACTTTAAACATCGACATTTATAAATGCAGAAATCGAAATATATTTTATGATTTTAAATTATGCTCCGTACATTATTTCATAAATGTGTGACAAGTAGTGATAACAATAATTATTGAAACAGCTCGAAAATAGTCCAACATCCATTGTTCATTACTCTTGCATTGTGATCCGTTTTGTAATTCAACTGTTTTGTATATGCTTCCCAATTGTCAATTGTCAACAGCACAAAAGAGGAAGGACTATTATGATCAGGCTTTCTATTTAACTCGTTATCATCCATGATTCCACATAAATACATGCAGAAAATTCAGCATTACTATGTTTTCTCCCATATGGATGTGTCGCATTGTCTATACTAATGTATAGAATCTTTATAATGAAGAAACACCTGGTATAGAATGTTTAAATAGAATTCTATTTGTTTCTGATCATAGATTGTCAACAAAAATTGTTTCGCAAAAGATACATACGTCATATCTTTCAATCAGATTTCAAATAAACAAATTTCCATAATGGATATTACAGATTTACAACAATTAATAGATGAGGTCGAAAAAGCGATTCGTACTTTGGAAATACTGTTTGGTCTCAATGAAGACCTCACTCAAGAAGAAGCCACTAAATTGATGAACTTAAGGCGCCGATATCCCGGTGAAATCGAATATGATTTTGATAAATTGAATTTATTAGACCTTCTAGAATTATTGAGATGCAAATGCAAAAGTTTAAACGACAGAAAAGGCAAATGCGGCCTAGGTAGCCAAGATGGCCGAGATGGTCGAGATGGTCGTGATGGCCTAGACGGAATGGGTCTATATGATAAATTTGGGAACCTTTTATATGATCTGAATGATCCGCATAATCAGTACGGTAGATTACATGGACTACACGGTAGTGGATTTGATATGTCAGGCGCATATGGCGCTAAGAGGTATGGTGATCTTGGACATATGTATGGTAAAGGTGAACATAAAGAAGATGGTGACGATCTCTTGGGTAAAGGAGGATTGGGTATGTTTGATACAGACGAAACTGGCGCTGACGGGATTGCAGGAGCAGCGGGATACACGTATTTAACTATAAAACAATTCGCTATCATATATATTAATAAGATACTCGAAGAATCCGTTGCAAAAATTGGTGTTCTTGATGAAAATGTTTCATTCTTTGATCATCCACAAAAAACAAAACCTATAATAGTTGAAATACCTGATATAATAATCACACCAGATTCAAAACCAATAATCGAAGAGAAGATTATTTTGACGATAGGGCAGTTTTCTGTAGATTTGGGGAAAACTGTCATTGAAAAAAGTATTACTGCGTGGGAATTGAAAAAAAACTGGCTATATTGCATTAATTTCATTGTAAAAATGTGCGATGCTTGCTCTGATTCATATTTATATGAGGTAATAATCCTTTATTATTCAAATTTGCATGGTCCAATATATTGCTGTAGGTGATATGGAGTATCCCAACTGCCGATTATCCAATACCACAAGTGACTGTAACTACGCACTTTAGGATTGATGTGTCGCGAGTTAAGCTACCGTTCTACAATGTTCCAGTACGTAAAGCAACAAAACACAAAATGAATAAATCATTAATTCGATTTATTTGTTTAGATATCGTATGTGTTTGAAGGTGAGCAACATAGATTCGCGATTAACGATGAAATCCAACATGAAAAGTTCTTGGATAATATCATGAAATGCAAAACTGAGCTGTTCAAAACTCTTCATTTTACTCCAAAGCAAAAAATGTTATACAAAAAATATTATAACTCGTAATAGGAATATTATCGTTTCTAATAAAAATTCAGAATTGTATATTATGAAATTTGTAAAGGGATTTAGATTAAAGAATGTAAAACAAGTAATATTTTATTTTCAACTATCCATCAACTTTTAACAACTATATAAAATGGTACGAAAATTCAGAAGGTCCATTTAGATTTTTAATATAACTAGCAGAAAATATAATTTTTATTCATTTTTTATCAGGTATATTTGTACATTCACAGAAGATATAAACTCTTATCTTTCAATTGTTAAAATATGCTCTGGACCTTAGTACCATTTGTGCATCTATAAATTCTGTTATATTACAGATTATATAATTAACTATAATTAAACTTGAGGATGTTGTGATTTGCATCACATAAAACAATATATATATATAAATATATAATAAAAATAATACTCTGTGATAAACTATAAAATTTCCCTAAAAAAACGTGCAACATCTAGACAAAAAACATAATTTCATCAAATAATCACAATAAGTGCATTTTCTCATTTATTATTGCGAATGTGTAACTTGGTACTTTTCATATATTTATTTAATGGTTAAGTATTTTAGAAATAACTAGTATTAACTGTTCGCGGTGGGCGCCGTGGCCATTACTGGTCTAGGCGATAATTCTTCGTTTTCGACATCAGATTCAGTGGTTTCAGAATTTTCGATCGCTGGAAACTTACTAGGAGTTTTATCTGATACGGCGCATGCGTCCGCAACATATTTATTAAAAATCTCTGGATTGTCTGCGTATACGTGATGACCTGCACCTTTGATCGACTAGAAATATATGGTTGATTTATTTATTATAAGTACCAAGTGCAATAACATACTTGTAATTTAACGTAAGATCCAATTCGTTTTTCTTTTATAATTTCCCCCGCGGAATTATCCACCCAAGATCTCGAACCGTACATGAGTGTGATTGGTACGTTTTCATGTAGATTTTGGATGCGGCGCACCATTGGGTTTTTCGCCCATCCAAAACCTGACATCATCGCATGAAATGCACTTTCACCGCTAGAATATATAATAAATAAAATAATCTATAACTAATGAGTCACAAATTGCATTCGTTGATTGTTTCTCAATCATATCTAAAGCGTACATAGTTTAAGTTATATCTATTATGCATTGTGGGAATATAATAAACATGGACTTACGTTGGTGTCTGTGAATTGCACTGATAAATGTATTCTGTTATTGAGTTTGCGTCAGGCAAGAAATCTTCGAATTTTTTGACTAAATCTGGTCTTGCTTTATTTATTACCCACTGACCTTCAATTGAATAAATGATATGTTTAACAAAAATAAGTACCCAACATTGTTGGACTGTATTTGTTTGGATATTCTTACCGAATGGACCTGCAGCGCGTACAGCCCAAAGTGGATTCAGAGGCTGTAAAGTAAATGCAATTGCACGTATCCATAATGGTATTGACTTTCGGACAGTTGCTTCGCTAGGTCTTTCTGGGAAACCCCATGGGTCGGCCAATATTAAATGTTTGACTCTTAAATATTAATAATAAATGAATTAATTAAAACTATACATATAAAAAAATAAGTCTTTAGGTGTTCGTGATGTGACCCTGAAAATATATTACTGCGCAATTGCTAAACTATGAGTTACTTACTCAACGTATTTTATTTTTAAAATCATAATGATATTATGCTAATTATAATTTGAGGCAGGAAATGAATCCTTGTGTTATGTTTTTGATAAAAATTTAGCGACTAGTTTCATCACACTGTGGCATCTTGTGACTAAATGAACGTTTGCAAATTGAACATTTGTAGGGTTTCTCGCCAATGTGGGCTCAAATATGTCTAGTTAGGTGAATCTTCTGTGCAAATTCCTGGTTGTACACTGAGCAAGTGAAGGATTTCTCATGAGTATCGATACCCATGTGAGTTGTCAAATTACTTTTCCGACTAAATGATCATTTACAAATTCAAACTAGACTCAAACTGTTATAAAATGTACTCCTATATATTTTAGACTGTAAGTCTATTTTAACATTATTTATCTTTTAATAAACCCCAAAAGACTCCAATCATTAAATCTTGAGAAGTAAACTAGTGTTGCATAGTAAAATAAGCATACCTTTCAGGATGCGAAATAGCATATGAGGCAGCTAAGAACCCACCCATACTATGTCCTAACAATATCATATTATCCAGCTTCATCTCCCGTCGCCATTCTTCAACTGCTTTGACCATTTGTCGTTCAGCTTCCATTGCATCCGAACTGAAATCAGGTCGGGAACTTCGACCAAAACCTAAACATACCAAAAACTAAAAACAAATCGAACATCGAGACATTTTAAAATTATTTTAAAACAAAGAAAATTTGATTACTAATTATAAAATTTTTGCAATGAAAAATATATTTTTACCTAATATATCAATTGCATAGACTGGTCTTGAACTGGCGAAAGCGTCTAAATTTAAACACCATAAAGCTATTCCTGAACCTAGGCCATGAAGTAATACTAGAGGCGTATTTGGTGAATCCTGATTTAGGGAAATCGTCCATATTTTATCAGAACTACCCACTGTTGGTCCGATATCCACAAACCAACCCCTGTACGATGTGCGTAGAACTATTAAATTAAATATATTTTAATCAATTACCAGCCACTTAAGACGCATTATATCGTTTACTTACATGATAATATTTTCTTTTCGACCGTACGCAACATTGTTGGTGAGGAACACGACCAATTTAATATTCCACCGACCCAACTAACATTCAAAATTACACAGATAAATATAATTATTAGATAAAAAACCAATTTAGTAAATTGCGAAATATACGTTGTTACGGAGTTAAAAATGAAAAAGCACTCACCTGCAAACGCTTAGAAATAAGGCAAAACCACTCAAGGCAAATAAACAGATTATTTTTAAAAGCATCTCAATCATTTTAGTTTTTGAAACAATGTATTTATTGTTTTATGAGACAAGTATGAATATGTGTTATGTGCTTATTGTTATTGATTAAACTGGACATTGCAATGATAATCTCGGATTGCATTATTATAACTTATTTAATTATTACCTTGGTTTGGATTCCAATAATTCATTATTATCCGCCATCTGTGCTTAATAAAAAACAACTAAACAATACTTAAATGAAATCCAAAAAATTTTCAAAAACATACACACTTTAACCAAACTTTTCACTATTACCGATAATCACCAGCGACTAGTTGTCCAGTCGTTGTTAAATAAATGAACGATTAAATGTCCAATTCCGGAATTTGTACCTATGAATAATAAAAAATTAGAAACAGATAACTAAACGTACAAATAATCTATATTTCTCAAGTACCAAGTTCATTTACAATGTCCAGAAAACAAAGATTCCAAACCTACTAATAATTTGACAGTAATAAAACGTTATTAAAACAATAAAATTCACTATTCACTCATAATAATTGGCGCTCGTGTAGGATGTCTGCCGTGGCTCTCGTAAAAAAAAAATTTGCGTCATTTATTTACGGCCTTGGCCAGCGGCGTATCTTGCTACGTTTGAATTACTAACCCGGATGAATATCAAAATACCAAATATTTTTACGCAAATATTTACGGGCGATTTATATTTAATCATTTATTGTAGTTACTTTCTTGGCTTCAACTAATAAACGTTATTTACATTTTTACTAAATGAATGCAAACATTATCAGTCACAAGGTCAAACTTAATTGAAATAGAATTAGTTTTATTTAGAAATTTGAAATATTTTCGGAAATTCTTTAAATTATTAAAATTTCTTTGCTTGATTGCGCCTATAGGTTTGTCCCAACTAATCGATCTCATATCAGTTTGAAACCGTACGACGCATGCGCATTATGAAAATAGCGTTCCATTGGAACGAATGCGCTTGCGCTGTACAGTTCCAAGTCGATATTACCATTAGTTGGAACAAGCCTTAAACCTATTTTAGACTATATAATAAATGAAACAAGACATTGTACTAAAAATTGTGCATCATTTCTTGTTTAATTTATTTTTTTAATAAATGGCTACGCAATATTTGAAAAAAAAAAAGTTTTTGCAATATAAAGCTAGATTAACTAGATTGGTCAAGGTTGTGATTTCCTTGTATATTATTACATATCATATCCTAACTAGTAATGCGAGTAAATATTACAAGGTCGAAGTTTGGATGTTTAGATTAAATTTTAAGTCATTTCAATTGAATCAATCATACACACGAAAATACATACCTATGTGTGTGACATGATTCAAAATATCTGCAGTAGCGTAATATTTCCTTGATTCTTCTAAAGAAATTTGATATTACGAAAATTATCAACGATGTATATTTGTTCGCGGGTCGATTCACTAAATTTAGCCTTCAAATGAAATCATATGCGTATCAGTAATAAAATATGTTTATCATCGATAAATTTATCTGATGAATTTGATTCTAAAAGCGTGCGAGGTTCGTTAAAGAATAGCATAAACATAAAATTATCTAAAATACCCGATATAATTTTCGGCAGATTTTTTTCTAATATACTTTGAAGAATATGTACAAACAAAAACCAATAGCGCTAGTTGCACGTTTAGCATAATTTTATTTGTTGTTACGTTTAAGTAATATCATAAAAAAAAATGATTAATTATGGTAATCATAGAAATATGACATGCAAGTTCATATTTAAAAAGATACTTGGCAGATAAGAAATGACGTGTGTATTCTATTTTTATTATAAATTGTTTAATATTTAAATCAAGGACAAAATTCGTATTTTTATTAAATTTTTATTAATTTCATTTAAAAATTTTCATATATATGATTATATATATCAAGTAATATAATTCTATAAGTGCTATTCGCGTTTCATGTGTGTGACGTAATTGATATCGCAATAAGGATCAGTGCAATGGATATAGTGCATTTTCGGTAATGGTATTTTGAATAAAGTCAAAAATATATTTTACATTGTTTATTATACTGGCTTGAAACAATTAAAACATATGCGCAACTTATCAGTCTTTACATCAATATAAGCAAATATTTATTTATTATATTATACACAATAATGTTCCAATGCAACATGTTCATTTTGTTGAAAGCAGTATTTAGTATACGATACTTGTGTATACAGATAATATATAAAATAATAATAAAAGTTAAAATTAAAGTAGATGCCCGTATCGAAATATTTAGTATATTCATAGCTATTCACATAATAGAATTACTGGGCATCAAATAGACATAATATACATTTATAAAATAATATAGACACACACATACAGGCATTTTACATATACTCTTAAATCGGACCGAAAATCACTGCCAACGATCGCAACAATCAAAGCAAATGACTCTTTTAAAAAAGCTTAATGGTAATCAAAATTCATTGAGCAGACATTGAAGAATTATTATTATACGTTTAATTATTTATAGACGTGATTATTTTAGTTTGAAACTGTTTTTTTTTTTAATAACTAAACTAAAGATATAAAATTGTAAATGGTTTTGTAGTAAAATGTTAGTTAAAAAATGTTCCTGTAGAAAGTCTAATAAAAACGTGTACGATATTGATACGAGCGGCAAGATATTTAAAAATAGATATTCTATACATAAAAAGCACTTGGTCTTACCGAGATATGCATCGAGATTTGTTTCAAAAATTTATATATAAAATAGCCTTTTCATTTTATATAATTAGAACTCGTTGGATGCTACATGCAGTTCTGTTACAAAACAAGCTACATTATAATTCGATTTGTTTAAAAAATTAACGAGACAATTCAAAAGCAACATTCTACAGAAATAAAAAATTGTCATACGTTCACAAACTTATAATTCTAGTGTATTTTATTGAATTCCTTTTCCTTTTTGTAAAATTGTAACACGTTTTTGAATTCAATGAAACACAAAAAATCTCAGCCATACACAAAAACTGCGGTGTCAAAAAATAATGTTTGACTTATTATAAATCTGCTAATATCTTACATAAAAATATAACACAGCACAAATTTCAATGTGGTCGATATTGTTCGATAACATTCATTGGTTCCCAATCGAGTATTTGAAATAAAATCTATTTTAAATAATAATACCAGTATTTTAGATTAGCGCTTATTAGAAATTTGGTGGAATGTTTTTGATTGGGAAACAATGAACTGATATTCATCTGGGGTTGTAAATAATATGCCTGGTTCTATTTTGGCGATTAAGATCAGATTAGCGGTACGAAGTACCGCTGTAATTCATTAATTTCAATTATTAATTCAACTAGAACCTTCTTTCTCTTTTGAATCTAAAGAAACATAATTGTCACATTAGGGAACCTAAACTTGAAACAATTTTACTTACCAGAATCTGCGTTATCAGAAGATCCATTAGTGATTTCTTCTTTCTTCTCTTCTTTCTTGTCGTCCTCTTTCTTCTCCTCAGGCTCTTTCTTCTCTTCAGATGTTTGCTTCTTTTTATCTTCTTTATTTTTACCTTTAGCTGGAGTAGCTGGTTTCGGTTTGGGCTCCATGCTAGGGTCTAAGGTTATCTTACCCACATTTTTGCGATCATGCATTTTTTGCATAGCCTCAGCAACCTAACAAAAAGGTTATCTGGTATAAGCTGACTGGAAATATCAACATAAACAATTCTTACATCTTCTAAAGCCCATGTTGAATCAACAACTGGTTTGACTTTTCCTTCCGACCAAAGAGCAAACACTTGCGCCATTGCATTATGCACATATTCGGTACCACCTTGTTGGAACAGTAGGTGACGTAAATTTAAGCCAGCTAGCGTTTTGTTATCATCGAATAATTTTATGGGAGACACCTTATCCACTTGCCACCACTAAATAAACGAAATCTATACTATATTTATTTATTTATTATTCGAATCACTTACAGATCTAGCTGCACTGAAGAAGCTTTTAGTTTCCCCGGTAACAATGTTAGATGATCCTAAAATAAAATCCGACTTAACTAGAACATCTAACTATGAAATACAATTACCTACCATATAAGATATATCTTCCCATTGGTTTGAGAAGAGTGTAGCCACGGTTGCACTCTTCGCCGCATAGACAATCAAGAACAATGTCGACGCCATCTGGTGAAATTCTATCACGAAAAAAATTTGCTATTATGTCAAGAAAAATCTGACGATTATTAACGAGTTTATGGAACGTGTTTTGCACAGATAATCAGTCATCTACGAATATGTGTCACATATATATATAACAATTCGCAGCGAACATGTTTAGTTAGATTCTAAACAATGTAACAATAGTGGTTTAATGGACATACTTGCGAACTTCGCTAGTGTAATCGCTGCCACGTTCCAGTAGATGGTCGATAGAACTACCGGCTGTCTTCAGCGTTTCATGTTTGCCCTTGGAACACACCCCGAACACAGTCACGTCGGGCACGGTACGGCACAGTTGGGCAACAGCTTGGCCCTGCAGACATGAAATCATTATCATTAACGATGATTTAGAAGTATTGTTTGTACAAACGTGCGCCAAAATGTTCTAAAGTTAATTGTAATTTTGTATTTCTATACGTTTACAATAAAACAATTTTTAATTTTCGATCTTATATTACAATTTACCTTAAATTTAAGATTAATATTTAGTTACAATTTACCTTAAATTTAAGATTAATATTTAGTTACAATTTACCTTAAATTTAATATTAATGTTTAGCTACAGAAATACATTTCTTTTTTTATATATTATTGAAAATAATAAAAATTTAATGACTTTTTGGTGGAGGAGTTTCTTTTCGTGTTCGAATTTTATTGATATGTGCATCGATAAGTTATAATAAAATCGTAAATATGAAATGCGAATTTAAACATCAAGACTAATAAATGTCAAAGTCAAAGTCCTTCATATGTAAATCCCGAAAATTTATTAACCTGCATTAACGTACACAGCACGCGATTTCTAAAATATTCTTAACATAAGACTAAAGTGCGAAAGCATATCTCCATAAACCAGAAAATGCACGAATAAGAAGTTTGCAGTAATTTAATTTTTTGGGCATATTTCTTCTGCTAGTGAACATAAACTTGCATTATTAAGTTTAGTGCTACTTGTTAGGAAGTTTTAAAAGTTTAGATATCAACATAAAATGTTGCTTTGAAATAATAATAAACTTTCACATTATTTATTTTTATTGTACTCCTTGTCAGGAATATAAGACACATTTATATATTAGGCATAGAGCCTCTATGCCTAATATATAAATGTGTCTTATATTCCTGACAAGGAATACAATAAAAATAAATAGTCTATTAAAAATCAAAAATAAATAAAAATAATACGAAGTACTTAATTTTAACAATCAAAATCACATGAGTTGTGCAATAGAAAAAATTTCGCGAAAAGCCAGACTTGGCTATTGATCGAGCGGGAAACACGCATACCGGATACGAGCAGTATTGCGTATGACAGTGGTGGTACATCTTGTTATTTCCACGTAGGCACTTGATAATACACAATAAACAATTGACTCCAAAATAACAATTGAAACAAAACAAATATATTTATTTTCTATAATGAAATTCGCTAGAAAATAATTCAATTACGCGTACACAAATTAAAAAAAAAAACACCTAATTTTAATTGAAATACAACATCGTACCTTATTTACTTTTACATAGACAAAACAACATCGCATATTATTTTAAATCAATTCCAATTCAGCGAAACGAATTAATTTAAAATAACATACTTCTCTACGCTATCACAAATTGATTATAAAAGTTGCGCATCACATCACAGATTTATTTTGCCATCAATTGCAAACAATTAAATAAATAACATTTTAAGAGAAAATGCGCAATAGGTTTATTTAGCAGAAGAATCCAAATATGCTTCTTATTTTATTTTATTTAAGTGGACATTCGAAAAAAAGGATTATTACGTTAAGTAACTTTCCTTTTCTTTGTATAGAAACATAGAGCAATATAATATATTTTTATTGCGTACTTAATAAAAAAAAAAAACATTTCAATTTCTGCGACACTGTATATAGTGTATGGCGGTA
The DNA here is from genome assembly GCA_944738965.1 of Nebria brevicollis. Lineage (NCBI taxonomy): Eukaryota > Metazoa > Arthropoda > Insecta > Coleoptera > Carabidae > Nebria > Nebria brevicollis. Next base: position 12,651,646 of record OX122905.1, read on the forward strand.
AATAGTAGGTATGGGTGAAGTTTTAGTGTTGTAGTGAGTGAATGTCGCGACGTGGCCAAAGGGCGCGGTTGACAATCGATATAGACGCAATGTGTGTGTTTTGTGTACACGTATACAAGCTGGCGCGTATAGACATCGAGACGCCCTACGAACCGACGCCTACAGAGCCGTAACGAACTGAAATGATATCCTTACTTGGCCACTGCGCCAAACGTGCCCAGCATTTCATATTTAAGTACACTGATAACGCGTACGGTTACTTGACGCGGACACAGTTATGTGTACACATCCTTGAAACGTCCAGCGAAAAAAGAGCAAGAGTAGTTTAAATATGTCTAGCCTGATTAAAAAATAAATTGCGATGTGGTTTTATTTTAAATCTAAAATTGTAAAATGCAGAATGCAGCGCTTTAACTCCTTTGCGATTCAAGAGCTCTGGCGATAAAAGAGAACTAACGCATGAAGGTAATTGTAAACACTTCTCACTTATCGGTTAATTGAAGATTAGCGTAATATTCGACATATTTAAGTATTTTATGTATAGTTTGTTATTTTGTTAAATTAATATCTAGACATATACTAAACAAACACATCAATTCATATCATTAACCCATGATAAGCTAAGTTCAGGTCTATCAGTGCGCCACTTGGTAGTACAAAAAAAAATGTTAAGATTTTGTATTTTCATATTTATTAAGGAACATAACGCCTAAGTATAAACGACCCGTGATGCACGAATTCGTTGCAGAATATACTGAAACTTGTGGAATAATTTGGACGTCGATTTAATTAGAATTTAGTTTGAGTTGGTGAAATAAGGACGCCGGGCCATCTCTGTATTTGACAGATGCAACTATTTTCGTTCTGGTTCTGTTGGTCATTGAACGATCGCTAAATGCCACCTGTTGCAGCTGCCGTCATATGGACGACGATGGCGCCGCATCGATACAAATGCACCTTGTAGTCTGAATAATAATATTCTGCATAGTATTAACGCGATCATATCACGAATTTGTAACATGCAATTTATTATTAGCAACCCAGTTAAGTATACTGTTCCAACACACTCATACTTTCATATTCTAGTATATTTCGAAAACATGCTATTTTGTTACTAGCAAAATATTTAAAAATCATATTTCAATTCAGTTTTTCGTTACGAATAAATTTAAAGTATAATACTCAGAAACCACCCGCACGACTTAGAACCAATTATAATATATGTCTGAGATCGACCAACCGAAACAAGATTACATATAAATTCGTTTTACCAGAAATAAAAACAATAAAAATATAATAGTCCTAATTATACCGAGAAACCCAGTAAACCCTATTAATAACTAATATTTACGATGACTGAAAATGATATTAAATTCCCAGAACCACTTACCATTTAGCCCAACAATAGCCACATAGAATGTCAAAGTTTATTCGTAAAGTAATGCAAAATCAATACCCGTCCGCTTTGATCTACTAAATTAATATTTAACTAACATATATCGTTAATCAATGCATGTAAGCTGGCCATCTATTGTAAACCTCCCAATTTATAGTGGAACACTTAAAATACCATGTTGACTAATGGGTTAGTTATAAAGTTATAATGATGAGATTCATTAATGACAATTCTCTCAGTTGCTCATGGATCGACATTTGAAACAAAACATGTTTATTTACTTACCACACCGCCTCCAGCGGAATGTAATAAGACGCTTTTTCCGGCGGAAAGGCCTCCCAAGTCAAAGAGTAACATGTAAGCTACCACGTAGTTCATTCCAATTGCTGCTGCATCTAAGGCTGTCATGCCTTCCGGCAGAGTGAATACGTATTTCGCTGGTACCGCTACTAACTCGGCCCAAGCTCGAAATTCGGGTAATGCCACCACTTGATCTCCGACCTACACATAAAACATATTCGAAATTTACAATTAATCAAAAATTTGTTTGTGCCAATCGAACATTGTTGGGTTTTCAGATCTAATTATTAAATAATACTACAAGTTTTATATTAAATCGTGCTCTTTATTATATCTGCGGTCTCGTAAGGTTTATCTCCACCAATTCGGCATCATACACAAGACTGCCCGAAAAAATTCGTCGCCAGATCTTCAAAATGACCACATCTGTTTACTAATCTTCTACACATTGGTCCTTAACTTGAAATATGAAATCCCTTATAAGTGTAACATTAACTAAAGACAAAACCCTTAGACTAAACATAAACATAATATAGATTAACTTTTGTATATATGCATGGATATTCCAACAAAGATCTACCAAAGTTTTGCTAGTTAAATAAAATTTATTTTTCAAAAAATAAGTCCAGATATTTAATTTTGTAAAGAAAAAAAAAACGAAATTTGAACAATGAGTTATATTGTGTATGAATGGAGTATGTGTGTATAAAAAACAAAGTTGAGCATCATTATTCATAACTGGATGAATTTAGTAAAAAAATATGAAAAATGATGTTTTTTAACGAAATTAATTAAACTCAGACGGGAAATTAATCAAATAAAGACCACCAGTTACGAAACCATGAGTCCGATCCGAGTACGAATAAAATGGTGAATAGTGAGCAAGTGGAAGCAAAAGAGTTTCAGATGGAACTATAGTAGGGAATTATTTAGAGTTTCTTGTAGCCCAAGGAAAAATTATCCAAGGGTAGTTTTATGAGCTCAGGAACGAAGTTTGCACGTGCGTCCATTACCTTGAATTATATTAGGGAAGCGGTTGTGCCAGTTTGGGTATGCGAATATCCTACTTCCAATCGATGGAAATACTGTAGTACCCAACTTTTTTTTTCAATTCAAAATACGCACAAATCTACATTCTACGGGTGGCGTTTTTTCACAATCAATAGCAAAATTCCTCTCAATTTGGTATACCATAAATGTGTTATGAAATTTATAAGTGTATAATAAACAAAATGTTTCTTGGACCGAAAACGAAATACTAAATTATCTACTCCTGTTCCACTATATGGGATCGTATCCATTATTTATTGAAAATAAAAGTTTTATATAAAATTCCAATGTGTTTTCGAACATAAAAATTTAATATACGTCGTTCCAAACAGTATTAATTCGTTTTACCTACCGTAACAAATTATAATCAAAAAAGTTATTTCACTCATAATCAACTTTTTGTGAAACGAACAAAATATAAAATAACACAGTTTGCATCTTTTGGACTTGAATTACTTTCAAGTTATTAAAACCGCGCAATGGTGCGTTTGTAAAAAAAAATTAACGAGAAAAGCTGCAGCAATTAAAAATGTATTCCCTACGCACAAGTAATTTTCCTGGAGTGTTAAAATATTTGTCTGTTCACCTTGAATCCTTCTACTCCCTCCGCGACTTGTTCCACCTCGCCAGCGCACTCGAACCCAAGAATGAACGGACATTTCGGTGGGGAATCGATCGCACCCTGTCTCACCATAAGATCCTGAAAGTTGAGGCCACTGCGAACAAAAATAAAAAAACCTCGTTAAATTATCCAGACCTTACTGTTTGTTGTATTGTTAAGGTAACACGACCACCTCAATTACAAGGTTTCTTATTTCAACATTGTAATATGATGTCAGAATCTAACAAATAAAATTTAGTACACATACAATTTTCTTTTTTCCGTACCTTTGCAGAACTGTTTATATAAATGTCTATGTCGTTTTGGAATTTATGTATATAGAAGTATTTTTTTGTTAAATAAATATTAATGAAACTTAAAGTAGAAGAGACACTTCCGCTAATATATTTAACGAGGCGTGGTTTCCGTCTTTTATTCCAACTAAGAAATATCGCTCTAAAGTACTGATGACCACACATTTCTGAGATTTCATTAATTCATTACACGCCTATAGACTTCCAGTGCAATATATTGGTAAATTTAAATCACGAGTCAATATTTCCAAACTTATAAGCCAGTAAATCCTTAAAATCAGGAAACTTAGTTTCGAAATAGAAACGCAATAAAATAAGAACGTAAATGTTTTTATGTATTTTCTAATAAGAATTCAATTCAATTTTGTTAAAAAAACTCATTTAATTAATTCTTTCATACATTTTTTAACGCATGTAATAAAACAATTTGTACCAATATTTTTAGATTAGACGATAGATTTTTTTTTATTTCCTGCAAAATGTTGTGGTTAAATATTGGTGTGTGAAAATGCGTCATCGACATAAATTATGTTTAAAATGATGTATAATGCACGAAAATTATAGCAGGACACGTTTATACATCCAGGTAATTGTTTGTACAGTGCTGCCATCAAATACAGACGTGGAAGTTTGCAATGAAAAGCGTGAGTCACCCATCACCCAGACCATAGTCGCCAGACTTATTGGCGCTATGTCTACGGGCAGGTAAATAATGAACAGGTCTAACAAAAATTGTACAGTCAAGGACACAAGTAGTAGATTATGATAAACACACAGGAAATGGAACGGTCATCAAACGATTTCAAGGTTTATCGACTTGCTGCACAGATCTGTTTATAGAAAACAATAAAATTTAATTTTTGAATATTTTAAACTATTTTATTTTTACACCATCAACGTAAACTAAGCTCATTAAAATCAGTAGAGCGTACTGTGAAACAAAAACGGCGTAATTAGTTATTAAACGTTTGAAGAACACAATATACATTTAGACAATTCAAGAATGGAAAGAGTCGCCGACACAAATTTGCGCACCGATTTTAAGCTTCAGTTAACACAATAACCATTGCCTGACGCAGTTTCAACGAAGTTTTAACGCAATTTCACAAACTCATCTCCAATCAAACGGAATTGCTAGTATGACATACTTTACATTTAAAAAATAAAATATCGTGATTGCATTTTTAATTGAGCGATGAAATTGAAATTCTAGTTCGTAAACCATTTTTTTTTTCACATAATCATAAATCAGAACACTATGCATCAATCGAATCAACCCTTCTGGAGTAATGAGAAAATAAATGGGTTTCCATATCCCTTAGACCGTCGTCAGTCAACGAGAGAGCAAACATTTTACCGTCTCCAGATCTATTTTATAAGCCCCGACTAGGGACAACGCCCTCCCGTGCAGCGAAATGTATGTTGATGCCAGATGTGCAAATTATCGAGTCTTTTTCGGCAGACAACGCTCATATTAACTGCAATTTTTAACAAAAAAAAAATCTCAGTTTGTTTTTCTGTTCAAAAAAAAAACATATATGAATATATTTTCGCGAAAAATGAACGTAAACATCAGTTATACGAAATTGTGTGAATAAATTGTTAACCGAGTTTTTAATATTTGCTAACAAATTTAATAATAAGAAAAAGTTGAGGAACAATTCGTAAATCTGTTTACATCCCACAAACGAAATTAAATACGTAACATTCCAGATTCTTGCTATCCTCACTTAATACAAAACGCTTTCAAATGTGGTATGAAATTAATGAAAATTCCAATTCTCACAAAATATAATTTAATTTTTTTTATATATTTTTATTTATTTATTTATTTTCATATATAAATTTTATCTTGTAATATTAGATACATGTAACAATAACTTAAATGCAGTCGCTGATGGTCAAGTTCAAGGGTGAATAAACAGACGAAAACTTGTTGCAAAGCTTGGACCGAAGCCAAAAAGTGTCTAGACAAAGCAACAGGACATCAAATGATTCCTAATCTTTTCATAACATATATAATAAAATACTAATTTATTCTAAACCATATATTGACTTTCATCAAAACTAAATATTTTTTAATTGATATCATATTACATATTTATTTAGTAATATGATATTTCTTAGAAAGCGACAAAGATTGTATACCTACTTACTTATAGCACCCATATCCGACAAAAGTGGAAATTTACCAGCAAATGAAGCCAAAGCATATAAAAGATCCAAAAGAAAGAAAAATAACAATAAGTAAAAGAAAACACATTATTTCTCAGTCTTTATTCGTTCTTTTGTGTATTTTTATTTTTATTTTGAATACATCTGATCTTTAACTCGCAAAAAAATGTTTTCTCTTTTTAGATAAAATTAAATTTACGAGTCTAAAATGCGCGAAATTAGATTTTACAACATGAATTCACCACAGTGTTTTTGAGCGTCGCGTAAAATAGTTTTTAAATAGAAATTCTAAATATTTGAAGAAAAAGTCCTTGCACAAAATACCGACTACCTGAGCAGTGGCACCAACATCGGTAATCTGTTCAACGGTTGACAAACAGGAAACGTCTATTTGATTAAATTTTCGCAAAAAACATTTTTTTTATACTTATCGCCATAAATTACATTTCGAACCAATTTTGAAGATAGAATATTGGAAAATACTCTGAATCATACATGATTCGCAGGATGTATGATTCAATTACATGTGACAAATATTCTTTTGTTTACCATATGGATTGTATTGCGCACTTAAAATTACTTTTTTGTTAATTAATAATAATAATTCATTAACAAATACCAGTGTAAGATAAGTTTTATTTATTGAAATGAATCAGATTTAATATTTTTGCTAGAATTACAATAAGAATATTGCAGTCGGATGCCATAACAAACTAATTAATAATATATGTAAATATGTTCTATATATAAATCATGATTGTTAATTTAACGTAAATATTATGACTCAAGATAATATATACATTTTTTTTTAAATTCTTCGGTTTTTTGCGCAAACAGTTTAAATATGATGTTATATTATCTCGTTTTATCAATATATTTATCATTTTGTAATTGACTATAATACATTGAACTCAGTTATATATTTGAGTCAATTTTTATAACTTGAATAAAATATCTTATACTTAAAAATAAATTTCGCAAAAAACACAATTATTTTGAGGCAAATATATAAATTAAAAATGAAACGCATTAAATTATATATTCATCCTGTAATTTATGTCCATAAATAAATTGATATGATTCAGAATGAATGTTATTTATATTATTGCGTCTATCAACAATATGTAATGACCTTTGCTATTTTTACTGATTTTTGATATTCCCATATGCAATTTGTGTGAATTAAAAAAACTTGCATTTTTATGTGTACCGGGTAATGGTAATTAGACCAGAACAAATAACAGTGAATTTTTGTTTTATGGTGTAGTTTTTGTTATTTTTAAAAAAAAATTATTTTGTCAAAGGAACTTCCTGTGTATAATGAGATACATCATAATTAATATTATCAGTAAAGTTGATACTGAGAAACGGTTGTAAGAGGAAAAATAACAACACAATGAATCAAATTGATGCAATCATTCAATCAAAAAAATCACTACAATGAGTTTATTTATATTGGAGCTGTGAACCGACTTGTACATCGCTGCAATATTATAAATTGAAACAAAGAAACAACAAATTTCTCGACAAAACGAGAATATTAAATGAGATTCGTTGACCAGTAGAAAAATTCAAATATGTATTATATTTGCATTACTAATGTTTCCTTTGTATCAATATGTTAGGAAAAAATTGATAACATATCAATATGTTACCATATTTTATAAAAATTTATCACTCCAAATACATTTATTAACAAATTAGAGTAGATATAATAGTATTATAAATAATAAAATACAATGTTGAGCCTATTGAAAATGTAACATACGCTAAGGAAATAAATTGGTAAAAAAAAAATGAAGAAAACTTACCATGCTTTAACACGGATGAGAACTTCGCCTTCGTTGAGCGTCGGCTCTGGTTTTTTCATCACTTTGACAGTTTTGAGACCACCAAACCCGGTTAAAATGATAGCACGCATATCTTTCGGGGGCTCGGGTTCCGGTACGGTTTCCGTTGCATCGCCAGTACCATTTTCTTGTACTTTTTCCTCAGTACTCTCAACGGCTTTTTGTTCATCGGCCGGCACAGCTGCTGCAATCGTCTCGTTTTGTTCAGACATTGTTAAACAGAAATTTCTATAAACACGACTCTACAGTGCAGATGCAACGAACACTATGAAATGCCTAATGCCGGCCGGCGAAAATAATCAAGTAACAGGTGCCCAGGGCGCGTCACTTTTTCGCGCATGCGTTTACCGTATCAAAAAAAAACTACCCCTCCTTAGTGACTCACAAATTCAAACAATAATACATTATTGAACATACTAAGCTTTCTCTATCTGCAATGAACAAAGACATATATATATTCTATTTACTAATATAATCTATATATTTTATAGTTTCTGGTAAATTCGTTGAATCATAGATTTGACTACATATTTCATATTGAATTAAAATGTCGTCTAGACATCTTTTAGTCATTATTCAATTGAAGATGCTTTAATTATATATTATTTGCTTAATTATAAATATGGTTTAAAATAAATGAACGAATTCAGAATAAAACAAATATATATTGATGAATTACATACTTAATCATATTGTGTCAATCACTCCCAATATAATTATTAACTTGTATATTTATTTAATATTACAAAAAGAAATAAGTATAGCTCTTAAAATCATTTTTTTTTTTTACAATATTATTCATGTACATATCTGAAAAATTAGACAAATATATATTTAAGAATCAATAAATTTCGACATAATATCAATATCTTTATAAAATACTTAGTTAAATTTTCAAAAGAAAGGAATATTACTAACAATAAGTATTATGTACTTGATTTGGAAACTAATTTTTAAATAATAACATAAATCTAGTGCTAACATAGCGATATTATTCCTTGGTTTGTCCTTGTCGCTCCTCGATAAGTTTTTGCAGTTTTGCTGGCGCTACCTTCTTTATCGGCGTCACATCTTCTTCGCCATCATCCCCCGTTAGTAATCGTTTACCAACTCGAGAATTTATATACGTGTTTATATTCTTCAGATCCTATTATTTAAATATAACTAATAAAATTCGACAAAAATTTGGGTTCGATGTAAACTTACCTTCGATGGACTACGACTGAAAAAGTAACTGTATTGTTTTACAGTTGTTGGGGAACCGAATATTTGATCGTATGGACGAACATAAACGTTTTCGATCACTCGGCGTTTCGGTGACGATGGAATTAAATGTTTACTCGTTGGCAGTGGTGAAAGATGAACGTTTTCAGACTATGAAAAAAATAAAATAAAAATAGACACAATTTGATTAGATTGTTTTAAAAATTCATCTGAAAACCAAATACGAGTGAGTGGCGGCACAATTGAAGAGGTATATATGAATTTAAATACCTGTTGCGAATTGGAGAACCTCATTGCGAAATTTTGCGTACGTTGTATATACACAGTGTTATAAAACCGGATAAGATCACCACGATCCTCCAAATCATGACTGGTTGAGGTACCTGTGAGATCATCCGGATTCACTCGTTTTACCGGCATTTCATCAGGCGTTGAATCTAACAATTATATTTTATAAATACATTTCATCCCATTTTGAGAATTAATTTACCTTTATTGCTTTCTTCAGTAGCAATTTCTGTTTCAGTTTCCGATGAGTTTTTATGCATTAACACACTTCTATAAATATGACTATCAGCTTGTGGTTGTAACCGATAACATCTCATTATTTCTGTAAAAGATTTTTCGTTTCGTGATACCTACAAAAAAAAATTCGTTTCAATTAAATAGAACATGACCGTAAATGTAGAAGTGTGACATACTTTACAAACCACGTAAACGGCACACATCAAAATTTGATCTAAATGCCGATCTTTCATCAGATCAGTGTTGTCAATGATACAGTGTTCGAAACAAGTGAAAATCTTTCTTTTCAATTCTGTATCAGTTACATTTAATTGATTGCACAATTCTGCCATTCGTACTCCAGCCAAATTATAAAACTAAAAATATATTTAATTAGATATTATTCCGTGAATTATTAATGTTTAGTAATATTAGTAAAAAAATCGCGTAATGACGTACTTTTCTGAAGAATAGAGCTAACGAACCATTCCTTTTAGGTTTAAGTATCTCCGCTTTGGGTTGGACTGTCCGAGTCGCTGAAACGTTTGGCGATACGTCCCCAATGTCGGATAGAGGTATTAATTTTTGATTGCCCTTTTCATCGACAATAACTAAATAAAACTCCACAAATTATAAATGTACTCATAATTTGAATGTGAGCTAAAATCTTACCTATTGCTACAGTTTTCGAAGGCGTAGAATTTTGAAGGAGTGATTGGCCAGGCTTGACTTTCGTCGATTGCGGATCAACGAAGAGCTTTTTTTTCACAATGTTATTTGGTACTGGTGACTGGAATCGCTCGGCGGCTGTAGTAATCGGAGATTGTGGCACATCTAATAATAAACAGTGATAAAAGAAAGAACTAACACATAAAGAGAAATGTTTTCATTTATTATTAATACATTATATGACATCAGTCATTCTCTTGGTAATAAAGAAAAATACGAGTGAGTGGCGGCACCCTTGATTGAATATGATTTATGAATAACGCATATACTTGTTTTTGAAAGCGGTGTTAATATTAAATTAAATATATACTTGATGTCTGTATCTTCTTTATACTAGGATTAGATGCAACTTGAGCTCCATCTTCTAGTTGTCCGGGTACTGCAGTATCCTCACAACTTGGCACTGGACGAGCAGATTGCTCGATGTATTCCCAAATAGGACTATCACTCTCCCACGCAATGGACTCTAAAATTTGTTCCTCTATCTATAAAAAAAAACTTACAACTTGATAGTCTTAAAAGTATTATTGCACTACTTACAGAATTTAAATGCTTTACAACATCACGTGATAATTGATCTTTGGTGCGAACAATCAACTCAATAACTCGATAAAAATAGTACGCTTTCACGTTTAAAGCTTGCAAAACCCACGGGAACTTGCGTTGACAGTTATACGAATGAATCACAATTTCTATACTACACGCAAACAAACACCGATGGAATATATCTTGCTCTAACAAAAACTATTGAGACAAATATTAGTTAGAATACAATGAATAACACTTTTATTAGACATACAGTATCATCCAGATTCGGATTACGGACTCGTTCTTCTTGCACGACATTTTCTAACAATTTGTAATACAACGTTTCTGATAGAGTCAAACGCTTTTTGGCAAATTCAATATTACTGCTTGATTGCTCGGGCGATTGTTGGGTGTAATGGGTTTTGAAACGTTCACCCATTTCTGACACGCGATTTTTTATTGCATCTGAGGGATCACGTGTAAAAGAACTAAAATAAATATATATTATATTTCATCAATATACGCATAGAATTTAATGAGATATACTTGAATATGTCTTTAAGGTCTGAGCTAGGTTCAGGTAAGCGACCTGATAAAAGTGTTTGTAATCGTATAACACTTTGTGTAGCTGTTGCTAACGGCGCATTTCTTAAACCATCTTTACCGCGTAAATATCGTCGACCTGTTAACGGAGTTGCGGGGAATAGTTGTTGTATTTGCTATAGAAAAATATGATTGCATCAACATCGACATAAAAACGATTTATAATCTTATAGAAAATACTAACGTCGTCGTACTGTGTAGCTAAATTACGTTTGGATAACGGTTTATCATCTGTACTAGCTCCTCGATTCGGGGATCCAATAGTGTTACTAACATCACCATCTATAATACAATGTAAATGTTTTATAACAAATGCATTATATATAAATATAATACATATACGGTGTAAAAAATAAAACATCAATAGTTTGTAAATAAAAAAGAGAAACCCAGCAAATGTTCAATAAGATGAAAATGTCTAAATATTTGTGTAACACAAACAGTAGACCAATCTTATGGCAACCTGTATAGCAATGCTTCCAACTCACTGTAATATATTTAGAATTTGAATATGAATTTATTTAATTTGTAAATGGCTTAGATTACTTAAGCTCTTTGTGGGCTAAAATGTATTTTGATGGACGGGTTGAAAGTACAATACCTGTGTTTAAATCACGTAAGGCAGATCGCACACCGGAAACACCTGCTTGTTTATTGATTAATTGCTCCCTTCGATATTCAGCTGTAAACGGTTAATGTAAAAATAAAAAATTAAAATTATTGAAAGATACTAGCTATACAAGTATATATAAGGTCTGGTCCACAATATTATTTTCTTATTATATTGTTAACTTGTAAAAGAATAATAATAAAATATATTGAAAAAGAAAATTAATGATAGACCATTCACAAATTACATACAATCATGCACATATATCACAAACACATAAAGCTTCAATAGATTCTATACACTCGACTTTATACAATTCACAGTAAATTAAGGATTAAAATATTATTTGAGAAATTTAATATTAATTTATTTTAAAATTTAGTATTAAGTTGCAATACATATATATAAAATCAAATCCAAAATAAGTATTTTATTGCACAAGTAATTCAAAGTAGTAACTCACCCAAAAAGATTTTTTCATCAAATTCACCAACATTCAAAACATGAGCCTCGTAAACCTTATTGACTTCTTTAACATTGTGATCAAAATTGGCCGGGTCAAAGAGTCCAGTGAAGGTAGAAACTTCGCCATGTAAAATATCGTTGCTGAATAATTTCGTAACTGCTTCTTTCCACGAATACTCTTTTAAACATTTCGCTTCGACGACAATTCCGTTGAAGTTGTGGCACAAAATATCGATAATACACGATGGAGTCACTGGTTTAATATAATCTTTGGACGACCAATTTTTCGGTAATCCTATAAATATAAAACAAATACTGTAGTTGGTTTATTTAAATTTAAAATTCACTCGAATTTACCTGAGAATTTCGAGTTTAGAAGATCTCGTCGGTCGGCTAAAAGCGCGTTACTGTACGCCATATCGCAACACGCTAGTAACAAGTGGAATGATGTTACTAAATCGTTACTACACGCAGTAAATTCACCCTTAATACACACGAAAAGAGTCCAACAGAACTCGAATACTCTGGATGGCGTACATGGTAAGTTTCTATACGATTTGAACAACGTTACACAATTGGGATTTTGACTATTATATTAAGGGAATATACCTTGGTTTGCGTGATCTGTGTTGCTTTTGTTGGTCATCCACTGGCGTAGAAAATATTTCATTAAAAATAACATGAAATTTCTTAAATACCAAAAACGAAACGGCAAAATTCCGCTCGAGTCGATCGATCCTTTTCCGAAAATCACCCGGCATATTCGCCATATCAGCCCATTTTTTACTTTTATTAAAAAATTGCGTTAAACTATAACAGAAAACACCAAACTCGATAATCATAATCTTATAAAACATACAAATGATTCATTTCCGGAAGTCTTTGTGTGCAAATTTTGGATCATAAATGACTTATTTCAATTATTAAAGCAAAAATCCTACCTAAAGTTACATAGTCTCAACAACCTAGTGAGACTAACACAATTCCCTTTAACAACCGACCCAGTTTGCCCCACGGTGGGTGTTGTTGATTTTCGACAAGCTACATAAATAGCACATCCCAACCAATGCAAAGGATCACCCTAACACCAACAAACACCAAATAGTTATAAGTTGAAAATTTTTATAATAACTAAAATCATGACCAAGATTGTTACCTCTAAAGTATAATGTTGTCTAATAGATTCATAACTATCCCATGCTTGGGCCGTAGTCACTGAATCCATATTCAAATTATTACATAGTTCTTGATGCCGCTTAAAAATGTGATCATCAGAATTCTCTGACAGACCCATTGTTACTAATAACGCTTAAAAAAATCAGCAACAATAACAATCAATCAAAACACACTGGTCAAAACCCAATCGAAACCCTGAATGGCGCAGCTTACTAGCATAGAAGTACGCGGCAAATAACAAACGCTACCAACTCCTTACACTGAATTCCACATTTAAAACCCGTAAATATCCACATTTTCGCATAAAACCACCCATCCAGCAACTTAATATCATAAAACAAACCCTCGTTTTATTAAAATACTTCTTCATTGTACAATTTGTAACAAATATCAACTAAACTAAACCGAATTTATTAACCATTGGCAATATTGCTAGTAATCAGTAATGGCGTAGTAATACTTAACTTTAAAAACGATGGTTATAATATAATAAAAATACTAGTAAAGAATGTATTTATTAATATTTATATATATTATTATAAGCTTAAATAAAATAAGGATAAATGAGTTGCTTATTTCGGCTTAATAATCAAAATTAACTTCAAATAACTGAACTATTTTTCTATATATTTTCTTGTTTTTATTATTATTATAGAGAAATAATGGAAAATAATTATATTTTACATCTTATAAATAATAGAAACTAATATAACTATTGCTTAATATAAAATTAAAGTAGATAATAAAACTTTCCCGCCTAAATCCACATAGCAATGGCGTCCTGCGACTAGCTTCGCATCAGTGTTGTGAATTTCAAATGAATAAATATTAAATTCAAACGCGTATATATGTTGTCTTTATTCCTTTAAACTAATTTTTATATATTAAAATTCAATTATACTACTACGAGATGATCTAGATTTACTAGATCTATCTGAAAGTAATCCAGATCTAGTACTTGCAGCTGATAATAACCGATGGGTTTTATCAGCTAATTGTTGAGTTTTTTTATAGTCTGGAATAGGTAAATTAGTTGATAATTTCACTTCTTCCATTTCGAACAAATCTAAAGCTATATATGGAGCGCATAACGCTACAGGTTTTCGCATCTAGAAATATAAAAAATTTTAATATTTATTAGTTGAATTATCAAGTATAGATACTTTTAGTTTTGTTATTTCTAGTTGTGCTATTTTGTAGTTTAAGTTATTTTTCGGGATGTTTTTCATCCAATTTCTCGTCATCATTGTTTGTAAAAACTCATCTAATTCAATCGTTTTATTAATAGTTGTTTCTGATCTATATAAACATAAAATTTTATTATATGAGTATTAATGATCGACGTTAAAATACTTTGCTTCTATTTTGTGTTCTCCGATGTTCCAAGTGTCGGGAATGATTACAGTATTTTGTAAAGGCGGTGGTGGCAACGCTGATAAATGGTCATTTTTTGAGCAATTTTCATATTTAATGTCTATTTTCGCTATGAAATTACAACAAGTAATTAAAATCATATATGTTTTTCTATTTTTTATAACTTTGATCCTGTAAATATTGATAATAAATATGTTTGCAAAAATTAAAATTATTACGATAACATACTGTTTAGTAGTTGAATTTTCTTTTTTTTTCCAACTAAAAATATCAGTTTCTTCAATGTTGTCTTTTGCACTATTTTTATTGTCGGTGAATCGTGTAGGTCCAGAGTAAATGGAAGTAGTTCCCCATTCAATTAATTTCCCAAGTACTTCGAAAGATGGATAATTTAATAAAATCGTTTGACGACACTCATAATCTTTCAAATCCCACATTTTAAAAACCTTCAAATTTATTTAATTTAGGCTCTAAATCACTCTCTCTCTCTCCCTCACACACACACACACACATACATACATACACTTACCCCATCTTTGGAACAAGATATTAGAACGTTTTCATATTCTAAGATTTTCACACCAATTAAAGCCACTTTATGCCCAGTTAAAACTTCAACTGGTTTTGTAATAACATACATACTCCAAACTTGCACTAATCCACTATCAGTGCCACTGACCATAATATGTAATTTAGTACTAATCGAATAGCAACTTACTCCCTTAAAATCAAAACACATTTAAATGCCTCTACAAACACTACAACTGCAACTTTATACTTGGGATATTTTAAAAACATAATTCTTAATCTTTTCTTTCAAATTGAAGAACACAACTGAATTCTTCACATCCCTACTACATGTTACCAAAGTGAAATTTTCATGAAAATACTCAATTGATATCACTAAACTGTTGTGTAAATTTTTATATGTTTGGATTGTAATGTATTTTGTTTCTTCATGAAGCTCCTATAAGTTTTGGACGTAATTATTTGTGAATGTGTGACTATTAAAAAATACCCTCCAATAAAATGTATTTAGTTTATCGTTGTATTTTTTCCGTAATAAACCATCATATTGTTGTATAAATGTGAGTATAGTCACAGACCCATCATCATTTCCCATAAATAATTTCGATTGAATATCACAATGATAAGTCAAGCACTATAAACCATAATAAATAATATTTGAATTAAAAAAAAGCCTATTTAAGTTTACATGAGCAACATTTGGCATTCCTTCAATTAACCACAATGGTGTATGTTTTTGTCCAGAAGCATCATAAATTATCATACTTCTAGTCGACGTACAAACAACAAACATGCGTAAATTTGTTAAAAATATTGCGTCTGTAACCCAGACGCTTTTCCTGATTCGAAACTTCTCATTGAAATAATCGTCACTTCTTGTAAATGTCACTATATATTTTGCTAATAATTCAAAATTCCCAGTATACAATCCTACTTTACCATACTGTGATATAATTGCGTAACAAAATGACGATTCAGTTTCCAGTAATACTATTTTCATTATAGCTTCCTTCTATATAGCATAAAATAGTAATAATAGTTTTAATTTTTAATTCGATTTCTATGTATAAGATACGCAACTATTTTATGTATATGAATACCTTTACGTGAGGAAAAGGAAGTATATCAGCTTCTGTGAGTTGTATACCAAATTGCTGTTTTGGAAGTATATGCTTAGTAGTGAATTCCAAAAATTGATTCCAAGTGATTTTTTCGTTATCCCGATACGGTATTTCATTGTAAAGTGATATTGCTTGCATTGAATATTTAGAACTTCCTAAAAACATTGCCGCGCCCATATCAAGGACACTGTACATTAATACACTATAAAACGACAAATTTACCCATTACTGTATCAACTGCAATAACAAATTGCTCTTTGGAAAGTTTTGACTCAAAATGAATTTTATTTTTAAATATTTTACTCAAGTTATCCAGTTGTGTAATTGTAATATTACGTAAAAGTTGTTCCCACGGTAGCACAAAATCATCTTCATCTTCAGAACTTAAATAGTCCATATTTAAAAAATATATATACATATATAAAATACATTTACGAATACCTTAAATTTAATTCTTCTGCTACACTTTCCATACTATTAGCCATTTATTGTGTGTGTTTGTACAATTATTGATCAAACACTAGTGTATCAAAACTATAGTATACACTAATATACACAAATTTTTACTTACTTATACGCAAGTATATTAAAACAATTTTTATTGAAATTTTATTTCGAAATATATAAACATATATTTTAAATCAAAATCATTTAAATATCTACAAAATTTTACATATTTTAAGGAAATATAACATATTCAATATCGTTTAGAAAGAAACACTATAATTAGTATAAAATAAATAAAAAATAATAATCGATCGACTGCAACGCCTAAAAGTGTCCACATTTCTTGAATATCAATATCTTGCGCATTTACACTGTCATCAAGAAGATTATCATAAGCTTCAGAAAACTACAATAAAATATTTAATAAATATCTATATTTAGAATATCCCCTAAAAAATAATTTACCTTTGTCCCACGGACATATAAAATAAATCTAATGTACTTTAAGCTCAAAAATCGATAAACAAAATACGGCAATGGTTTCCTATGTTTGGTATGGTAAACATTGTGTTGTATGATTGAAAAAAACAACGCATTCAAACAACCAACAATTCCATAACAATATAAACGAACTAAATAAAAATATCATTATTATATACATAATTGCACACTTCATTCATAGTTCACCTATGTTTGGTGTAGATGTGGGGTGAGCTGGGATATTGATTGCTATTTTCGTTAATACGTAAGTTAATAATATTAACTGGATACAATGTAGAGGTATTCGATGTGAGCACATTGGTGATAACCAGAATGACACGAGAAGTGATATAGATATACCTTAAAACCATTAAAAGTATTAGGATTTTATTGTTTTAGATTTGTAGTCAAAATTACCAAATAAAGGTGCAAAATAAACTCTTGTGTACATGCTTGACGCGCGTCGTAAAGTGAATTTGATTACAAATGTATTTGCAAAATGGTCCCCGTCGACATTCCATGGTGTGGGTATTAAATAAAATCCGGAAGTGATGTTTATTAATTTCCATTCGGAATATTGAACAGACTATAAAAATTATAGAAACACTGCGATGTTTTATTATTACAAATAAATATATTGCTCACATCAGTGACGTTTTGATATGCGTTGAGGAGTAGATGTTCTTCTTCCGACCAAAAACCTAATTGTATTTCACACTCATGTTCGTCATTTGGCCAGTGTCCTACACCAGAAGCATCGCACCATGCTTCCATGTGTACTTGACCAGTCATTGTGACCCAGCCTTCTGAAGATACTACAGCAATATTAGATTTTAAAAAATCATTGCCTGGTCCTGAAGCTGAACTGTAAAGGCCATATAAATAAATAGTTATATGAATACATATAGGCTACTCAAGAACGCTGGAAGCGCAGTGACTGAGTATCACTATCATAGAAAAAGACAAGTTTACAAACATGTTTTATATAGTAGTAGTTGCAACAACCTACTACCTCACAAGAAACTATTCCGAATATCTGGAACAATACGCATTCATATCAAATGTGAGTGGTAGAAAACCCTTAACAATCTTACACCATTCGACTCTATTATAGCACACCATAAATAGTACCTCTTAAAAATTTATTTTTTACAGTAGTTACTTTCTTATACGAAGTAATAAGAAATCGCGGAAATACCCCTTTTGACCTTCCTTGTATCGAGTCTGATTATTTTTGTCTTGACATTTGTGTGTGTGTGTGTGGTTTGGTTATTTGAAGCTAACATGCATGAAAGATGGCACAATGTTATTTTTACTTGTAAATTAGTAGATCAGGTTGCCATATTTCTCGGTAGTGAAAATATAATTCTTGTTTATTTTCGAATTCTGTAGGATCCCAATTAATGTTGCTATCTAACCATTGCAGTAGTACGGCGCCATTCAAAACGATTTTTGAATCGATTTCATCCTAAATCGTACTAATAAATACAAACTATACAATTAAATATATTTATGAATATTTACCAAATGTACACGATTGAATGTTAATCCCATATGTATAGCTATATATTCGCCTGAATTTACATATGGGCCTACATATGGATTATAATGTTCTAATACAGATTTGTGCAATTTTTCAGTATTTGTTAAGATTCTTTGAATTTCCTTTGAAAAAAATAATATTTAAAGTAAACTTAGAACTCAAAAAAAAAAAATTAATGATAAATAAATGGATTAAAAAAATTTGTCAAACCATTGAATCAGACATTGATCCATCTTCTCTTAGACAATCATAATACCATTTGGCTTCAACACCTGGCCATGTACAAAAACTAAACACTTTTAATGGTAATGGATCAGGATCTCTCCATGCCAAAAATGCCAATTCTGCACCTTCTTTACCAACTTCAATTAACCCATCTATAGTTTCAAATCAAATACAAAAGTTTCCCATATCTAAATAATAATAAATTGCATATATGTATATATATATATACCATTTGAAATATGTATCCAAAATGATCTGATATCAAGTGGCGATAATAAATCAGGCGTTTTCGCTGACTGCTTAACATTCGCTTTTTGCAGTTTACGAATATCGGAAAACGTATTCCTTCCGGCACCCAACACTATTTCATAAATGGGGTCAGACTTTTGGATATTCGCTGACGGTGCTAACAAAATATGTGCATCGCGGGGCGCGATTAAAGAAAAATGAAAATCTAACACCAACGAACTATTTTTTCGAAAATTATGATTTATCTCAAAAAATTGCACATAATTCGCTTCAGATCTCGAATAATGTATTTTACATTTAGATAAATCTAAAAACCAAAAACACTAAATTCCAAACTTAAAATTGTAATTTTGACTTACCAGTTATGTTCGTTGTATATAAACTACTTGCAACTTCTATACACGCAAATAGTATCGTAATTATTATGTTTCTAACTAAACTCATTGTTTTACTTTAATGATGTGCTTCTAGTGATGTTAACACTATAACTATATGGAATGATTGTTTAGAAATAACAGGACTTCCTGTAAAACAATGATAGACATTTTGATAACGAAATTATCTGTAGCTGCATTTGTTTCGTTAAAGGAAAGTTTCTATTTAATATTTCAAACCGATTTAAATTCCTGCTACCGTATTTATAGTCAAGAGTTTAATTTTAAGACTAAATTTAATATGTAGTACATGAATTAAAAGAGGATGGAAATTTTCGTATAGGTTTATTTTCTTTATAGAGAAAACATAGATATTAATTATAATTTAAAATATAGGTAATATGTTTAAATAATTAAAAAATGTAGATATGGAGTTTTAATAATAACATTATTTAACAAGCTTAAGATTTGTTTACATGTCAGTTCAGTAGCGATAATCTAGTTACCAGAATACAATAATAGCACCTTTTTAAATTGTTAGTTTTGTACAAAATAATAATATTTAAGTATTAACATGATTAAATACAAGAAATCGTATTTTATATACATATATAATTTATTACTTAATTGATATGGCACTTTAAAATGTCAAATGACACATTTATAAAACAACTATACACGATATGTTTAAAATTCGCATTAAAACGCAAACATAAAATTGAGAGTTCTTACGAATCAATAAAAGTCTGTGTATTATTATAATTTCGTAGTAGCTTGAAGTTTCACATATCTGGAGTGTTGGTGTTCATCAGGCTCATCAGGCGGTAAAAAACATTGATGCGTTTGGATTTTTGGTTTTAAGAGTATCCGTCGAACGCCCCAAACAACAACGACTACCATGACACACAACACCAGAAAAACGGCAACTAAAGCAACATCCAAACCAGACAAACCCCGCGGCTCTTTTCGCATAGCCATAACGCACCGCGGCCTCTGAGTGTTTTGAATTGACGGACCTGCTATAATATTGGCACACACTCTATAGGGCCCATCATGCATGCCAGCAAACACATATTTAGGCTCAGAACAATTTATCCTGCGTTGCAACAACACTGTACCTTGTTGAAGTATTGCTACGTTTATAACACATTCGTTTGATGGGTATAGAGCAACTTGTAATGATAAACTACCGTATGTAGTGACGTTCGCTTGGACTGACACGATTCTCGGCACATCTTTTGCTTCTTTATTTGGTTTCACTTTTACGTTTGGTATTAATGGAATCACTTCACTGCACCCTAGTACCAGCGATAATTCATCGTCGTATTGACCTGATTCGAGCAGTACAACACAATAACGATAACGGTGTCCCAGTTGTAAATCAGTTGCACCCGGTACAGTAACATTTAACAATAACGGATTGTTCAAATCCGACGAATTGCATTTCAATGGATTCGATTCCAATAACACTTCAATCGCTTCTTCTTCTTCGTACACAAATATTGCATCGCATGTGTACGGAATTGCTTTCGACTCAACTTTCCATTGTAATAAAACACTTATGCCGTCATATTTAAAATATTTTAAAGTCACTTGAGCTTTTGCGACAGGCTCAACTACAGGTGACATTAACGCTTCTTGTTCATCTTCGCCACACAGTAATTCCGCGATTGATACTTCTATTAATAGACCATTTTCTAAAGATGGTGGAGTTGTACAGACTGCAGTGGAGCGATCTTCTTTCGATATCGTACTTGAATTTGATAACCAAACAGCGAAATCACTTAAACTACAATCGCAATTGAGTGGATTATCTTAACACATTAACATAAAAAATTAAATTAGTTACATACAAAATTTTTTATTATTTATATTATATACCTGAAAGAGTTAATCTATGAAGAATAGTATCTACTTTTAGAGCATCACTTGCTATGATGGATATATCATTATCATCCACTCTCAAATCTCTCAAATTTTTCAATGGAAGAACTAAATCAGCTGTTAGAGCTCGTAAGAAATTATGCCTTAAATCTAACTCGGTTAAATTTGTCAAATGTGCTAATGAAGCTCCAGAAACTGCAACGATTCTATTGTGCGCTAAATCCAAATGTACTAGAGTTGAAAGCTGACTAAAAGCGTGGTCTTCTAGAACATCGATTTGATTGTGGTGTAAAATCAGTGATGTCAAATTCTGGAGATCTTCTAACGCCCCACGACGAATACTACTTAGCATATTGTGAGCCAATTGTAAATCGCGTAATTGATTCATTTTTGGTAAAGTATTTGGACCCACTGGTCCAACGAGTGCATTACTAGTCAAATCTAATTCTTCAATTGTGTGAAAAGAGTTTAGTTTAGATACGGTTGGCATATTGATTTTATTGCCTCTTAATCGTAGTATTTTGATTTGTGGTAATGATTGGAATGCATCAGGTGTAATGGATGAGAGAATGTTGTCGCTCAAGTCGAGAAATGTTAAATTAAATAAACCCTAAAACATCATCATTCAGAGTGTTAATTGGCGAAACTTTCATGATTCTGGGTGTACTTGTACAAGTAATGAGTTACCTTGAAGGATTCAGCGTCAACGCCCTTGAGGCGGTTGTGCGACAAATCCAGTCTGTCTAGTGTAGGTAGTACAGACAAAGCAATTGTTGGTACTAAAGCTAGTTGGTTGTTTGGTAATCCAAGCGCCTGTAACGGGCCTGCTAATCCAGAAAAAGCTCGTTTATGTATATTTCGTATTTCCCCTAGAACATAAAATATTCCATTTGAATATTCATAGTAGAACTACTCGTTTAATATTTATAGAATTTGAGAATTTGTTTCAATTTTATTAAATTTGTTCTAAATCAAATAAACAAGGATCGTAATTTGGGATAATAGTAGTTTTCGATGTTAAATTAAGTTTACCTGAAGATACAACAAGTCCATGTAAAGCAACTCCCTCCAATAGTGGTCCAGATAAGGAACTAACGTTTTGCACCGTGCAGTCTAAGAGAGAAACAGCAGCAGGAGTATCCAGCGATCGTAACGTTCGTCCAATAATTTGGATGGCATCACGATCACCCGTACATCTCAATGTGTGCGGCATATCGCATGAGCACTCGACAGTTGGTTGCTGCTCGATCTGCGGACAACGCCATTCTTCTCCTGCAGGAGAGCTTATCACTGGTGTGCTCGTGCACTGACGCAAAGTAGTATATAGTAGGAAACCAAACAACATCCACCACATTCTACAAAACAGACATACACAGAATGTTACTTAAACAAACACGGGCACAATAATGGAAATAGATAGAAAACCCAAAGATAGAAAAACATACAATCTATACTAGAAAACATACAATATATACTAGGAAACATACAATATATACTAGAAAACAAACAACAGAAAGAAATTCACTTCCATCCATCGTACTTTCCCGTACATACATACTTAGGGCAATAAGTGATTATTTTTAAATAAAATTGTGATATATAGAAAAGTTTTTTTTTTTTGGAAAATTGTAAAATAAATAAAGTTGGACATTAATTAATTCCGTTTGGTAACATTGAGAAAATACGTTCAATCGACGTTCGAGGAATCTTTTGTATCTTGTGAGCAAGTTTTTAAGCGCACAACTGCCGATGCCATCGATAACATAGCCGACTGAATGTTAACAGACGCAGCATGGACATTATAAATTGCAATCATGTGTTACGTTGTCGATCCGGCTTCTGCGATCGCAAAAAATTATGCATTCTGCGAAACTCGATGCCGTATACAGTGTTCTATACATGTACGGGGCTCGATATTTCGAAATAAATACGCCTTTTTTTTTATTTGCCAACTACAGTAGCATAAATATATAAATCATATTTTGTATGTCGTCAACATACATTATATATGGTCAGAATACTCATTATTGTTCCATATGCGATTTTATTTCCTTCTTTGTTACAAATCTATAGATTTTAATCACAAATTACTGTCAAAACTATACTTTAATTGTCTTTGGAAATAGTTTTAAACATTATCCCTATAGGAATATACACATGGTTTAATCAGTTGTGTAGAGTTAACAATGAATTAATTCATATCTCTATGCAAATATGTTTGAACAAAATATTTCAGACACATGTTAATATTTTTAGAACCCATAATACAATATGCTATTGTTCATTGTTCATACAAATATGGTCCTGTATAGTTTTAAAAATGATATATTCAATACTTCTTTCATATGCTCTCCAAATATATACATACGGAAAATACTTCACGCATCAAAAAGTATTCGAAATCATAATCAAACACTACCGTATTTATAATCAAACATTTAATTTTAGACCTAGTCTAAAATCGATAAAAAAGAGTTGAACATATTCATTTACAACTTGAGAGAGGATGGAAATGTACTAAAGGTTTATTTTCGCTATGAATACAAGTATATTTTTATTCAAATTCGGAATTTTTTTCTCCGTGGTACTACATTTATTTTACATTTGAACTACAGTACTTTTATATTTATTACTCAAACGAATTCCTGCCTATGTTAATTGGTAAAATATCTGCCATTTACGCTCAACATTTTTATGGTAAAAACTTTACAATGGCTGTCAAGACAAGACTATAACAATTGATAAATATTCATCGCGTATATATTTTTTTTTATTGTAAATTTTTTTTGTTCACCTTTCGAGCGACTGGTATACAATTATTCAATAAGACAGGTTTCGTTCCTGTGGCATTTCACTTTCAATGAATTTCGCATAAAAAAAATACGCCCTTGTCGATTTTTGATTTTATTTATTTTCAATTTCAATCATAAAACATATTTAAAATTGACTACACCACTGCTTATGAATTCAAGTTCAACAGTCCACAACATAATTAGAAACAAAAAACATCGGGAAAACCTTGATTTAAAAACAGCTAATAATATTATATAAACACGATCGTCGCTACAATTGGGACTTTAGAATTATGGAATAATACAAATATCACTATCACAAGTTATAAAACGTACAAATATGATTATAGACTTATGATTATCAATCTTGATAGTAGGATTTATTTACAGTTGTAAAACTTTATGATATTTATTTATTTTAAAAAAATTAAGTACAAAATATCTAAAAATACTCTCAATTCCATGACTAAAGTTATTAAATTTTCATTAGCTGTTTTAATAGAAAAAAAATTGGGATATATTTTTAAATTTAAGAGAAAATACAGGAATATTTTAAAATAATTTTATTGTCGTTCTAAATTTTCTACATAGTGTATTGTGTTTTATTACAATGTGAAATCCCAACGTAAAATCCCTATTCCGCCATCCGGTTATACAATACACTGGATGTGAAATGTTTTCTGCTTCCATAACGACGAAAAGGAGAGCTTACCGCTTTCTCAACGTCTAAAGCAGAACTTACCATTTCTATTACTTCAAACGCGTTGCCATTTTGAATGCGGATTACAAACAAATGGCAGACAGTTGAAATAATTACTTTAACAATGTAAGGAATATATTTTCAAATAAGCCCTCAATTAGCATTTTACGTTTATCCTAAAAGTGCCACTTGGTAAATTAAAATCAATATAAGAGAAAAATATGTGCGGCGCCTATGTATATAGTAATGATAATTTGCACAATATTAAAAAAACGTAGAATCCTTGAATATAGTAGTAGTTGGTATTAAACCATAGATAAGGAAACATAAACATAATATGCACCGTGTTATTCAATCTGTAAATTAAATATTGAAACGAGCGTAGTTGATGGTTCAGTAGAGAACGTGAACAAGTGACGGTGAATAGTGATTAATATAGGAATAAATCGTTGGTGTGTAGTGCGACTAATGTGAAAAATGAAAATTTATATATGCTTGTTAGTGTTTACTTGTATCAGTGTGTCATGCGGATATGTGTATACTAGGTGTAGTTTAACGGAGGAGTTAAATAAACGCCACTTTTCTCGCTCATTTCTGAGCAATTGTAAGTTAAAAATAAATTTGGATTTTTATTATTTGGTACAGTACATAGTTCACTTTCGCATTTAAATAATTCTCTTTGCAACAAAATTAATTTGTATATTTTATTCATATTTGTTGTGTTTTTATAATAAAAATTATTAGTGGATTATATTATTGATTTAAGGGATTTGTCTGATTGAAAGCGAAAGTGCTAAGGATACGAGTTTGGTTAAAAAAAAAGCTGATGGAAGTACTAGTTATGGAATATTTCAGGTAAATTTGACAACATCTTATCTAATAATAGAAAATAATCTATAGGAATGTGTACTTGGCGTAAATATAATTAGTATGTATTATTAAATCATTAATATAAATTTGTTGACCACAGACAATATTATAGCAATTATTTTTTAAATAGCCGCAATGACTAGAACTTTCCTATTGCACACATAAATAGACGCACAAACAAAACACACACACACACACATAGAGAAACGTAATTCCAAAAATAGTCAGAAGTCGTATAAGAAAGTAAAACAATCACGTTATATGTCGGTCTCTAGTTAAATTTATATGTAGATTGAGATAGGTTAGTTTGTGGAAAAATGTTACCATGCACAAAAATATACGAACACAAAAATCGTTATCTATGTAACTGTAATATACATATATAGGACTAACAAATTTATTCTTACGTTTCTCGTACGAATATTGAACACTGAATACGGAAAACGCTAGAGTACCTATATGTATAAGTATCGAAACGAATGGGTACCTATAACTTTGGCACATCCATGAATAACTTGCAAGAAAATAAATATGAAAGTTGCACAACCGCGAAAGATATTACATACCTTACCGATGACTATATTTCGTATATTGAAAGTATTATTTTTTTGAAAATAAAAATTCGAGTATCACAAGAAAATAAAAGAGAATTGCCTTTAAAAGAACAATGATATAAAAAACGTAAGCTAGGGAATATGGCCATAACATAATCGTTAAGTTTTGTGCGTTTTTTTTCTTTTTTGTACACAGATAAACAGCAAAGAATGGTGTGGCCAGAAAAACAAAGGTGGAAAGTGTAACATACGATGTGCAGGTAAGGTGGATTTCATTCAAATTTAATCACAAAGCCTGTATAAATTCCAAACGTGTACCCCTACACTGCAAATACTCTCTTTTTTTATAACCACTCTTTCGCCTACTGTATATTTGTATGTATGTATGTACATACATACATATATACACCCATCTCCGACTGCTATTCTTGGTACGAAATTTATTATTCAATTATAAAAATTGTACACTTGTGCCACAGTATTTTATGATACTCGTGTAAAAGTTTCCTTTTCCCATAAAATAAAATTATATTAACTTAGAACAAGTTCCGTTTCTTTTATGAACCGACTTTACATTTTTAAATATTAAATCGCAGCCTACTAAACATAAAATTGTCTAACAAAATACTTCGCATCTTTCGTAGTTAACGTTTTATTTCGTATTTAACTTCCAAAATTGCACACCATACATGCGAGACTTTTTAAAACGTTTTATTCCTCAAAACTTAAGACATTTTCTATCGTTTGAGAATCAAGTATGTGTTTTCTAGATTTAATAAATGAAGATATTTCGGATGATGCAATATGCGCGAAAAAAATCCAAGCGGAAAAAGGCTTCCAAAACTGGGAAGGATGGACGAGAAGTTGCTACAAAAGAACTGTATACGATGTTTTGAAATGTTTAAAATAAAATAATTTTGTATGTATGTGCACATATACCACAACGCAATACTGTATTTACTTGAGAAATATGCAATAAACAAATACGAACATTTATCGCCTCCTACGACAAAAAAAAAAAAATTCCAATCTCTTCCAAGGCAATTACTTCCCAACGCAAATTAATTCAATTCTCATTATTTTACGTTCTAACACAATCTGTAATTCATTTTCAAATAAAAGCCAGTTTTAGATGCCTGAGCTCATAAATCATAATATATGGAAAAGAATTCCAAATGACATTACGATCAA
Organism: Nebria brevicollis; assembly: GCA_944738965.1. Lineage (NCBI taxonomy): Eukaryota > Metazoa > Arthropoda > Insecta > Coleoptera > Carabidae > Nebria > Nebria brevicollis. The sequence goes on from OX122905.1 coordinate 12,679,503, forward strand.
GACCACAATGCCACAGTAAAGATTAAGTATAAGTAGTTCTTGCGGTTGCGAAAACGACTCGTCAAATTGGGCGAAAATTAATATGGATTTTTATAAAAACAAAAAAGTTGAGTGTATATAAAATCTATTAGAAGATTTTGAAATAATTTAGAGAGTGATAAATATTTAAGTTGGAGAGTTTCGGCTTGAAATTAAAATTTCGTACGAATATTCATAAGGCCGGAAAACTTGAACAAATTTGGAAACTTAGCGCTGTAATCTTTTCGAAATGTAGATTCGGCTGCTGAAATTGAAGTTCCAGTGAAACCCTACTTTTGCCGTCTCTTTGAGACGCCCACGAGACCACCTACTGTGCCACTCGCTCGAAATCTAGTCACGTTGATGCATTAAAACTAACAGCTATCGAGGGACCATGTCACAATATATAAAAGTAAACTTTACTCGGATAAGGTTTATGTAACGTTATAATCTACTCAGAACTATATCTACCGGGGATTATTTGCCTAAAGTCTCAAAACGCGTCTAAAAAATCATTTTCCATGCATAATTTCACTAATTTCTTACAAAATGTATAAATAAATATTAGAAGTCGAATTTTAATTATTTTATTCAGAATTGCTTAATATACATATATGACGATTTTAAATAATATGTATTAACATAGATACTTTCAATTTTATCTTCAATCTAACATCTTTCGAAATATAAATTTTTAGGTGGTTGTTTTTGCCATACGCCAAAGTCCTACTATAAGAGTCTATATTGTACGAAAGTCGCAATGAATTTACTTGAGAAGGAAATTTAGTATCGTTTTGTCTAAGATAATTTATTTTGTGGACAGATGAATGAAAAGCAAAGCATACATTAATGTGTGTGAGGCTTTTAGGTAATACTCGGCATGAATAACTTAGCTAGGAGTGTCGCATCCCACACAAAATGTCCCACGCGCATATTGCGTTCGTTCAAACCAATATAAACCTTAGCGTAACTCACAAACACAAATGAACCAACACAAAATCGAGTTCATTTCGTCTTAATGCACATAGCGTATAAAGACGAAACATGAATGGTTTTCAGATTTGGCCCACTGCTTCGCCAGAGTCTACCCAACACGCAAGTTTCATAATGAAACTTTTCAAATAACAATCTTTGTGTGTGTTGTGTGTAATTTTGTAATAATTCTGATTTGTTTATTTTGGTACACCAACTGATACTTAAATTAGTAATAGTAGCCAAAATAGGCTAAATAATTATATCAATAAAGTAGTCTCATTTTAATAATACGCCAATATGTTATAAAAATAGTTTTTTATTTATAAAATATTACGTAAACTTTATAAATATACACTTAAATATGCGAAATAAACAATAAATCATATTTTAATAGCAATTTATTTTATAAATTACGCGTTTAGGTACTAAAGTACTACATTAATTTAATGAGTGAATGCTTTTTTTTATCTAGCGCAACCAGACGGTGCACTATTTGAATTTAAATATATATGTATAAAATGTGTACATTCATTGTTTAATGGATATTTAATAATATTTATTTAAAAAACTTACTTTTTTAAAAATTCCGTGCTGATTTATATATCCAGTGTAACATTCTATTTTATATGCGATGCACAATAATAAATCACAATATCACAAAAGGTTCATCGTTACAGCAAACAGATATAGTTCAACAAATTTCTGTATGTATTGGTAGATACATTTTTGTTTGCTAGTCTCAAAAATCTATGTATATTAATATGATTTTAAGTCATTTTCGGATAATTTACGCATGAGTACAAATCAATATCGTGAAATAAAAATTCGTGATATAGATACAAATAAACAAGAAGCAATTTGATGTAACAGCTGAGCGAAACACGACAACCACAGGTAAGATGGGCCTGTAGCACTCGTATCTCTTCCGAGGCTCGAAGCCGGTGTAAGCAAGCATTCTGCACGAGCACCATTTACGGAAAGTGGTCTCACCACAATGCGCATGCGTGTTAAAATGGATAGGGTCACGAGCATCTACGAAAGAATCTTATATGCATTCACATATATTGAATAAAACTATAGAAGAAACAAAAAGAGGACCCAAACGCTGTAACGTACAGCACGATAAAAAGAAATATACCCCAAAACTATTTAATAGTAATTAAAATTTATGGATGTGTAATAAATTTGGTAGAGAATTTAAAAAGATAACTGATTAACTTACCATTAATGAAGGCGTAGGTGGTACACCGTATCAAATCCTATTAAGATAATGATTTCTGGTGTTTTATCCACTGGTGATTAACATTTTTGTGAAAGTTAATTTAAATAAAATACTTTTGAAAACAATACATATATTTATTTTTATTATCATTAAATTGTCTTATTTATTTTCTCTACATCATTAAATTGAAAATAAAAATTATTTACACAAAACATCATTAATATAACAATTTACTTTAAAATATCTCATTCTTTATCACATTTAAAAGTGTAATGTACTCATATACTAATAAAAATATGAAATAAATGATAAACTAGTGAAAAAATAATAAAAAAAATTATAGAGCAAATTAAGTATCCAAAAATAAATAATGATCTAAAAAAATTTAATTGTTTATGCTATATGATTAAAAATAGTGAAGTGACTATTTGTAAGTACATTACACCCTTAATATCATAATGCAACACATATATCAGGTCCAAATTACGTTCTTCTTATTAGAGTGCTAGGATGAAAAAATAAAACAGTGAAATGATTATGAGTATTATTGCTTAAAGTAATGGTTTTGCGAGAATATTGCGACGCTGTCAACTTGTGGTTGGCTTAAAGTGTAGTTTTACTTGATCTTCAAGTTCGATTTCTTCCTCTGGGTCTGGCCCATACATGTTTGCTAATTTATCGAACCTGGGACCCCAAGCTCCCAAATAATCGTACTCTTGTTGTTCATCATCCGTGCCTAAATTCTAAAAATTAGAAACATGTCTTTAAGTGAAAATGTAATAAAGTACCTGAAGCAAGAGAACTAAGAGAGCCTGCTGTACTTGCACCGCCTTCATAAGCATAATTTCTAAGATCATCAAAAGGAGGAGCATTCAAATCACTATCGGCTCGTTTCTTGTATTCATTGATACAAATTACAATTTTAGTTTCTTGATCCACAACTAACATATAAAGTATTATTTAGGGTGTACTCCAAAAGAGCTTTGCATATTATTGCGTACTTGATTCTTTTGTAGATGCTAACTCTGGTAGATGACCACCTAATGGTATTTGAAGCGGGGTGATATCAAACGCTGTCATATCATCTTCACCACCTCCTTCATCAGCGTAGTTAATTATATTTTCTCGGACATCATCATCAGGACGCGGGCCCTTAGTGTGAGATACTCGTTTCCGGTTATAAATAAATACGAGAACCATAACTGATTAAATAGAAACTATTACAAAATATGCTACAAATTATTTTTTATTTGTTTATTATAATTTTTACTAAATCTAGTTTGTAATTTCTAATTTGCAATTATTCAGTCAGCAAACACTGAAAGGTTTGTGCTTACTGAAAATGATGAGTAAAGAGAAGAGAATAACAGCAAATGCTCCTATACTGAGTTTTAGTGTTTGGCCTTCTTGCATAAGCTCACAATTCTCGCCCCAGAAGCCAACGGGGCATAAACAGCGATAGCGAAGACGTGGTTCTTGATTTATGCATGTGCCACCATTAACACATGGTAGCTCCTCGCATTCATTTTTATCAATGCAACCCGTACCATCGGAAGATAACATACGTCCTTCTCCACAACTATTAAATAAATACATTTTTTATAGTGAGAAATATATCCTGGATTGGCATTCGCAGTTAAATTAAATTATATATAAAAGTGGGTTTCTGATTGATAAATTTTATTAAGTTCAAATTTCATTTAGATATTTACTTGCAATCGTACTCATTCCACAAGTCAACGCATTCGAATGGGTCGGCACAAATTACATTTTCGCAAGGTTTATTCGATACACAGTCTCGTTCTAAATTTCTAGCCATTGTCGCCTGGCCCCATTGGGTTCCGTTTATGGCGGGTGGCAGTGGTAAATTTCGGCCATCCAAACGAATATCATCCAAACAACCTTAGAAAATGAACAACTTAAATTCATTCATTTTCATTTATCCAATAATGAAACTACTAAATAAAAAGAAAAAATTTATATTACTTGAGTTCTTGATTATGCTTACTTTTCTCATAGTCAGCATAAACTTCAAATGTGCGAAGTCCAGTATATTCAGCTTTACCACCAGCAAACACCCCTTCTTGTTTATCCACCAAAAGCCATTGATGCCCAATGAAGTTAAACGTTTCATTGTACCTTCGTCCTTCGCCACCATCTAATTCCAAAATAGCTGCAGAGCCATATCGACTAGCACGTGCTTCATGCCACTGTCCATCATTCACCATCACCTCACTCAACCAAATATTCCGCTCTTCCATTCTTAAAGAATTCAAATTAAATCGAAAATTTAAACGACTATTCTGAATCTCTAGTATTGCATACTCTCGACTATGCTGATCACTGACCCTAAACAACTCTCCATTCTCTTGTCGTGTTCGAAATCGCAGTTGTACTTGAGTCGAGAAGCGATCAAGCTCAAAACTCAGCGCATATTTCACATATGACTGAGGTTTAAAATGGGATGGAATTGTTGGGCTTGTGCAATCTGACCCTGTCCACCCTGGTCGGCAATGGCACCGTGGTTCATTAAAGCTTCCTATGCAAGTACCATGCTCCCAACATCGCACTGTTGTATCTGATCGCTCACAAAGTTTTTCAGCTTGAGGACAACTAGCTTCACTATTTTGGGATAATCCTGGATGGGAGAGATCGTATAACTTCGAATTGTAGAATATATTGCGAATACAACCATCGAAGCCTTTTGCTATAGGCATGTATTGCCAATTGTATTGGGTTGGGTTAAATGTTTCTATAAACATACCTCCTATTTGGAGTGGGGTGTTGAGGTTTAAATATTCATTGAATGGATGTATGTTTCCTTGAGCTTGACAACTAGTGTCATCCCACTCAGGTGGAGTACCATCATCTAACTCTGATATATCTGCACTTTTGCAAAAATCTACAACCATTCGTACCTGTTCCGTATCCCATAGTATATCTAATCGGTGCCACTCTCCATCATTTAAACTTTTCTTTGTTTGGATTCGTAGTTCTAAGGTCCCTGATCCAAAATCGATGAGTAAACGAGGGTACCCATTTTCTAATTCGACTGCTATGTAATCAGTCACTATAGTTTCATCTAGTTCAGGTGGGACTATGGGTCCATTGTACAACAATAAACCATCAGATTTCCGGGTAATAAAATCTAAACTTAAATGAGATTTCTCACAGATATCTAAGGGAGGATACCACGCCCAACCATTTCCACGAAAACTACGAGAAGTTTGTTGGCAACGTGGTCCATTATATCCGTCAGGACATAAACATCTTAACGTATGCGTATCTTTAATACATCGACCACCATTATAACAAGGACTCGTATGGCAAGATTCTTCTTTGCTGAAGTCTCGATGTTTACATGAGCATTCTGCATTACCATCTACTCGGATACTAACTAAAGCGGTTTTGTTTGCATTAACAGTGTATGGTGTAGGGTTTATTGTTAAAGTATTCGTACAAGAGCCTTCACATATGTCGTTTTCATATAAACATTCATCAATCCCAACCATTGTAATATTAATCCCGACTTTATTTTCAATCTCTTTTTGATGCATCATAACAATCCCATTTAGCATTACTGGTTTATAATAAGTTGTACCACGAACAGAAAAACGTATATCGGTTATAGGTGGGTGTGTTTGCCGTAACTGGACGCTAAATACGATTATATTATTACGGTCCATAGTTAATAATTGAGCTAGTGAATCTCGAAATTTATCTAATTTACTTTGATGTATACTTAAAGTCCTATAATTCCAGACCCTAATAAAATCTTCATCGGTGATGCCAGAAATGCGAATAGATCCCGAGTTAATAATAGCGTCGTGCGTAATTTCTCGAACTGTAACTGTGACTTTAGCGAAACATGTTTGTGAGTGTTTGCTATCGTAAACTTTAAATTTCAAATTGTATTTTCCTGCAGTTGTTCCCTGAAGGATTGTTATCATACCAGAGTCTTCATTTAACATAAATTGTGAGTTATGTGTACCATCCCAATAAAATGTTTTATCTGGTAAATCCCAGTCGTCTAGATCGTAAACATACACTCTACCGATTTCGGTAGTTGGCATTTGGTAGTTGTATACTAGGATGTCTTTTGTGCCTTGTTGCATTTTATTGTCGTTTATGTCACCGATGATTACTGTTAACGTGCTGGTGCCTGTCATTGCTGGATTACCATGATCTTTAATGACGATTGGTATTAAATACTCTTTTTGTTGTTCTCGATCAAATGATTGTAGAGAGGAGATGATTGCTACTCCATCACCGTTAGCTCCATCTAGAAATAATTATAATTAATAATTAAACATTAATTGTAGTAGCAATTTTCTTACTTCGATCTTGTTCTACTTTGAAAGACGCCCGGATGATATCATCTGCGCTCGGATCAAGCCGGAACTGAAATGGTGGTCCATTATTTTTTAATTTATCATCAACATCCGTTGCTAAAATCTCAATTATTTTTCTTGGAGGTACATGCTCCGGTAAAATTGGTTTATAATCCTTGTGGAATTTTGGTGCATTGTCGTTTATATCTTGAACGAAAACTGTTAATGTTGCGGTAGCTGTTTTGGGTGGAAGTCTATCATCAATAGCCAGAATTTTTATGTAATGTATTGGTGTGTTTTCTCGATCTAAGGACCTTTGAACACTAACAGTACCTTCTTGATTGATTACAAACTGTCGTTTTTTATTTGAGGAACGTTGTAGAGTGTATGCTACTTTGCTTTTACCACCTTGATCTAGATCAGTGGCTTTGAATTTCTCTAAAGGTTTACCAACGTCAACGTTTTCAGGTATAGATATTTCGATATTGCGACGTTCGAAACTTGGTTCATTGTCGTTGATATCTCGTAGTTTCACTACGACCCACGAGTACGCGACGTGATATTTGTCGCTATTGTTATCATCACCTTTATCGTTCACTTGTATTCGGAATCGAAACCCATTACTTTGCAATTGGTCCTCATAGTCAAGAGGTTGCACTATTGTTAATGACCCTGTTCCATCTTTATTTCGCACCATTGCAAACTTATCTGCTCCGAAACCACTATTTTCAATCACCTTATACTGGAATTCATTCAGTTCGTCTTCATCATGAACAGTCACTGTTAAGATAGGTATTTCTGGGATATTCATACCATCCGTTTCATCAACTTCTGCAAACCACTCGTCTTTAGTAAACTGTGGAGGCATATCGTTTATGTCTTTAACTCTAATCGAAGCAGTTCCAGTGCCTTTCAAGCCACCTCCATCCATAGCTACCACTTGAATTGAATAATCCGGGGTTCGTTCTCGATCTAAGCAGCACACTGCTGTTTTAATCAGCCCTGTATCGGATTCGATTTCGAATATTGGCGTCCCGGTTTCTTCCTCGATGACATTTTTTTCGATCGAGTAGACTAAATGCGCGTTGGTGCTTTCGGATGGGTCGTCGTAGTCGACAGCTGCTATTGTCATGACAGCTATGCCGGCGGTGCCGTTTTCAGTGACGTTGCCGTAGTAGACACCTTGTGGAAATATGGGACCATTATCGTTAATGTCTTTCAAGTTGACTTGGACGTCTGCGTAACCCACGAGTCCTTCGCCATTTTCGTCCTGCGCGAATACTGTGAATCGCCATAAAGGCCGGCCGTTTGGCAAATCCCTATCCAAAGGCTGCATAATTTAAAATAAATGACGGACTTAATTTTGAGTGTAATAAATTACTGTTATTTTTATTATATTATCGTATAGATAGTTTGAAATATATATTTAAAAAAATATATTTCACCTTTAAAACAAATATCTCTCCCGTTATTCTATTGATATCAAACTTGCTATTGGCTGGATTATCTGGATCGATACCTTGTCCAGTCAAAGAGTAAAACATATTTTGAGGTCTATCCTTGTCTAGATCAGTTGCTGTCACCTATATGGAATTAAAAATGTTTGTTATTTTTAAATCATTAAAACAACACGTATAGAGCGATAACATTGAATTGTTTTTCAAATGTTGAACAGTGATTCGTTTACAATAATATATGCACTCAAAATATATATTAGCCAACGTTTATTTTAATAATAATTATTTTATAATTAAATTTTTGTTCCTTAAAATCTATTAAAGATACTTTTTAAGTGTGTTCTTAAAATAAATAATAATTTAATTTCGCGTCAAAGTTTACACGAGTAAAGTCTCACTAATGTAGTGATTAAAGTAACATTTCTAACTCTGGTTAAACAATGTGTTGACACAATGAAATGATTTAAATAATAGAAATTCACTATTTAAATTCAAACTTCTGCGAAATACTTCACCTAAGAAGGAAGCTTTTAAGTTCTTACTTCAGTTTCAATCTAAATGATGGCTGAAAATCATAGATAGGAAGTGATAGAGTAGCGTTATAAAAGTAAACCTTTTAACCATTTCCGGATATCTATTTAATTTTTCACTGTATTGGCTTATTTTTATAAATACAATAGCAGGAAAATATAAAGCTTCACTATATTAAAATCATAATAATTTCTATCTTTATTATAATACATCAAATTAGAAATATGTGTTTAAAATAAAAGCAACTACATGGGCAAATATTTGTAATATTTTATAGTCCACATTATATGATTATAAAAGTATGAAACATGCAACAATTTAAAATCAAGATAAATTGTTTAAAAGCTTATAATTAATTAAAGCTACTTTATTTATTTTATGTTTGTTCATATATCACGTTAGAGTTCATAATTGATACTACACATGCCTGTAATTTATAAATAATTTACTAAGAGTTTAATAGTAAAAACCATTCGTAAAAATGCGAGCTTACAACGTAAACGTTCTAGAATTTAAAGAAATGTTAAACAAGTACTAAATTATATGATTATTGTAGTAGTTTGTGCCCGAAAATTAAGTTTAAGACTACCATAAGTATGTTGCCATTTTTGTGTAATAAACAATCATAATTTCGCTTACGGCAACTGAAACTACTTCGTATATATAAGATAAATTTTTATCAAAATTTATGTTGCTGTGAGAATATAAATTGTGACAAACAAACCATAAATTTATTTCTATTTGAACAGAAAGCTCAACATATTTCTAAAGATACTCTGTTTTATATCACGGAACGTGTGACGTTATCGTGGCCGAACGGCCGCTTACTGTGAAACACTGTTGAATGCTTTTGATTTGACCTATTTCACAGTAATTATTCCACTTCCACATTATGGTATATAGATAATTTTAGCTGCCCCAACAAAGGCATAACAGAGAAAGGGTTTCAAACTGTATGATGGCTATGATTAATAGGCTTTATTTCATTTAAATTAATTTTTATGAATAAAACATTCAAATACCATTTATGCAAAATGGAACATTTTGCTCGAGCTTAACATATTTTATTGGTTTACTTTGTTGTATTTGTTGGAACCCAGCAAGTACATTTCTTTTCAAAAAATTACTTTCTTCTTTCTTATAAAAAAGTGAGGATGTGTTCAAAATACGTGTGAGTGGCGGCACTCAACTTACCTTTAATACTCGTTTTGGAAGATTTCGATCATCTTCCTCTGTAATTTGCGTCCGATATGTAGGACGTTCAAATACAGGAGGATTGTCATTTACATCTCTTACATTTATTACAACAGTGGTGTGGTTTTCTTTCAAATTATTTGTGGCTGTAAGCCGTAGTTCATACTGTGGAGATTTTTTTTTAATGAGCGTTTATTTCTAAAGAACTGAACACAATAATTAGCACATATTCATTATTTTTTACACTCACTCTTTTCCGAGTTTCGTAATCTAAAGCTCCGGCAACGTAGATGGCACCGGTCATATTTTGCACAGCAAATGCCCCATCTATGTTACCGCTCGTGATTTCGTATCGAATACGAGAAGCTGTAACACAAATAAAACATATCAATATGTAAACAGCCTACAGACAATCTGATGTTTACCAGAAATAATAGAATAGTGACCGATGAAATCAGACAATACTAGACTATATTTGTGAAAGAAGAAAATGTATATTTCTAAAGATAATAATTTCTGAAGTGTTTACCATATATACTCTACGCGGAATAGCTTGAATCGCAATATGCGCAAAAGAAGCAATTTGTGGCAGTAAGCTAGAAAAGGGCATTTATGTTACAGCGCCTAGCGCGTATCAAGGTTGCGGTTCAAGCTATTCCGAGTAGCCTGTACACATCCTTCAAAACTATATTGGGTAGAATAGCTAACAACAGCACAGCACAGGGCTTCATTTCGGATTCTATAGTGTGGCGTACTTTAATAATATCCGGAATTTTCGTACAAAAGAACGACAGCACGTTAGGGAATTCTTGATTAAGCGACCAACGTATCAGATCGGTCACCCGATGAGTATGTACAGCGATAATGGCCTCTAAATTAAAAATGCTGTAATTATGTTAAAATGCTATTTTTATGATCAACAAATATTAAGTGAACTAAAATTAATTGGTTAAAACCAATATTCACATATTTATATTAACTTTAAATTAATGTAATGCCTTTAATAAAACATGTAAAGCGTGCTTGGTAAACAATAGTATATTTCAGTTAGATTTGATATTTTCGTCATTTAGAATTTCAAAATACAAATATTTGTTAGAAATTTGAAAGTTTATTGTACATATCGGTTTATCCCTTAGATAAACAGCCACCGAACAAATCTGAATATTTTAAAAATGCAGGATACATTCCCGTTTTTGTTTTTTTGTTAGATATAAAAGGTTTATTTAGTTAGGTGATATTTGTGTTTTATATCTCGGGTGGAATATACACAAAAAAGTTTGTGTGCGTGTGTTTTTTTTTTCTTTCCTTTCTGTGACTATATTTTCGTGAAAAGATGTGAACCATTACCACAAGCGTGACATACATACAGTTGGGAAACATTTTGGCGAATGTACCGATACTCAGATACGAAAAAAGTATTTTATATTTTAAAAGACACAATTGAATCATGTACTACACTAAAAGTCGGGGTAGTTCAATAAAATAGTAGTATTTAATTATTTAGAAATTGTAAAAATCTATGTTTAATTATTGTTTATAGCCATGGAGCATCATTGTGATTAATTACTTAGAGGTACTCTCAAATGAAATTTAGATTTTAATTACATAGGTTTCGATTTAGAGACATGTATCCATGTGTGACGCTAAATTGGTTGCGTTCATTTCAATCGCGAAATAACGGTGTAGCTAATTTCGATAGTGCGTACGCGTTTATCGAACCATAAATAATTCGCCCGTCACGCCATCCACATTAGGATTTCTTTGTTAGCCAACCAAACGTTATCAGTTTGTTTTTTTTTGCGGATGCTTTTCAACCTACTAAAAAAACTATTTGTTCAACATTTTCAATCTCTAACTGTTAACTGTATTACAATACTTTATCCAATTGGATACTCACTAAACTATATGAGTTTTCTTAAATTTTAATCGTTAATGATTATAATTATGTCACTTAAGTTCAGTTTGGTAGTTTCAAGGATCTGCAATTGCGGGTACTTGGCAATAATGATTTTATATGGTTCTCCTAATGGCTGCCGCCTTACATTTGTCAAATTAATTTCCTAATATGTCTGGAGGGACATAAATACTGAGTGTGTTTTTAGATTAGTTCCATGAATAATTTAAGGTTCAATTACTAGGTGATTAATCAAATCACATATTATACAGTAACAGATTATTTTGAACAGACGCACCTATAGATATGCAACCAGCAGAAAAAAATCTAATCATTAAAATTATATTCTAGTTAAGTATTAAGTTCGAAATGAATCTTCGTTAGTATAATTAATAACAATATGCGAAATTAAAACAAATAATTAATATTCACTTAAAACTTGTTATCCACATTGGATTCGTCGCCAAGTTATTTGTTGAATTGCCGTTTCAGAAGCACTAATTATGTGAAAATTTGCAGGAAAAGCGTCGTAAACTCAAACAGAGCAAAAGGCGAATATTCAGTGAAAACATTACTGAAAGTTTCGAAACATTGAAAGTTTTATAATACTTACAACGAGCTGATGGTGAAAACCCACCAAGAAAATAAACTAAGTTACATTTTATAAGTGCGCGCATTTCTATATAGATTGTTTCAAAACATACGATACTAAAAAGTAACAAATAGTTTCTGTAAAACAAAACGTGTATTTATGTATCTAAAAAAAAAAAATTGGTCGAGTATTCTCGAGTGATTTTTATTGGTTATTGTATTTTATGGCGAGTGAAACGAAATGAAACAGGAGATTAACGTTAGAAGCGCAATAAGTCATAATTTTCAATATATCGACCCAGGGGAGCTCATTTCGAAACTCACTCCTAACAAGCCGCCCAATATGAACATACGATACCAACGCTTGCAACGCGTCCGGAAAAACCTTGTTATTTTTAAAGCACACATAAAATTTATGGCCACAATTTATGCAAACTGCATACTCTTGTTTGTTTCAAATATCGACAACGCATGGCACTGCATGCAGAGTGCTGTTTACAAGAGCTAGACGCTTTTAGATCAGTCATTGTGTCACAGAAGCTCAAACATTTATTAGTTAATAATACAAGTTAGTTTACAGATTTATTTGATAATAACCGAGACTCTTTATAAAATAACATATATATTTGCGTTAAAGCTTCCTGGCAGCTAGTTACGTGTCAAATGCGCTCTGCACATAAGCGATAACAACAAAATAACGAGCCACTTTAAAAGTTTTATATTTATTTTAAAAGGAAATGGTACTGCGAAACTTTTGCTATGTATCGTGCTTTCTTGTACAACCGTAATAATAATAATATAAAGATCACCCACTCCGGGCGAGAGTGTGATAAACACGAAGCCATAATACGACTTCTTGCAGTTGCGGTGAAAAGCATCATATCATATCAACTCAACGTAGTGTGGTCAGTCGTAAGGATATAAAATGTCTTTAACAGTAATAGACTGTTTCACACATGACTGTCGGTCCTGTCATATATTTCTTCCAGTTTTGTGTTTACGTTGAATCCCTAGCGCATTTAATCAATAATTACTGAATTATTTTTCTATTTTGAATGACTTGAAACTGAAGAGTTAGAAAGCGTCTTAAGGACTTGTATATATTGGAAAACTTTGTAACTAAAGAACTATGGACAATAACATTTATTTTCTATAGTTATAGAAAATCATAAAATATGTTTGTAAACAACCATTGTGTCTCATTGTTTGGTAGCACTTTTTAATTGTATTGTAAACTTTGGTGCAACTTATGTATTGTATGAAACAAAAACGTATATTTCTAAATATACTGAAAGAACTTTTACAGCGAATAAAATTATGATTGTCTGAATGTCTGATAGACTGAGATAAATTATTAATAAATAAATCGTTTGATATTGCATGATAAATAGATAATATATATACGATAAATATCCACTAAAAATGGCTAGAGTAAACAAGCACTTCCAGTTGAAATATTTTTTTCAAAAATGGGGGATTTTTTTTGCCATATATACATATGCTTAAACATATACGCGAACACACACACACACAGATATACACAAGAGTAACGGATGAGAAAGATTATTTTAGTATGGTGGAGGGTAAATAAATAGACAAACTTAAAGCTCATTCGCAAGTATAAATAGACTAATTATGCGATAAAATTTGTTTTATTAAGAAGCTCTTGCAGGAATTATTATTATTTCATTACTAATCTAATAATTATGACAGTGAATATTCGGCAAAGGTATAATAAGACGCGTAGCGCTAGCAGCGGTTGTGATAGTGCTAAAATCAGCAATAAACTTAAGCGTTGCGCCGTACGTATTATTCAAAGCTATAATCTTCTTCTGCTTTCGTAAACTCCATGGGTGGAATTGAACCGGTGTTTGAGCAGGAGGTACGCCCATAAATTTCTCCAGAATTGGGTCGACTGTTTCGAATTGCGCTTTTTCGCCACACTGCACGCAAACATGACGGGAAAAACATAAATTTCGGTTTTCTATTGTGTGTTTGTTTAACTATTCTCTAGGGTTACGTTTTAAAATAATATTACTGGTCAACTATGTTCGGGGCACGAGCACAAAAATTTGCAGCGCATACAGATTTCATTAGGACGGTGCTTAGAGCTTTATTTCGCGACACAATTGGCTCTTTGTTAGATATAGAGTAGGGATATGACTCAACTGAACGCGTTTTTGTCTTTCGGCAATTTTTCTCCATGAATAGCATAGGTACTGAAAAATATTACGGTTATACCTTTTTAGTGTAACAAAGAGATTTGCTAACGCTACAAATTTTTGTTTATTTTACTGACAATATTAGACTGGCAATCCAGTCCTAATCGTATCACGGGGCTAGTAAACATGTTAAGTGATTTAATAGACACCCTAGGAAATATATGTTAACTCAATAGCGGTAGTTTGGATAAATTATAATTAACTAACTAACTAAATTACGCGAATATTCTAGTTATTATTGATAAAATTGAATATAATGCATTTAGAATTAAACCTAATATTGAAAAGCAACTTAATAAATGTAAACAAAATATATCAATTTATGCGAAAATTGTGATAAGTAAATTTTATGAGAGCAATCCCATTTTATTTATATGCATAATTTATTAGAGTTTGAGAATAATTAATGATGTCTAGAAAAGTTATGATAGCGTAAAATGTCTCAACATATTTTGTTTAACTAGAATTTATTGCGGAATGCAGCTTTATCTGTTTTGACAAGGAAATCCATTGTAGTCTAAGTTTGTTTTGGATTGTTAATTCGGTATCTGCAAAATTGTATCATTATTTATTTCAGGCAATTACTAATGCTTTAAAATATAAATAAATACATTTCTGGTATAAATCATCCTAAAGAGAATCCTTTTTACTTTCTTATACGTAATAATAAGTATTGTAATTTCAAAAAAAAAACCCATTTATAAAATATTATAAAATAGTAAAATAATACAAATCTGATACGATCTAAATAAAATACGTATAAGAAAGTTCAGTGTAAGAAATTGGAGATTTTTTTGAGGATGATTTCGGATTATGCAATTTAAATTGTGAATGATATATTATGGGAAACCATTATATTTAGATTAAAATCTGTTTACATCAGGGAAGATATAATATTTGGTATACGGCCGAGATGTGATCCTTTGGTCCACCAAACAAACACTAAGCAATTGATTTATTAATTTCCGTAATCAGTGAGCTTAATATTTGTTTGAATTCTGAATATGCTACAAATAAATTACGATTCGAATTACACAATTAAGATAAAAAATATAGGAAACTTTAAATTATGACACACGGTAAGTTCGTGTAGAGCAAGTGAACTATCAAATTAAAAATGTCCCTAAATTTGAAAGTTAGATAGTCTCGCATTGCAAAATTTATGGTAATTGACTTTAGTGATAGAGTGTAAAAGCCAAAAGATTGCATAGGTTTTACTTTGAATTGGTTTCCTGATACTATGATGGCGCTATAATTCTTAGGAAATGTAATAGCCATGCTGGCAGTTTATGATGAATGTACGACGCTCTTTTGAAACAGTTTTATTAGAATTCTTGAACGCCACATACCTATTTGCTCCACAAATAAACGGACATCGCTTTTCATTTCACCAAATTCCTCAAATTCACCAAACTTTCCTCCAAAACTTAACATTTTATAAAATGATCGAAACAAAATATTCATCATAGTTTCAACCATATTTACAAATATAGAAGAGAATTTGGTGTTGGGGGGAAAATAATCAATGATCGTTAGTGAAACGTTTAAAAATTTGCATATTTGTGCATATTAGATTTTTTTGAAAAATTATCATATAATCATGAACGATCCGATGTTGACGGAATATTTATCAGGCAACTTCAGTGTTCTGCCATGACGACATTATTATAAGACAGCGTGGTTCAGCTGAGCTAGGAAAGATATTGGCTTTTAAAATTTAAATTCACTTCCGGTATTCATGAGGAAACTCTAAATTTTGTAACAGGTGATGTATTGTAGTTTAACATGTATAAGCGAAAATTATAATAGTTTCTCGAAAATTGAGTCAGGTGTATTATCATATGTTTGGGAGAATATAAAAATATTAAGGATGTGGTTTAAATTTGATAAATAAGAAAATCAGAATAAGTAGATAAAATTTATTGCAATGAGACATATTTATACATATTTATGTACGTATATATAAAGTTTTGATACTATAAAGCGCGGTCGTATCTTGTTAAATCGCAAACAAAGTTGAAATTTCTGCTGAAGAAATGGTGTAAAATTGCACTGAACCCCCATTAGAGTTAGAATATTTACTGTTGTGTGTATGTGTATGGTTACAAGTTCTTCGCATAATTAATAGTACACTTGCATTACGTTCGTCGTGGCACCATCGTCGCTAACAGACAAAGACTCTGTGCACGAATTTCCGCACAATTAAGCCCGTGCAGGCGATAAACACAAATGCAGCCACTGGTAAAATTTTCTCGGCTTTTTGTTCTCCTTTTTAACTTTAGTTTTATATAAGTCGCGAGAAATCGGAGTATTCGAGAAGAAGAAGAAGAAATAAAAGACGTTGCTGGTACGGATTGACAAGATATACTGGATTGATACGAGTACTATTTCCGATTGACAGAGCATTCGTCCTCTAGGGAATAGTTTAGACTAGTTTAAGGAATTCGTATTGAATCGAAAAATAAAAATACTAAATACAATCTCCCGTGGTACGGCAACAAGCGAGATGGAAGTAATGTAACTCTTTGTGTAGTTTTGTAATGAAGTGAAGTGAAACTATATATTGTCATCGTTAAAGAACCAAAATAAATAATAGGGAACCACACAGTTCATATGTTCATCTCTGTAAATATTTGATATACAATCTGTATTGTATTTGCGATAGAGATTATTTTTATGAAAATTTGGAATTAAAACTGAAAATGGTACCAGGATTGATATTGTTAGTGATTTCCTGAATGTTGTTTTGTTGATGTGTGTGTACAAACGTGTGCAGCCAAGAAAGGTAAACATTGATACACACGTGCAGTCATGTACATCTACACACAACACAGGAACTGTAGGTGGTTACGACAGCGTTCATCTGATACTAATGATGTTTGAAGTTGTAAATTGATGGATGTCCGTTGGCAAAGTTAAACAGAAACCAGGAAATTACATGTATGCCAATAATCAGGAAGACAAGTTTATCGAGTGCAGTAGTACGTGCATAAGGTTATATTACATACATACATTTATATATAACATACATGCATAGGCTGTTTGATTAATGGTTTCGAATTTGGGATCAATACGGAATTACGTTTGGGCACTTTGGTCAACACTCATTTTGTGTTTATATGTGTAATATGACTTATCCCATATATCCAGTTACTCTGGGTAATTCCAAACAAGGACTGTAAATTACTACGATAATAATCATAGTTTGGAAATTTATAGAAAAATATGACCAACATACGATTTTTTTTTAATTTTTTATTTTCTTATACAAAGTAATAAGTTAGTGTTGTTATCATGAAAAAATGCTATTTCAAGCTTTAATCCTTCCCTGAAACAATTCTGACCATTTTTCAAATGACGTCTCTCTCCCTGTGTGTGTGTGTGTGTGTGTGTGTGTGTGTGTGTGTGTGTTTGAGCAGTAATTGAGTATGTTTTTTTAATACAGAATACATTATTGTATTGATAATGATATTGATGAGATATAAATGTAGATTCAAATTTGACCAATGATTGGTTTCTGTAATAGTGTCTTTGAATCTGACTTGTGCTTGGAGATATTTCAATTTGCTGTAAGCGTCCCCATTCCCAGTGTGCCTGACTGCTATTGATGTTAAAGGTACGTGAGGAAACAGAACTGTCCACCTACAGCGCTTCTGCCGACAAGGACGAAACTGATTGTTGTTGTCGCCTGTCGCGTTCCATGCGGATATGGTTTGCACTGTTTGGCGCCGCTGCGACGCTCTGAAGCACTGACCACTTCATTACATGATATCCGGTCTCAATCGAACATTTTTACAAGTGGCTATACAGCGCTGTCCTCCGCTCAAAGTGGAGCCTATTAATTTTTATGTTCACAAAAGTCAACGAGTTAATTACGTTTGCATATCCAGACTAGGTGATAACTCGTTTTTGTTGTGTTGGGAAAACATTTTTTAAAATTCAAATATTTTTCGCTCACAAAGAAAATTTGATGATATATTTTCTACACCGCTTCCCCGGTTAAGAAACACATGAATTTTAAATAACAGATTTTCATCTTACATAGTGCTGTTATTGGCTTATGGAAGCAAATTTTTATCGGTTGAATTCTTCGCAAAGCCCGCGATCAATAATCGACATGTCCGTAACGGGTGTAGATTTAAAATTGAACTTGCCTTCATTGTGATTTTTCGCCGTGACTTTGAGGATCGTATGTTGTATGTCTTCATTTTCATCCACTTCCGCCTCGTAGAGCAGCTTGTCGAAATAGGGTGGGTTGTCTTGTTTATCAGCGATTCCATGCCGGATGAATTTGGTAACTTGAAACAAGAATATATTTCAATCATTATATTGTGTTTGAAATTATACAGGATATTTATAACAACAACTTATGTAAATATTTTTCTTTACTGTTTTTAACTTGTGTTGTTTTGTTTTCCTGTAACGAAATTGAATTAAACAACAAAATACCCTTTTCATCTTTTCAAAAGTAAATCTTTTTATTAGGTCTGCGGTTGATTCTAAAGCCCTGATGGATGATTTTAAAAATTCTCTTAGATTATATAAAACAACTCCTTTTAAAAGATTTCCAAAATCTGCAGTGGAATATTTTGGTATTTTTATATAAATGAATCATCAGGATTAAAATATCATTTTGGTATGAATACGAATTTATTTTCCTGATAAAACAAAACAGGTGGTACAACATAAGAGCTGGACTTGAAAGTTGTCGATGATGCGATAGTACTATGTTAGAAATATTAGTTTCCAATATTTTTACGGATTACGAAAACTTTGTGTGATGCTATATGAGCAGCCTGGGAAAGAGCGTTCAAGCAACTCGACGAAGAAGTAATAACAAGAGCTGCCAACAACGGTCAAGTACGTTACGGCACGTTCCTTATCCATTTCTCATTTCGCGTTAGGCTGCGTTCTTTAATGTCTACGCTCAAAAGAATCTATTTCTTCTTTAAATCCAAGTTGTCCTCGGTTTATCCTTGTACTTTATATATTTCTGATGACTTTACAGTAATAAAAGACGTTTAAATAAATTTCTACATTTACATTTCATCTTTTCTTTCTTTTACGAAATAATAAGTCTGTATTGTACACAAGTCAAAATTTGCTTTAGAATATTGGAATACGTGCAAGCCATTGCAGAAATTTGAAAATAAATTTTTACAAAATTGATTACGTCAAAAAAACACTAGGAGAAATATTTTACTCAATCATTTTCAATGGTGCTAAAATGTTAAACATACTAGAGAATAAAACTGTAAACGGGTGGTTTGAGGGTTCAACCTGCCCGTTTTGTTTGTATTCATTGACAAAATCGCCTGTGGTGCTTGTTCCATTGTGCTGTAAAAAAATCTATGCATACACATGATTTAGCATATATTAAATATTTTAACACCTGCTTTTGTTATATATATCATAAAATAAATCATCTAGCGGATTATTCAACATACTGTGCAATTCTGCACTAATTCAAATATTCATAAGCGAAGCATTCCATATTTTATTACGATAATTTAGTCATTAATTTTATATTAATGCAATAAATTATTTTGATTATCATTAATATGATAAATTGAAAATCACACGTTGATTATTTTATTTTAAATCATTCAATAGTTGTAATTGAATTTTATGTTTCGATTTACAAATGATGGTAAATAAGCCTGCGAGTTTCAAAGTATTTAAAATATGTCGCTATGTTTTAAATATGTTTGCGGCTTATTTTAACTCTTTTTCTGTATTACGCTGTTGATTCTAATGCAGACATTTAATGTATAAGCACAACGGGAGCGTTTTAAATTTTAATAACATCATGGGTGGTGAGATACTTTCCGGTGGCACAGCAGGCGCGCGTGTATCTCGAATCGTTCCCAGCTCATTCCGCGGTTACTAGGCCATTTACTATAGCTTATTTTATATCAACGTGATCGTGCGAAATCTCGATTTCGCCCCCGGGATATTTAAAATTAACGGTATTTTACGATATAAATCAGTTTGATAACATTGTACCCTTCCGAATATTGTCTAAATAGCACATTTATGGTTTGCATGTGACAACACCAAAGTTTCTTGATTCCATTAAAGATATGAAAGCGCTTTGATGTTCTATGAGCGCTAAATGGGAAATGTGTATAGTGGATTTGTTTAAACATTACGCTAAGAACAATCTTCCCGTATATTCGAAATATGAAAACTTATAAATTGATTCAACTGCAATTGCGATCAACGATTTTATATTTCCCGAGAGACCATAAATTTCTCATTTTTTTTTGTAGTATGTAATATGCATGAAAAATTCTCGAAATAAATCAAATTGCCGCTACACTCGCATGTAATCGAAAATTACCATAATGCATTTACGAATCGATAACTCAAATAACATTCGAAATAAATAATTATCTATTATCCAATTTCATATATTTATAGGTGCAATACAAAATTAAAATACTGCACATTTTCATTCATATAATACAAAAAGATTATTTTTATATTTAGCAGACATTTTTTTGTTTTTGAGTATTTATTATTGAATTATTGTTTACAAAATGATGAGGTGCTTGGAGGCAACTTAAGCTTGGCTTTTTCTAGTTTTAACTGAAAGTCCTTGTTATGGTTTTGGTTTTACACTGACTTGAATGAGAGAAATTGCGCAGTTTGGGATAATTTTAATTCCACCATTTGTTTCATACAAAATTGGCAAAAATGTTCGCGACTTGTGATGGCTTATCAGCGAATTAATGTTTTTGTTTTGTTTTCGTATTCAGTGATTATTCTTCCTCGGTTGCTCGAATAAACTTTTATTGCTTTTATTTTTTTATCTGACGCACCGACTAAAGTAGAATGAAATATATCATTTGCTAAGCAAGTATTTTAGTATTAATACCTAAACATTGTTCAACATTGTTTATTACTTGGTACAACTTTTATTTATGTGTCGTCAAGAAAAAGAGATAATAAGCAACATAACTTATCTGTTAAATACAACGAAATATATGATTGATTAATCTTCGCAGAAAACCAAATTACTGTCATTTCTAGGGAATGAAACAAGAATCATAATAAAAATATCGAAAGTGACAATGAACACAACAAAATACACAAAGAGAATTAGATTGTAAGATGCAAATGTGAATTTGCCGCAAGGGAGGAATTTAAAACGAACGACGCTTACAGAATACGTAACGGCTAATGTCTTTGACGAAAGATATAAGGTGACGACAGACAAATTAAATATATCAGTCCCTCTTCAATGCTCAGCGACAGTGGTCTGATAAAATAACAAAAGAAAATGTCTCCACTGTCGAAATATTCCAAGTAGCGCGAAATTCGCATAGTTACTCTACAAAGGATCCCTTGGAAACTAATTGACGAATATTTACGAATCTTTTTGAAATTGAAATCACTTAATTATGTACGCTGTTGTTGCTTTGTTCATTTGCATTTCGTAGGCTTTACTAAATTAGCATAGGCTATATAGTCACTCCTACACTGATACCAAAATGTGATAATGCAAATTGGTAGAAAACAATACTAATTCGAATTCAAGATCAAAAATTAATTATAGCCATACATATATTATTCAGAGCGACACTTTTAAAACAATTCCATATAATGTAACAATAAACCGCCAAAGTTGGACAGTTGATAAATGTGCGCGAAGTGCAACTATATTCAGACACGTATCATCTGCAATACCAAGAGACTTACCTTCAGGAACTCAGTTATGGCCTGCCGAGATCTCTCTGCAGCGTGAATTGAATTATGTATAAACAATTTAGGAAAGTGCTGGTTTACTTATTGTGTAACAATATTACTTTGCACCTAAATATCTTTTGTTCTTATATATACATTAAATATATGAAATTCTACGAAATGTTTCAAAATCAAACAGACCACTCAGTGGTCAAAATGTATATTATTATCTGGATAAATTTGTGAAAGAAGGGTTTTTTATTTTGATTATTAGAATTTAAATATAGAATGTGTAAATGATTTAGAAATAAAATAATAAATTGTATATGAAAAACATTTGTTTCGTGAATCGTGTCGAAAGCAATTATCGGAAATATTGAATTTTAAAACTGCGATTTACCTTTGAATAAATAAATAACGAACAAATGTGTTTGCGCAAACAATTAATATACAAAAATTAACTTTTGTGTACAAAACAAATATCAAATATAAAATGAGGAAAAGTTGAAATTATATTGTTTCACGTTGATAGCACTCAACTGTTCGGACGAAAATTGAGTAATTTATTAAAAGCAGAGTAGACTTTAAGTCCGTACAAAGTAGCAATACTAATATAAGAAAAAAACATTTTATGTATCAGGGCGGCTCTAAAAGCATAATTATAATTAACGAAAACCTCCCTTGGCATATATTTTATGGCTGATATCTGGTATTATAAAAAAAAGTTAACGACGAAACCTTGAAAAGCACTTTTACTTTTCTGGCTTCTTATACCATTCCTAATCCTACAAGAAATGCCTAGTTAATAATGATTAATAGTTTTTTTTTGTTTTCCTGAAATGATCCAAGATTATTGCCCTCATAACATAAAAGACAAAAAAAAATCCGATCGGAGTATTTTTACCAATGTTCAGTGTTCTTTTATAAAAAAATTTAAATTTCGACGTAACTTTTACTTTGATTGAAGCGGATTTGGATTTCACTATAGAAGTAATTTATTAATTTTCTATTTGGATGATTGTAATTTAAATACTAAATATAAAAATAAATTTTTCAAAAAGTAAATTGTGTTCTTTTATGATAAAAAAAATTCCACTTTGAATTGTAACGCAATTAGAGTTTAATAAAGCTTTTGTGGCACCACTTGAAATTTTCGAAGAAAATAACGAAAAGAACTTCATTTATATATATTAATTTGTCCTGGCAACTTGATTGTGTGCAAGCTTTTAAAACATTAGACGCACGCCTTTTATTTTCCGCTTCAATCGGTATAAGTTAACAAAAACACCATTAATCAAATGTTTAAGAACAATTTTGGAAGTAAAGGCATCAATCTAAGTTATCGAGGATGCAGGGTTTGTCTTTTTCGCCGAGTTAAATAAAGATTTATTAGGTTTAGCGTATATTTTTAACTATATATCTAAAAGAAGTTTTAATAATAAATAAAACAAAACCGCGTGCTCAATCCGAAGTTTGATATGATTGTCTATAAATAAACTATAAAACGAAAACGACTTTATGTAGGAAATATAAAAATTCAGTTTAGGTGCAATAAAGAGTGTACTCGAATTCAATAACTATTTCAATTTCGGTCGCCAAGTTTTGTATTTTTATTCTTGAGCTCTTTTTTTCACGTTATAAATAGCGGTTCTCCCGGGCCATCCTAACCATTTGCGATAACTTATCGAAACAAAATTGAGCGTATATTTGCGCGCCTGTGTGACCTTTGACCGATATCAACGCGCAAATTTGTTCATCTCACCAAACGTCCAGTACGGTGTGCATTATCTCCGAATGTCTATTCGTGTGACAGGGGTATAACATAACGCTGTTTCATATCGGAACTTCAGATATATTATTTGAAATAGATTGGCATTGTGTTTTTCTTTTCCCTTGTACTCTGAAACGGTGAAAGATGACTGTGGGTTTCTTTGGCATCGGCTATCCCTCTAGAACCCAATTGACTTTTTCAAACATCGTTGTCTGTTTATATTAAGATCTATCTAGTGAGATAATGCCATCCTAAGCTTTACAACATATTTTCCACAAAAAAATGATACGTTTTATCCTTTCTTTGATAAATAACTCTCTTCAGATAACTTTTGTACTTCAAATCGCGTCGCTTTTATTTTCATCAGTTTTTATCAATTTAAACAAAATTTATTATAAAATTTTTTTATTCATTAATATACAAAATAAAATTACAACTTTGTTATATTTTATTAAAAATTTGTTACTGTTTTCTTTCAACTATATGAAATATGTAGGTTTTTTTTTTCTTTCGAAACTGCACCATCTTAAGTTTATTAGATATTTCAGAAACCCTCATAGGAAATCACTGTTATTCCCAACATCCCAGGTCTTTTTATTAATAAAATTGTTTAATAAAAATTCCTTGGTTTTAAACCCAATAAAAGTCATCCGAAATTTATTACAAAGCTTAAATAAATTTAATAAAATTAGATATATTTTTTGAAATCTAAATTATAACTACTCCAAATTAATTTTTAAATATTTTACACATTTTTATAGGTGTTATATTCAAATGATATGGAAGTGTCGTAAGGAACAGTGTAGCTTACGCAGCAATAACGTTACAAGGTTCACGCTACACATAGTAACCTGCAAGCTTTTAAATATGTAGGATGCTTTAAATATTAAAGTGAAGACAAATTGAAACACTCAACCAACACTTCTTAAAATATATACAAAATTATTACAAAAGAAAGCTGCTTACTTTCTTTTATATCTCTCTCACCTAAAGAGTCTAATTACTATTTGAAATAAATTTAAAAAAAATAAAATATAGGATCGCTTTATTTAATAAAAAAAAAATCATGCTTTTTTATTATTTATATATATATAACATGCTCGTAGGTAAATTAGATTTTAGATATACCTAGATAAGTGCTATTGGTGAGGACCCAGAAGACTTTCAATGGATCCATTGTAAAATAAATCGATGAATCGAGTAGCACAAATAATCACACGTTATGGAATATGAGTCGCATTGTACACATCGCGAAGTCAAGCACAACGAACTTTTTAGCAACGTCTATGGTGGCGTCAAAGGAACGGACGTTGCCGCACATAGGGACACACTGGCGGCGGAAATTCGCGGTGGCTCTGCTTGCTCCTGCTGAGTCTGCGCCCTATTTGCACGAAGACTTGTAGCAGGGCTAGGGCTAGGTCAAAACGCACAACATATTTCGGCTTAAGCCGTACCGAGCATCTACCCAAAAATAACCGAGTAACAGGGTCTTGCTATCCTCACGCTGGATTAGCACTATGAAATACCTAATTAAGAAGGGTAATATATTGTTACAGTACATCAAAATATTTAAATTCTAAGGATTATATGATTAGGATGTTAAGTAATCGTCATTCGTATTTACTTTAGGAATAAATTGGTAACAATTCTTTGTACCTACAGCAAGCTGTTGTTATTTAGAGAGCATACCTGATTCTTGGCTAAAAACGTGCCATTCGAATTTATTTGGGATTGTAATGTGTACTGAAGTAGCTATAAAACCGTGTGCTGATATTCCAGGACATATAATAAATATTAATAGCGGATTGGGTCGTTATGCTCCACTCCCAAACGTATCAAATTATAACTTGTATTCATCCATAAAATTTGGAATAACAGCACTGACTGAAGTACTCACGCAAGAGATCCCTTGCGAGAGAATATATATACTATCAAACAAAAATTAAAATCACACTAAATTGCTATCTTTATTTCACCGATTCCAGTATTTATATTAGTCAATTAGCTCTAACAATATTTCTTTCCTAATATCTCTAAGCTTACTATAAAAATTTAACATAAATTCTATGTGTTTGAAAAGATTAGAACATTTTTATTTTCTTATACGCAATTTATATATATACTAACATTTTGATATAAGTTGGTACGATGGAAGCATGCGTGCATTTTTATAATGCCAAAAACATGTAAATGCATATATATATGCTCGCATTTGGAAAATGTTTCGCTTCCTAGCGTCTGCATTAGGTAATAAATTATCAAAGGCAACATAAGATAATGTAGTGAAGTGAAATCCATAGAACGACTTTTATTATTCTTGTGCATCCACGGCATCAAAAGAGCTCATTCTCTTTAGTGCGCGTGAGGCTTTGTCACGCGAAAAGTTGATCTTCGTATATGAGTGAAGCGGGTGAGTGGTTCCCTGTGTCCGCAGCATTTGTATAGCTTGCATACGTAACAAAAGACATTCGAAATCGTTCGGTAAATTGAATTTTAAGCATGCGAAAGGAAATTTCCGACGCACGCACAATGAAAGCTCATTTCAAACGAAATGCCGTGATTTGACGATTTTATTGTGCTATCAATCAATTTTCCGGACATCTAAGATATAGTCAATTTTTTTTTGCAGAAAACGAACTAACACATTTCTCGCGCGTAACAGTAACATAAATAACGGTTGCACATTTAATATTTCTCGATATTTTTTCCCCCTATTTACCATAATTTTTAACTTTCCGTTCTTAAAGTAAATTGGGTTTTGAAGTTTGGCAATAAAATAAATTGAAAACCATCAAATTAAAATCTCATTTTGTTACTGTATAATAATTTTTCTTTCAGGTCACCCGATGTGAAAGATAACGAATATTTAAAAAAATAAATGATTGAATCGTATAAAAATACAAACGGCGTTTTAAAATTACGCAATTTCGAAATTAATTATAAATTGAACGCCATTGAAAACTGAAAGAAGTGAGGCGATTGAATACATATTAAAGCATGAATTAAATCATAGTCGTATTCATGAAAATAAATTTCATCTGGAACATGCCATTTGGGAAATGACGCACTAGCATATATGTTCACACTTTAATCTATATCCAGGGAACACAACATACTAACTCGTCAATGAAACTATAAACTTTCAAACTATCTTGGGTATACTCTGATCTAACTCTGATGAGAACCATAAATGTTTCATGTGTCCCATATATGTTAGAGTTTAAATAAAAGAAGGGCCGTGTTGTGTCAATCCAAAATAATGGACAGTATAATAGGCAAGGGCGTTAGGGTTTGTACGTGAATGTCAATTTGATTAATCAGCTTCTATAGGCAGAGGGCAATATGTGGCGAATGAAAGGGTTAAATGATGAATGAGATTACGTTTCGGATATCCACGAAATCTAATAATGTATTACATATATTTTAACTTTTGTTACTAATTTGTATCATTATGAAATAAAATTAATTTTATTATTGTTATAAATGGAAAATACATAACAGTACAAAAGCTTTTTAGGAAACGATCAATCAATGTATCAAAATAAAATCACTTAACATACATAAAAGTACTATAGATGTATGATGTAAATCCAAAATATTAGTTCTATTCTTTAACTAATGCAAACAATTTTTTTTTATTTTTAACAAAAACACGGTACAAAGATTTTAATATAAGAAGCTTAAGAACTTTTCGTTGCTTTATTTTACGAAAAAAGACTTCAATAGCTGCTGCACTCTCATCGGTAAGTTCAAGTCTTGAGCCTTTTGTATTTTATGTAAACAAGCGCTCCTCTCAAAATTATTATTTCATATGAAATACATAATAAGCTTTACAATTATTAAATTTAATTAACTTTAAACAGTTGTTCGTCGTAAATTTAATATTTCATCTAAATATATCACAATTTTACCCGGTAATATATACTTTATTTTATTAAATTTAATTTGTTTTTATTGCTTTCTAGTAATTTGGGCACGCATAAAATAAAATTACTTATTTAAGCTTGCTATTTGTTTATAATTAACTCAACATATAAACTTAATTTTGCAATTGTAATGAATTATTGCGAATGTTCATTTACATTATTGTTCTGAGATGGCAGCACGTATACACATAGAATACGTTAGCGCTCCCATTTAGTATATCAGGTAAACTAGTCAACAGGCGTACTGGCTGCTGGTGAAAGTACTCTGGTTTCTCTTCTAAGCGAATAAATCTTTCGCCTTTTACTAAAGATTTCCGTGGAGAGGAACAACTCAAATGAGTCTGAAATAATTTTTTGTTGTGCCCGACCAATGGTTGGGCCTCTGAATTAATAAAAACATAGTCCTTCCTTGGTATAGAAATGAAAATTGAAATTTTCATACAAATCAAAGACGAAATGAATTTGCATTGATGGGAATTGTTAAAATATTTTTTGAATATATTTTAAGACTGACGAAATTTGGCTCCTATACATATTTTGCTTTTGCCTGGCATTTATAAATTAATTTGAGCATAAATTCTTTGAACAGCAATGGCCTGAAAATAGTTTAGAAGCTATGTGCTAAAATATTTACCAATTTTCTAGGAACTTAAAAAAGCATTTTGTCATTTTCAAACGACTGGTTTATGTAATCTTACCTTTCCTTAATCATAAATCACTTACAAATGCATAATAAGTCAATATATTTTATGTTGATGTTTCTCAAGGCTAGAGTTAATAAAATTAGTCACTAACTGTGTTTTAGTTATTTTAAAATAGTATTATTTTCATTAGAAAAAATATTGTTATATCAATTAATTTCCTGATGAAAATTTAAAAATGCTCAGAGGTATACCGACAGCAATTTTGTAATTTATTTTATTACAAGTATAATTAAAGTTGAATTGTATCTTGATGAAAAGATAAGTGCTGGATCTTAACATTAAATTGGTTTTTTTTTAAAGTTATTTTTTATGTCTATATGTTGATATTAAATTACGTACATAATGAAATTATGGTTTTATTGTATATTAAGTGTTATAAAATGACTAAATAATTTCTAATTATATTTAAGAATATTTTGTCATGGTTTCTTCGACCCACTTGTAAAAGTGACTGATTCTTGTATAGACATTCGGATAGCCACCGCCACACCGTTTACCCCAGGACGAAAGTCCAATAACTTTTCCATCAATAAGTATCGGGCTTCCAGAATCGCCAGTGCATGAACCTTCGCCAACTTTTGTAAAAGTACACATCATATAGTCGCGAACTTTGTGCTTATGGCGTTCTTGGCATGCGTCCTGTGTAATTGTTAACAGTTTAATGAAATGAAGATCGTCACTAGAGTGGCCTTCTTCAGTAACATGACCCCAACCACATAATGTCACCGAAGTATCTGGTTGGACATAATCGGAACTCAACATAACAGGTTGTATCACATCGGTGTACTCGATATCCTTTGTCAATTTGATGAGTGCAATATCGTTACCGAAATTATCCGCATCCCACACCTTATCGTGCATCATGGCTAATTCTACACCATACCTAATTCCGTTTTCTGATCGTTTAATGGTTCCAGCCAATATTTGCATCTCCTCCACTGGATGTCTAAAGCACACAATAATGAAACTAATCTTTATTTCCGTGCAGTGTTTGGTTTTCCTTACGTTTTGATACAATGTGCTGCAGTGAGAATCCATCGCTTATTTAAAATCGAACCGCCACATGAGTGTTTTCCTTTACGTTCGAGGGACACCGAAAATGGGAATTGACCTTCTTTCGCCAACTCGCCACCAATCACACGGCCAGAAATACTGGTGCAACCTTATTAAATTAAATACAGCTTAAGTGATTACAACATCAAATAGAGCTATTTAAAACGCGATTAAAGAAAGTCTAATCAGGAAATTGTGGTACTAATTAGTGAACATTTGGTAATAAAATTTTTATTTATCGCATTTGATCATTTGGTATAACAGATTGTTAAATATAAATTGATTATATAGTTTGATGGTTACTGATTGTTTGATAAGCACCCATTGTTTTAATATAATTGATTTTGCGATTATAAACAATTGTTTGATTTTTTTTATTTAAACGAAATTTTCGTTTTTATATATAAATTTGGCAGATATTTTTTATTAAAATATATGTGAATTAAAACCATAATATAATTCTCACATTGCAAGAAATTGACGGGAACGTAACGCGTTCCTTAAACATAAATTCTTTTTTATAGTTGTAATTTTATGGAAGCAAATGGTATTTTTCTATATTTGATATATCTATCATTTAAATGTTGTTTTGAATAGATATGTAATTATCTGTTTGCTTTTCTTTTAATAGGTATCAGCTATAGTTTACTTACTTGCGGCACTAAGTAAACACAGGCTAACAAAAAATGATTTCATTTTAAAAATGAGTAATGAATATCTGCCAATAACTCCTTGACAGTAAGCTTATATTCGAATTGCTATCTAATCTTAATCAATATTCAGAAGTGTCGCTTCTGCATGAGTTAAAAATATGGAGATGTTATATTTTATTAGAATAAATTAGATTAGGTAGATATGATCCACTTCAAGCCCGATAAAGATATTTATCTCCAACAATAGCGAAGCCTTATTGTTAGTTTATTCTAATTTTTTATTTAATTGTTTCCATTATCCATATCTACGTACGTTATCTCCAGTATACCATTTTTATACTGATTAGATAATTTTCGCGCATATAACGTCGATACATTTTTCATTAAATTCCCATCATTATCTTTGACGACAACTTTATCATTTTGGTACGACTATATGATGATTTTATTTTCTCCACCTAACAACACTGCTTAAACATCGATACTAGATCGAAACAACCTTGGTATTTGACAACAAACAACACCACTAATCATTACTTTTATCTAAGTCGACTACATGCATGACTTTATATAACTGGTGCTATATAACTCAAAGTGCGATATATGCTTCTAAAGCGTCATTGTTATAGCTTAAGTATTATTTAATTGGAGTTTAGCTAGTGCATCGAAATGACTACTAATCGCTTACAAGTCGTTTTGAACCATCTAAATGGCCCAGTTTGTCCATCAGTTAAAAGGTTAGTTAAATAATAGATTTCAGAATGTTTCAGTAGTAATTTTATTATTTAGTACGGGCGCAAATACATATTTTTATACTTTGGATAATAACATCCTTACGAGTGAGCAACGCTCATTTTATGAAGAAAATGGATATTTATTGATTCGTAATCTCGTTGATCAGAAATTACTCAATGAGTGCAAGTATGTTAATTAAATGAATTAATATATATATTTTAATAATTATTATTTTATTAGGAACCGCTTTATTGACCTTTGCAATGGGCGAATTGATAAGGGACAAATTATTATGATGAAAGATAAATCACTAATGAAAACTTCTGCGAAAGGAGAATATTTAATAAACAAGGTAAATCAATAAATAAGAGTTTAAAGTTTTTCTTGTTACCTTAATACTGAACTCAGTATAGGACAGTGTAGCCAACTGCCATACATTATATAAATATCCTGAGCCAGGGATTCCTAAACGACCTTAGCTTACAGATCGTCGATATACACGGATATTTCTGGGCCTTACAGTGGCACTAAAAATATGGGAATTGTCTGCATCTTACATCTTTTTATTTATTTTTTTATATATAACAAAATTTTCCTACTTTGGTAAATTTCGTTTAGTGTATTGCGCATTTTATTTCTTATGTTGCACGTATACGATAAATAACATGAACAAAAAATGTTCAGTTTCGTTAAGCTGGTTATGTCTGATATCGGAGTACGTACTCATATCTATTGCACGTTATTATATAGAGTGTTGGATTATGATATAGATTCAAAGTACTGAACTATTCATATCTATGGAACGTCAAAATGATAAGTGACAAATAACAATTAAATGTCCGTTTACTGGATTTATGTAGTGATGGTATATATAAGGGAATATTTTGGGGAAGATATTTATGATTTAGGTTTATGGGGGAAATTCTTCATATGGGATATAGGGAATTTTTAGAGTTTTCGTTTACCCATATTTAGTTTTATTTGCTAAATATTCACATCACTGATTTGCGTTATCAAAACGTACTCAAAAGCTCTATTCTAATTCAGATAGAAAAATAAAGATGCAAAGCGTCCATATGGCAATACCATCCTTTTAGCTCTATATTGTATTTCTCTGTTAGACAATAATATACAGTTTATACATTCAATATATGAGACCTTTGTTGTAGAGAATATTTTATTCCAGGTGCAAGATATCATATGGGATGATATTCTTTCACAGTATATTATGTACCCAAAAGTTTTGGATTACGTAGAATGTTTCACAGGTCCAGATATAACAGCTGTACATTCCATGTTGATAAACAAACCACCAGATTCTGGAAAACTGACATCAATTCACCCTTTACATCAGGTGTGCTTTAGAAATAATCAATTGAACACGAAACAAAATATTTAAATACTAGGTTTAGTAACACGATTATTTGTAATTAGGACTTGCATTATTTTCCGTTCCGACCTGCAGAGCGAATCGTAGCTAGTTGGACGGCAATGGAAAAAACTACAGTTGACAATGGTTGCTTATTTGTTATTCCAGGCACTCACAAAAGTTCGCTGCAACCACACGAGTACCCCGAAGTAAATAATACAACACCCTCATTTTTAAAACATACCACCAAACAAATTTATTTATTACTTTAGAATGACGTAAACAAAGCTTATCATGGCATCAAAGGTTTCGACTTTGTTCCACGCTTGAACGTCGAAATGGAAATCGGCGATACGTTATTTTTCCATCCATTAGTTATGCATGGGTCTGGACCAAATATAACCCAGGTACTAAATAATTTATAGAATTAACCATTTATTGAACAAAAATATTTAGGGTTTCCGCAAAGCGATATCGTGTCATTATGCGTCGAATCATTGTTACTATATTGACGTAAAAGGGACAACGCAAGATAATATCGCAACAGAAATTGAAAATATGGCGAAAAACCGAGGATACGATGTTTCATTTACGGTAAAATTTCAACATAGTATCATAAAATTTATAATAATAAGTGTGATTACAGGATGTTTGGCGCTACCGCCAACGATTAGTACGAGGCAACAAAGGAACTATGTAAACTTATGCATTTATGTTTATGTTTAATATTACCTTTATTCATTTATAGGTAAACTATTGCGTAAAATAATTATTTAAAAAAATTTATACATATGTAAATTGTTATTATTCTTGTAAATGTATGGGAAACTTTTTATTTCGTACTAAATTATAAATAATGGTTAATGGCTTTAAATATAAATATCCCCATGACTGGCACATAATTTGTGTGAAATTAAACTTATACTAAATATTCATCTTTTAATTCATAGAACTATATAAGTTCATCTTTTTTTTATCAAGTTTCGTCTTGACCTAAGGCTAAATTCTTGACTATGAATAAGGTAGTATAAGTTTATCTTGTTTTTATCTAGTCTTAGTCTAAAATTGATCCTTGACTATGAATAAGGTAGTATAAATTTATCATTTATGAAGTTTAGTTTTGATCTAAAATAAATCCTTGACTATGAATAAGGTAGTTAGAACGATCTAATTATACCAAATATTTAAATTCGCATCACCGCGCACTTAAAGATCGTTCAAGTATGTAACCTAGGAAACGGCAAACTCTCCTCAAATTAACGTTTCATTTGCGCTAGAAATTAACAGAGTATATTTATAAAATATAACCACTTGACTATGAATATGGAATATAAAACAAGCCTATAAGGATCGTTTATTATAAGACTTTCCACGTTACATTACGTCCAATTCATGCTTATAGTCCTATAAGTGTTTCTTTTCACTCGTGTACTTCTTATCGTAAACGATCCTTGACTCGCCATAATAGCACTTGAGGTGCGCATTCATCATAAATAGAACACCCATAACACTTCTGAATTGTATAACGCCTAATATCAGTTATTAGAACCTGGCAAGTGTGAATTGGCAACAAATGGAATAGCGCATCTATATGTATTTTATGTGAGTAGGTTTTGATACATGCTTATTTCTAAACTAGATATGAGCCTTCGTGGCGCAATGGCAGCGCGTTCGGCTGTTAACCGAAAGGTTGGTGGTTCGAGCCCACCCGGGGGCGACTATTTTTGATTTCTCAAATAGTTTAAACGGCCTAAGTTGCAAATGACATGCGCATTTAGTCCGTGAGGGTTTGAGAAACGGACGAGGGTTGTGCACCTGTGTTACAATTTGGCAACGGGTGGAACAGTAAATAAATGACATTGGGTGTTGTTGGGACGAATGATACCCTTTTAAGACTCAACAATATATTATACGTATTCCTATTCTTGTCAAGAAAATTTTACCATTGATTTTCTCGTTTATATAAAAAGAAATTCGTACATTATCTATAAGAAAGAAAACATAAAATTTTATGAAATAAATCGAGACTTGAACATATATATATCTGACATAAAAGACGTGATATTATTATTATTTGAATTTACGGTTTTTCAAAAGTAGAACTCATAAAACTGAAATATGCATGATTACACATTCCCAGGAGTCACATTACATATATGCATGTTTTTCGTTGAAAATATTTTTGATATGAAACATGAACTTAACATTTTGTAACAAGTTGATATTTTTTGTCCCGTTACGCATATCTAATTAATACATCGTAGATGTTTTCTGGAAGCATAAATAACTAGAATGAAAATAATAAAGAGATTTATTTTCCAGAACACGGTTTAGCTTCTACAAAATAGTGCTACAAATGATAAACATAAACATAATGTAATGTCCACTTTCAGTGACATTTCCAGTCCGTATGTATTTCGTTGCACAAAAATTATTTTTTTTCATACACTCACATATAGACAGACAGACATAATTCCATGAATAGTTAGAATATTTCGGAATATATCGAATTTGTTTTATAAGAAAGTAAAAAACAGTGGTAATTCTCGGATAACAATGTATAATCTCTACGTTTGCTTAAAAATAATAATTATTTCGATAATTTGATTTTAATCCGGGTTTTAATAGATTTTGATCTGTGCTTATTTTGTGAAAAAAAAAATAATTACTTTTACTGACAACGTTTTATTTAAAATTAAAATTTGCATCAAATTTTAAATCTCGCTGCTGCTTTCCCGAAAAAAAAAATTAGGTAAAACAAAAAAGCAAAACCCGCAAACAGAAAAAGGTTCAGGATTTATGGTCTGATTCCATTTTACCCTTCTCACAATCACAGCACAATTATATCCACACGTTCGTTGTAGCAATTAGATACTTTACGTGATAAAATTTATTTGTTTTACTTGTTTTTGGATAATTTATATTAAAATACATATACACAAATTAAAATTATTTACTGTCTAGTTGCAAATCAATTCGAAGGGTAATGCGAAATTTTTACAATCACATACATCAATGTCGATAAATTGATCTGTTTTTGTTGTAAATCCAAACATCTATCCGTCATTTTAGCGCTTTTTGATTCATAACGTATCAGTAATCGTTTTTTGTGCGATGACCTACAGCCGAGCCAAGCCTCACCATGTAGTTCCATTAGCGTGGCAAGGGGGAGTAATGTCTGCACTGGCCACAAGGGACATTTTAATCATCCATCAGTCAAACCGCATTAGCCAACAAGTAAGGTCTGTAAATTAATTGGTGAAGCATGGTATAGTCGTCCTGCTATTGACATGGTCACCCATTTATACATTGCGTTTCAATATCGCTAGACCAGTTATATTATTTTGCGAACAATCGATAATAGATTGAATACATGTCCCAAATAGTAAAAAAAAAAAAAAATTCTTGATACCAAATTCTCGAATAGATCTTCATATATTTCTAATTAATTGGCAATGCTTTGATTTCGATGAACAAGCAGTTGGAGTTGAATGGATGTCGTCCTGTCTTCAAGTTGGCAAGCTGTATAACGGGCATCTGCTAATCACAATTAGAGTCGTACTAGTAAACTAATAGTCAGCTTCATTGTGCGGTGAACAACTAGAAGTTAGCGCTGAAACTCGAGCAAATCCAATAGAATGAGACGCAACTCCTTAAGTGTATCTATGTATAACCTGTTAGGGAATGCAACAAAAGAATGCATCCATCAAGAATTTCTGCATTTTTCAGTAATATTGACCCATTTATTGGGACATTAATGCAACAATTTTACACACATAGTCATCCCAAAAATAGTCAGACTTGATTCAGGGAAAGTCAAAAGATATATTTCCGTTAAAATCCCGAGTTTTTTAATTTTTACTGTGTAAAAGTAAAAACTAATTTAATAAACATTTCAATGGATTCTGTAACTCATATCTGTTGCGTCGCTAACACAAAAGTCTAGACGATTTTTTTCATAAACTCTCACCAGATAGAAATAATTCTGAATTTTTATATTGTAAGATTCCTGGTTACATATTTATTTCTGACAGTACTCAACCAATTAAACATACCTACTACGTATAAGGAACCCTATTGTGGAGTACTGCATATATTTCTCAAAATGTATGTGAAATACAACGTAAGTTAAAATGTTTTGGACGTTTATTTGATTACTTCATAAATAATATATTAATCACTAAATAACCCCTTCAAATCTCTCAAGACAAAGCGGAAGTAACTAGTAGTCTTAGACGAATAGACTACAGCCGAATCTTAGCAGCTGGCTGGTGGGATTATGTGCAAGAAAGTTCAAGTTACAGAAGAACCAAGAAGCAACAAAAATAAACGGGGAAAAGAAACAACCGCCCTATAGCCATTAGTTGTCGGGCTTTGTGTAATCTGCATTACGTTGAGGGTATGTAACTTTGTCAGACTTGCGGAGAAAAGTTTACGCAATTACGGGATGTCAACCGAACGATCCAGCGGGAGGATAATGCGGCAAGGTTACATAAGGAGTCATTCTAATTGAACTTGCCGAGAGCGACCCATCACATTTTAGAGCTTGTGTCAATTTTTACAAACTTCACAATTAGTGGCCTCAACAAATAAATTTGCTAACATAAATACAAAGTTAAATAATTTATATTACAAATACACGAATAAATATTTAATTTCTTAAAATATAACTACGTCAACCAATATTTAGTTATTAACAATTTTAAATTATACTTTCTCCTTATTTTCTTAACGCTTAAACTAATCTATAAGTATCGTAATAATAAACTTAATAAATGAATTCGGTATTTCGTATATATGTAGTAATCAAACCTATTAGGATCCCTGATTAGCTTATGGTAGTATGAAATGTTATATAGGCTGTTAACTTAAGGTATTATATATATATAGTTGCTTGCGTGTTTAGAGCTTCCGAACTGTAATCTGTTTTAAATTGTATATTATACAGTTTCAAGTGCCAATGTAATAGTTAGAACACAGTTGGCTTCTGGGGTGCTCAAACTTTAGCAGCCACGCTTAAAGAAGTTTGTCCCCAGATTCAACCAAATCGAATATTACGAAACAAGGATTTACATAACTCATTTTTGATCAAGACAATTTAATTGCCGATATCTGAACAGAAATCGACATCTTACATACACACATGATAATTAGATCACATTTACAGATAACTGTTTTCACTTTTTTTTTATCATAAATTACCAATTCCGCCAATTATCGCCATAATAATAACAGCGATCACCGTGTACATTTCCCTATTCTCGCGCTGTTTTTACCGGTGGTGACCCACTTTTACGTCAATTGTTTGATTCAAATATTCTTCTTAATATTCTTATATATTGAAAATCTAAACAACGCAACATAAATAAAATACATTAAATTATTTGTTATTAACTTTATAAATAGTGTTCTTCTCTAACACCGGAAGAAATTAATAATGCTACTCCTGAATCGGTTTTTAAAAGATTTGAATTATGTTTAAAAAGAGATGTCCCAAATCGGAAGACTACAATAAAACATCCCAACTGGGATGACAACTCCTCCAAGCTCCAAATGTTTACCTGAGGTCTGGTATCAACTCCCAATCAGAAAAAATCATCAGCTTCTGGAGAAATCTATTCCCTGGAGTCCTCTAGGTGCTTGGAGACAATAAGGACCACAAGGAAGATAATAAAAACGTATGTATTGTTCAAATAGTGTATTACTTTTAACTTTATTTACAATTTAAACCAATTAATTTTATATTTTTTTGTTTATAGAAAATGCAGTCGATTGAAGACCAAGATCTGCACCCCATACCCCCCTTTATAAATATAATTTATTGTACATTATTTTTTAAGTGAATTTATATATTTGAATTAATATAACTGTGCTGTATTTAATTGATTTATTATATATTTCATTGTTGTAAGTTGATATTGTTATAAATAATATATTTGAATTAAATGTATAAATAATTGTACTTGCAAAAATGATTGTTTGTATTTATAACACTTGATTTTAAATAAAAATATTATAAAATATACTTACAATCTTTACTTTACCTTTTAAAATGGGTACTTTTTGTTTTTCAGGTAATCCGTTAAAAAAAACAGGTTAAAAGTGATATAAAAAAAAATTCCAACGTATTGATATTGTTAGAAATAGGGGTTGATATATTTGAATTAAATAATTGTTCTGATTTTTGTACGTATATTACTTGGTTTAAAATAAAAACATCATAAAAGATACATATATTAATTTAATTTACCTTAAAACTCCTTCAAATCATCCTAAAAATACATTACATTTAGTTAGTACCTAAAGACAGTAGAAATAATTTGGTAATTAAAAAAAAGTGCTTCTAAGAGCACAAAAAATATATTTCAATTCACGTTCATATAGGACGCGCGTTTGTTACATATTCTATTGTTGCCTATTTATTAATAAACTTATAAATAAAGTATTTAAATAGTATTATTTAAACAAATATAAAAAAATAACCCTTGTTGCATTATTTTAATGTTTAGCTATGGGAAATAATCATTTATAAAGAATGCCTATCATTTGTTCTTCAACAAAAATTGCTCTGCGAAACACATTTTTCACTGTTTGTATCCGGATTAAATGAAGTAGAAAGGATCGTTTGGAGACAGATATATACTCTCTCTTTCTATATGTTGGATAGACAGAGAAAGAGCGTGTAAAACATTTTGGTTAACTCTGGTTTGTACAACTTAGAAACGCCTATAGTTTGAAACATTAATTAGGTAATAGTCCCTCCTTAAAAATATGTTGACCCGTAATAACTAGGTATTATTATTATATGCATATTTGATTGGAGCATCCAATTCTCCAATCAAATATAAGAACACAGCGACTTGTATTTTACCAAACGTGGGAGTCAACTATTTGTTTTAATTTTTAAATCTTGATAGAGCATGCTCGATCCTTTTTTAACTTATAGTTTTATATGCTAATTATCGGAATCTTTCAGTCACACTACAGAGAAATTACCAGAAAGTTAGACTATGTAACCCAGTAGATGTAATGTAATGTATTTTTAGGATGATTTGAAGGAGTTTTAAGGTAAATTAAAATAATATATGTATTTTTTATGATGTTTTTATTTTAAACCAAGTAATATACGTACAAAAATCAGTACAATTATTTAATTAAAATATATCAACCCCTATTTCTAACAATATCAAAATACAACATTTAAGTATATGATAAATCAATGATATACAATATAAAAGTAACACTTATAACTGTAATAAATTAATTATATTAGAAATATATCATTTGTTTAACAATAAAAGTGTTTCATGCACTAATAACAACTTATAACAATTAAATTTTTGTGATTTTATTGTATGTTTTACGAAAATAAATTTCTACAATTATAAAAGTAACACTTATAGGGATGTAACAGCGAAACGAGCTACCTCGAATAACTTCTATGTTATTAACCATACAATAAAATAGTATAAGACAATCTTATACAGGACCAAGGGGGACATCCAATTATGAAAGAAAATATTTTTTTAAACCAGTGGTTCTTAAGCAACAACACAAAGTTATATTTTTTATAGTTTATAGTTTTTCGAGGTAGCTCGTTTCGCTGTTACACCCTGTATTTAATTGTTATAAGTTGTTATTGGTAAATGAAACACTTTTATTATTAAACAAATTATATATTTCTGTTATAATTTATTTATTTCAGTTATAAGTATTACTTTTATATTGTATATCATTGATTTATCGTATATTTAAATGTTATATTTTGATATTGTTAGAAATAAGGGTTGATATATTTCTATTAAGTGTTTAAATAATTGTACTGATTTTTGTACGTATATTATTTTACTTTAAATTTATATTATTGTCTTCCTTTGTTAAGTATATTATTTATTTATAATCTTATTTATTGTTATAAGTTGTTATTAGTGCGTGAAACACTTTTATTGTTAAACAAATGTTATATTTCTATTATAATTCATTTATTACAGTTATAAGTATTACTTTTATATTGTATATCATTTATTTAAATGTATATCATTTATTTAAATGTTGTATTTTGATATTGTTAGAAATAAGGATTGATATATTTGTGTTAAGTGTTTAAATAATTGCACTGATTTTTGTACGTATATTATTTTACTTTAAATTTATATTATTGTCTTCTTTTGTTAAGTATATTATTTATTTATAATGTAATTCATTGTTATAAGTTGTTATTAGTAAATGAAACACTTTTATTGTTAAACAAATGCTATATTTCTATTATAATGAATTTATTACAGTTATAAGTATTACTTTTATATTGTATATCATTGATTTATCATATATTTAAATGTTGTATTTTGATATTGTTAGAAATAGGGGTTGATATATTTTAATTAAATAATTGTACTGATTTTTGTACGTATATTACTTGGTTTGCAATAAAAACATCATAAAAAATACATATATTATTTTAATTTACCTTAAAACTCCTTCAAATCATCCTAAAAATACATAACATTTAGTTAAAATGTAATGTAAAAAAAATGATAAAAGTGTTTCATGCACTAATAACAACTTATAACAATTAAATTATTGTGATTTTATTGTATGTTTTACGAAAATAAATTTCTACAATTATAAAAGTCTCATATTTACACTTAGATATTGTTTATAAACAGCAATAATAATATTATTGTCTATAATAGTACCTAAAGACAGTAGAAATAATTTGGTAATTAAAAAAAAGTGCTTCTAAGAGCACAAAAAATATATTTCAATTCACGTTCATATAGGACGCGCGTTTGTTACATATTCTATCGTTGCCTATTTATTAATAAACTTATAAATAAAGTATTTAAATAGTATTATTTAAACAAATATAAAAAAATAACCCTTGTTGCATTATTTTAATGTTTAGCTATGGGAAATAATCATTTATAAAGAATGCCTATCTTTTGTTCTTCAACAAAAATTGCTCTGCGAAACACATTTTTCACTGTTTGTATCCGGATTAAATGAAGTAGAAAGGATCGTTTGGAGACAGATATATACTCTCTCTTTCTATATGTTGGATAGACAGAGAAAGAGCGTGTAAAACATTTTGGTTAACTCTGGTTTGTACAACTTAGAAACGCCTATAGTTTGAAACATTAATTAGGTAATAGTCCCTCCTTAAAAATATGTTGACCCGTAATAACTAGGTATTATTATTATATGCATATTTGATTGGAGCATCCAATTCTCCAATCAAATATAAGAACACAGCGACTTGTATTTTACCAAACGTGGGAGTCAACTATTTGTTTTAATTTTTAAATCTTGATAGAGCATGCTCGATCCTTTTTTAACTTATAGTTTTATATGCTAATTATCGGAATCTTTCAGTCACACTACAGAGAAATTACCAGAAAGTTAGACTATGTAACCCAGTAGATGTAATGTAATGTATTTTTAGGATGATTTGAAGGAGTTTTAAGGTAAATTAAAATAATATATGTATTTTTTATGATGTTTTTATTTTAAACCAAGTAATATACGTACAAAAATCAGTACAATTATTTAATTAAAATATATCAACCCCTATTTCT
The DNA here is from genome assembly GCA_944738965.1 of Nebria brevicollis. NCBI lineage: Eukaryota > Metazoa > Arthropoda > Insecta > Coleoptera > Carabidae > Nebria > Nebria brevicollis. The sequence goes on from OX122905.1 coordinate 12,721,416, forward strand.
AACAATATCAAAATACAACATTTAAGTATATGATAAATCAATGATATACAATATAAAAGTAACACTTATAACTGTAATAAATTAATTATATTAGAAATATATCATTTGTTTAACAATAAAAGTGTTTCATGCACTAATAACAACTTATAACAATTAAATTTTTGTGATTTTATTGTATGTTTTACGAAAATAAATTTCTACAATTATAAAAGTAACACTTATAGGGATGTAACAGCGAAACGAGCTACCTCGAATAACTTCTATGTTATTAACCATACAATAAAATAGTATAAGACAATCTTATACAGGACCAAGGGGGACATCCAATTATGAAAGAAAATATTTTTTTAAACCAGTGGTTCTTAAGCAACAACACAAAGTTATATTTTTTATAGTTTATAGTTTTTCGAGGTAGCTCGTTTCGCTGTTACACCCTGTATTTAATTGTTATAAGTTGTTATTGGTAAATGAAACACTTTTATTATTAAACAAATTATATATTTCTGTTATAATTTATTTATTTCAGTTATAAGTATTACTTTTATATTGTATATCATTGATTTATCGTATATTTAAATGTTATATTTTGATATTGTTAGAAATAAGGGTTGATATATTTCTATTAAGTGTTTAAATAATTGTACTGATTTTTGTACGTATATTATTTTACTTTAAATTTATATTATTGTCTTCCTTTGTTAAGTATATTATTTATTTATAATCTTATTTATTGTTATAAGTTGTTATTAGTGCGTGAAACACTTTTATTGTTAAACAAATGTTATATTTCTATTATAATTCATTTATTACAGTTATAAGTATTACTTTTATATTGTATATCATTTATTTAAATGTATATCATTTATTTAAATGTTGTATTTTGATATTGTTAGAAATAAGGATTGATATATTTGTGTTAAGTGTTTAAATAATTGCACTGATTTTTGTACGTATATTATTTTACTTTAAATTTATATTATTGTCTTCTTTTGTTAAGTATATTATTTATTTATAATGTAATTCATTGTTATAAGTTGTTATTAGTAAATGAAACACTTTTATTGTTAAACAAATGCTATATTTCTATTATAATGAATTTATTACAGTTATAAGTATTACTTTTATATTGTATATCATTGATTTATCATATATTTAAATGTTGTATTTTGATATTGTTAGAAATAGGGGTTGATATATTTTAATTAAATAATTGTACTGATTTTTGTACGTATATTACTTGGTTTGCAATAAAAACATCATAAAAAATACATATATTATTTTAATTTACCTTAAAACTCCTTCAAATCATCCTAAAAATACATAACATTTAGTTAAAATGTAATGTAAAAAAAATGATAAAAGTGTTTCATGCACTAATAACAACTTATAACAATTAAATTATTGTGATTTTATTGTATGTTTTACGAAAATAAATTTCTACAATTATAAAAGTCTCATATTTACACTTAGATATTGTTTATAAACAGCAATAATAATATTATTGTCTATAATAGTACCTAAAGACAGTAGAAATAATTTGGTAATTAAAAAAAAGTGCTTCTAAGAGCACAAAAAATATATTTCAATTCACGTTCATATAGGACGCGCGTTTGTTACATATTCTATCGTTGCCTATTTATTAATAAACTTATAAATAAAGTATTTAAATAGTATTATTTAAACAAATATAAAAAAATAACCCTTGTTGCATTATTTTAATGTTTAGCTATGGGAAATAATCATTTATAAAGAATGCCTATCATTTGTTCTTCAACAAAAATTGCTCTGCGAAACACATTTTTCACTGTTTGTATCCGGATTAAATGAAGTAGAAAGGATCGTTTGGAGACAGATATATACTCTCTCTTTCTATATGTTGGATAGACAGAGAAAGAGCGTGTAAAACATTTTGGTTAACTCTGGTTTGTACAACTTAGAAACGCCTATAGTTTGAAACATTAATTAGGTAATAGTCCCTCCTTAAAAATATGTTGACCCGTAATAACTAGGTATTATTATTATATGCATATTTGATTGGAGCATCCAATTCTCCAATCAAATATAAGAACACAGCGACTTGTATTTTACCAAACGTGGGAGTCAACTATTTGTTTTAATTTTTAAATCTTGATAGAGCATGCTCGATCCTTTTTTAACTTATAGTTTTATATGCTAATTATCGGAATCTTTCAGTCACACTACAGAGAAATTACCAGAAAGTTAGACTATGTAACCCAGTAGATGTAATGTAATGTATTTTTAGGATGATTTGAAGGAGTTTTAAGGTAAATTAAAATAATATATGTATTTTTTATGATGTTTTTATTTTAAACCAAGTAATATACGTACAAAAATCAGTACAATTATTTAATTAAAATATATCAACCCCTATTTCTAACAATATCAAAATACAACATTTAAGTATATGATAAATCAATGATATACAATATAAAAGTAACACTTATAACTGTAATAAATTAATTATATTAGAAATATATCATTTGTTTAACAATAAAAGTGTTTCATGCACTAATAACAACTTATAACAATTAAATTTTTGTGATTTTATTGTATGTTTTACGAAAATAAATTTCTACAATTATAAAAGTAACACTTATAGGGATGTAACAGCGAAACGAGCTACCTCGAATAACTTCTATGTTATTAACCATACAATAAAATAGTATAAGACAATCTTATACAGGACCAAGGGGGACATCCAATTATGAAAGAAAATATTTTTTTAAACCAGTGGTTCTTAAGCAACAACACAAAGTTATATTTTTTATAGTTTATAGTTTTTCGAGGTAGCTCGTTTCGCTGTTACACCCTGTATTTAATTGTTATAAGTTGTTATTGGTAAATGAAACACTTTTATTATTAAACAAATTATATATTTCTGTTATAATTTATTTATTTCAGTTATAAGTATTACTTTTATATTGTATATCATTGATTTATCGTATATTTAAATGTTATATTTTGATATTGTTAGAAATAAGGGTTGATATATTTCTATTAAGTGTTTAAATAATTGTACTGATTTTTGTACGTATATTATTTTACTTTAAATTTATATTATTGTCTTCCTTTGTTAAGTATATTATTTATTTATAATCTTATTTATTGTTATAAGTTGTTATTAGTGCGTGAAACACTTTTATTGTTAAACAAATGTTATATTTCTATTATAATTCATTTATTACAGTTATAAGTATTACTTTTATATTGTATATCATTTATTTAAATGTATATCATTTATTTAAATGTATTTTGATATTGTTAGAAATAAGGGTTGATATATTTGTGTTAAGTGTTTAAATAATTGCACTGATTTTTGTACGTATATTATTTTACTTTAAATTTATATTATTGTCTTCTTTTGTTAAGTATATTATTTATTTATAATGTAATTCATTGTTATAAGTTGTTATTAGTAAATGAAACACTTTTATTGTTAAACAAATGCTATATTTCTATTATAATGAATTTATTACAGTTATAAGTATTACTTTTATATTGTATATCATTGATTTATCATATATTTAAATGTTGTATTTTGATATTGTTAGAAATAGGGGTTGATATATTTTAATTAAATAATTGTACTGATTTTTGTACGTATATTACTTGGTTTGCAATAAAAACATCATAAAAAATACATATATTATTTTAATTTACCTTAAAACTCCTTCAAATCATCCTAAAAATACATAACATTTAGTTAAAATGTAATGTAAAAAAAATGATAAAAGTGTTTCATGCACTAATAACAACTTATAACAATTAAATTATTGTGATTTTATTGTATGTTTTACGAAAATAAATTTCTACAATTATAAAAGTCTCATATTTACACTTAGATATTGTTTATAAACAGCAATAATAATATTATTGTCTATAATAGTACCTAAAGACAGTAGAAATAATTTGGTAATTAAAAAAAAGTGCTTCTAAGAGCACAAAAAATATATTTCAATTCACGTTCATATAGGACGCGCGTTTGTTACATATTCTATCGTTGCCTATTTATTAATAAACTTATAAATAAAGTATTTAAATAGTATTATTTAAACAAATATAAAAAAATAACCCTTGTTGCATTATTTTAATGTTTAGCTATGGGAAATAATCATTTATAAAGAATGCCTATCTTTTGTTCTTCAACAAAAATTGCTCTGCGAAACACATTTTTCACTGTTTGTATCCGGATTAAATGAAGTAGAAAGGATCGTTTGGAGACAGATATATACTCTCTCTTTCTATATGTTGGATAGACAGAGAAAGAGCGTGTAAAACATTTTGGTTAACTCTGGTTTGTACAACTTAGAAACGCCTATAGTTTGAAACATTAATTAGGTAATAGTCCCTCCTTAAAAATATGTTGACCCGTAATAACTAGGTATTATTATTATATGCATATTTGATTGGAGCATCCAATTCTCCAATCAAATATAAGAACACAGCGACTTGTATTTTACCAAACGTGGGAGTCAACTATTTGTTTTAATTTTTAAATCTTGATAGAGCATGCTCGATCCTTTTTTAACTTATAGTTTTATATGCTAATTATCGGAATCTTTCAGTCACACTACAGAGAAATTACCAGAAAGTTAGACTATGTAACCCAGTAGATGTAATGTAATGTATTTTTAGGATGATTTGAAGGAGTTTTAAGGTAAATTAAAATAATATATGTATTTTTTATGATGTTTTTATTTTAAACCAAGTAATATACGTACAAAAATCAGTACAATTATTTAATTAAAATATATCAACCCCTATTTCTAACAATATCAAAATACAACATTTAAGTATATGATAAATCAATGATATACAATATAAAAGTAACACTTATAACTGTAATAAATTAATTATATTAGAAATATATCATTTGTTTAACAATAAAAGTGTTTCATGCACTAATAACAACTTATAACAATTAAATTTTTGTGATTTTATTGTATGTTTTACGAAAATAAATTTCTACAATTATAAAAGTAACACTTATAGGGATGTAACAGCGAAACGAGCTACCTCGAATAACTTCTATGTTATTAACCATACAATAAAATAGTATAAGACAATCTTATACAGGACCAAGGGGGACATCCAATTATGAAAGAAAATATTTTTTTAAACCAGTGGTTCTTAAGCAACAACACAAAGTTATATTTTTTATAGTTTATAGTTTTTCGAGGTAGCTCGTTTCGCTGTTACACCCTGTATTTAATTGTTATAAGTTGTTATTGGTAAATGAAACACTTTTATTATTAAACAAATTATATATTTCTGTTATAATTTATTTATTTCAGTTATAAGTATTACTTTTATATTGTATATCATTGATTTATCGTATATTTAAATGTTATATTTTGATATTGTTAGAAATAAGGGTTGATATATTTCTATTAAGTGTTTAAATAATTGTACTGATTTTTGTACGTATATTATTTTACTTTAAATTTATATTATTGTCTTCCTTTGTTAAGTATATTATTTATTTATAATCTTATTTATTGTTATAAGTTGTTATTAGTGCGTGAAACACTTTTATTGTTAAACAAATGTTATATTTCTATTATAATTCATTTATTACAGTTATAAGTATTACTTTTATATTGTATATCATTTATTTAAATGTATATCATTTATTTAAATGTTGTATTTTGATATTGTTAGAAATAAGGATTGATATATTTGTGTTAAGTGTTTAAATAATTGCACTGATTTTTGTACGTATATTATTTTACTTTAAATTTATATTATTGTCTTCTTTTGTTAAGTATATTATTTATTTATAATGTAATTCATTGTTATAAGTTGTTATTAGTAAATGAAACACTTTTATTGTTAAACAAATGCTATATTTCTATTATAATGAATTTATTACAGTTATAAGTATTACTTTTATATTGTATATCATTGATTTATCATATATTTAAATGTTGTATTTTGATATTGTTAGAAATAGGGGTTGATATATTTTAATTAAATAATTGTACTGATTTTTGTACGTATATTACTTGGTTTGCAATAAAAACATCATAAAAAATACATATATTATTTTAATTTACCTTAAAACTCCTTCAAATCATCCTAAAAATACATAACATTTAGTTAAAATGTAATGTAAAAAAAATGATAAAAGTGTTTCATGCACTAATAACAACTTATAACAATTAAATTATTGTGATTTTATTGTATGTTTTACGAAAATAAATTTCTACAATTATAAAAGTCTCATATTTACACTTAGATATTGTTTATAAACAGCAATAATAATATTATTGTCTATAATAGTACCTAAAGACAGTAGAAATAATTTGGTAATTAAAAAAAAGTGCTTCTAAGAGCACAAAAAATATATTTCAATTCACGTTCATATAGGACGCGCGTTTGTTACATATTCTATCGTTGCCTATTTATTAATAAACTTATAAATAAAGTATTTAAATAGTATTATTTAAACAAATATAAAAAAATAACCCTTGTTGCATTATTTTAATGTTTAGCTATGGGAAATAATCATTTATAAAGAATGCCTATCTTTTGTTCTTCAACAAAAATTGCTCTGCGAAACACATTTTTCACTGTTTGTATCCGGATTAAATGAAGTAGAAAGGATCGTTTGGAGACAGATATATACTCTCTCTTTCTATATGTTGGATAGACAGAGAAAGAGCGTGTAAAACATTTTGGTTAACTCTGGTTTGTACAACTTAGAAACGCCTATAGTTTGAAACATTAATTAGGTAATAGTCCCTCCTTAAAAATATGTTGACCCGTAATAACTAGGTATTATTATTATATGCATATTTGATTGGAGCATCCAATTCTCCAATCAAATATAAGAACACAGCGACTTGTATTTTACCAAACGTGGGAGTCAACTATTTGTTTTAATTTTTAAATCTTGATAGAGCATGCTCGATCCTTTTTTAACTTATAGTTTTATATGCTAATTATCGGAATCTTTCAGTCACACTACAGAGAAATTACCAGAAAGTTAGACTATGTAACCCAGTAGATGTAATGTAATGTATTTTTAGGATGATTTGAAGGAGTTTTAAGGTAAATTAAAATAATATATGTATTTTTTATGATGTTTTTATTTTAAACCAAGTAATATACGTACAAAAATCAGTACAATTATTTAATTAAAATATATCAACCCCTATTTCTAACAATATCAAAATACAACATTTAAGTATATGATAAATCAATGATATACAATATAAAAGTAACACTTATAACTGTAATAAATTAATTATATTAGAAATATATCATTTGTTTAACAATAAAAGTGTTTCATGCACTAATAACAACTTATAACAATTAAATTTTTGTGATTTTATTGTATGTTTTACGAAAATAAATTTCTACAATTATAAAAGTAACACTTATAGGGATGTAACAGCGAAACGAGCTACCTCGAATAACTTCTATGTTATTAACCATACAATAAAATAGTATAAGACAATCTTATACAGGACCAAGGGGGACATCCAATTATGAAAGAAAATATTTTTTTAAACCAGTGGTTCTTAAGCAACAACACAAAGTTATATTTTTTATAGTTTATAGTTTTTCGAGGTAGCTCGTTTCGCTGTTACACCCTGTATTTAATTGTTATAAGTTGTTATTGGTAAATGAAACACTTTTATTATTAAACAAATTATATATTTCTGTTATAATTTATTTATTTCAGTTATAAGTATTACTTTTATATTGTATATCATTGATTTATCGTATATTTAAATGTTATATTTTGATATTGTTAGAAATAAGGGTTGATATATTTCTATTAAGTGTTTAAATAATTGTACTGATTTTTGTACGTATATTATTTTACTTTAAATTTATATTATTGTCTTCCTTTGTTAAGTATATTATTTATTTATAATCTTATTTATTGTTATAAGTTGTTATTAGTGCGTGAAACACTTTTATTGTTAAACAAATGTTATATTTCTATTATAATTCATTTATTACAGTTATAAGTATTACTTTTATATTGTATATCATTTATTTAAATGTATATCATTTATTTAAATGTTGTATTTTGATATTGTTAGAAATAAGGATTGATATATTTGTGTTAAGTGTTTAAATAATTGCACTGATTTTTGTACGTATATTATTTTACTTTAAATTTATATTATTGTCTTCTTTTGTTAAGTATATTATTTATTTATAATGTAATTCATTGTTATAAGTTGTTATTAGTAAATGAAACACTTTTATTGTTAAACAAATGCTATATTTCTATTATAATGAATTTATTACAGTTATAAGTATTACTTTTATATTGTATATCATTGATTTATCATATATTTAAATGTTGTATTTTGATATTGTTAGAAATAGGGGTTGATATATTTTAATTAAATAATTGTACTGATTTTTGTACGTATATTACTTGGTTTGCAATAAAAACATCATAAAAAATACATATATTATTTTAATTTACCTTAAAACTCCTTCAAATCATCCTAAAAATACATAACATTTAGTTAAAATGTAATGTAAAAAAAATGATAAAAGTGTTTCATGCACTAATAACAACTTATAACAATTAAATTATTGTGATTTTATTGTATGTTTTACGAAAATAAATTTCTACAATTATAAAAGTCTCATATTTACACTTAGATATTGTTTATAAACAGCAATAATAATATTATTGTCTATAATAGTACCTAAAGACAGTAGAAATAATTTGGTAATTAAAAAAAAGTGCTTCTAAGAGCACAAAAAATATATTTCAATTCACGTTCATATAGGACGCGCGTTTGTTACATATTCTATCGTTGCCTATTTATTAATAAACTTATAAATAAAGTATTTAAATAGTATTATTTAAACAAATATAAAAAAATAACCCTTGTTGCATTATTTTAATGTTTAGCTATGGGAAATAATCATTTATAAAGAATGCCTATCTTTTGTTCTTCAACAAAAATTGCTCTGCGAAACACATTTTTCACTGTTTGTATCCGGATTAAATGAAGTAGAAAGGATCGTTTGGAGACAGATATATACTCTCTCTTTCTATATGTTGGATAGACAGAGAAAGAGCGTGTAAAACATTTTGGTTAACTCTGGTTTGTACAACTTAGAAACGCCTATAGTTTGAAACATTAATTAGGTAATAGTCCCTCCTTAAAAATATGTTGACCCGTAATAACTAGGTATTATTATTATATGCATATTTGATTGGAGCATCCAATTCTCCAATCAAATATAAGAACACAGCGACTTGTATTTTACCAAACGTGGGAGTCAACTATTTGTTTTAATTTTTAAATCTTGATAGAGCATGCTCGATCCTTTTTTAACTTATAGTTTTATATGCTAATTATCGGAATCTTTCAGTCACACTACAGAGAAATTACCAGAAAGTTAGACTATGTAACCCAGTAGATGTAATGTAATGTATTTTTAGGATGATTTGAAGGAGTTTTAAGGTAAATTAAAATAATATATGTATTTTTTATGATGTTTTTATTTTAAACCAAGTAATATACGTACAAAAATCAGTACAATTATTTAATTAAAATATATCAACCCCTATTTCTAACAATATCAAAATACAACATTTAAGTATATGATAAATCAATGATATACAATATAAAAGTAACACTTATAACTGTAATAAATTAATTATATTAGAAATATATCATTTGTTTAACAATAAAAGTGTTTCATGCACTAATAACAACTTATAACAATTAAATTTTTGTGATTTTATTGTATGTTTTACGAAAATAAATTTCTACAATTATAAAAGTAACACTTATAGGGATGTAACAGCGAAACGAGCTACCTCGAATAACTTCTATGTTATTAACCATACAATAAAATAGTATAAGACAATCTTATACAGGACCAAGGGGGACATCCAATTATGAAAGAAAATATTTTTTTAAACCAGTGGTTCTTAAGCAACAACACAAAGTTATATTTTTTATAGTTTATAGTTTTTCGAGGTAGCTCGTTTCGCTGTTACACCCTGTATTTAATTGTTATAAGTTGTTATTGGTAAATGAAACACTTTTATTATTAAACAAATTATATATTTCTGTTATAATTTATTTATTTCAGTTATAAGTATTACTTTTATATTGTATATCATTGATTTATCGTATATTTAAATGTTATATTTTGATATTGTTAGAAATAAGGGTTGATATATTTCTATTAAGTGTTTAAATAATTGTACTGATTTTTGTACGTATATTATTTTACTTTAAATTTATATTATTGTCTTCCTTTGTTAAGTATATTATTTATTTATAATCTTATTTATTGTTATAAGTTGTTATTAGTGCGTGAAACACTTTTATTGTTAAACAAATGTTATATTTCTATTATAATTCATTTATTACAGTTATAAGTATTACTTTTATATTGTATATCATTTATTTAAATGTATATCATTTATTTAAATGTTGTATTTTGATATTGTTAGAAATAAGGATTGATATATTTGTGTTAAGTGTTTAAATAATTGCACTGATTTTTGTACGTATATTATTTTACTTTAAATTTATATTATTGTCTTCTTTTGTTAAGTATATTATTTATTTATAATGTAATTCATTGTTATAAGTTGTTATTAGTAAATGAAACACTTTTATTGTTAAACAAATGCTATATTTCTATTATAATGAATTTATTACAGTTATAAGTATTACTTTTATATTGTATATCATTGATTTATCATATATTTAAATGTTGTATTTTGATATTGTTAGAAATAGGGGTTGATATATTTTAATTAAATAATTGTACTGATTTTTGTACGTATATTACTTGGTTTGCAATAAAAACATCATAAAAAATACATATATTATTTTAATTTACCTTAAAACTCCTTCAAATCATCCTAAAAATACATAACATTTAGTTAAAATGTAATGTAAAAAAAATGATAAAAGTGTTTCATGCACTAATAACAACTTATAACAATTAAATTATTGTGATTTTATTGTATGTTTTACGAAAATAAATTTCTACAATTATAAAAGTCTCATATTTACACTTAGATATTGTTTATAAACAGCAATAATAATATTATTGTCTATAATAGTACCTAAAGACAGTAGAAATAATTTGGTAATTAAAAAAAAGTGCTTCTAAGAGCACAAAAAATATATTTCAATTCACGTTCATATAGGACGCGCGTTTGTTACATATTCTATCGTTGCCTATTTATTAATAAACTTATAAATAAAGTATTTAAATAGTATTATTTAAACAAATATAAAAAAATAACCCTTGTTGCATTATTTTAATGTTTAGCTATGGGAAATAATCATTTATAAAGAATGCCTATCTTTTGTTCTTCAACAAAAATTGCTCTGCGAAACACATTTTTCACTGTTTGTATCCGGATTAAATGAAGTAGAAAGGATCGTTTGGAGACAGATATATACTCTCTCTTTCTATATGTTGGATAGACAGAGAAAGAGCGTGTAAAACATTTTGGTTAACTTTGGTTTGTACAACTTAGAAACGCCTATAGTTTGAAACATTAATTAGCTAATAGCCCCTCCTTAAAAATATGTTGACCCGTAATACCTAGTTATTACGGGTCAATATGCATATTTGATTGAAGCATCCAATTCTCCAATCAAATATAAGAACACTGCGACTAGTATTTTACCAAACGTGGGAGTCAACTATTTGTTTTAATATTTAAATCTTGATAGAGCATGCTCGATCCTTTTTTAACTTATAGTTTTATATGCTAATTATCGGAATCTTTCAGTCATACTACAGAGAAATTACATGAGAGTTAAACTATGTAACCCTGTAGATGAATTATATATAGTATATCGTTCCTTTTCTAACACGTTTTAAAATTGTAATTGATCAAGAATCTCTCTGTCTTACTACAGTAAAATATTTTTGTGTGCAACTAATTACAATACTGTTAGACTATGTACCCACTAGATCATACTCAATACATGTTTTTATTTGTTAATTTAATATAATCTACTTCTTCTGAGTCTTTTTACTTTCTTATACGCAGTATAAGGAAGTATTGTAATCAAAAAAAAATTCGATCTCGAAATTTTAACGGAAATATACGTTTTGACCTTCCCTGAATCGATTCCGACTATTTTTGGAATGACTTCCGTCTGTGTGTGTGTGTGTGTGTGTGTGTGTGTGTGTGTGTGTGTGTGTGTGTGTGTGTGTGTGTGTATGTGAGCGCTCTACAGCCCAAACGGCTAAAGGGAAAATTATAAAATTTTAAACTTTATTTGTATTTTGCCTGGCACGAAAACCTCCTATTTTTGAAAACCATATTCCGATCGGAAGTGCATGTTTACTCTAGTCATTTTTTGCAGTTTCTGCAATAACTCAAAAATGGTAACAGTTACAGAAAATTTTTATGAACAAAAATTAATGATATTTATATATAGCACAACTTTTGTTTCAATCTTTTTTCCAAAAATTGTACTGGTTTCAAAATAAATTTCTTCTTATTATATATATTGTTACATAAATCGTATCATCTGCGCCTGTCAATTGTTTAACAAAATAGACTTAAATAATTTGAAGTTTGACATTTAATATTAAGAAACATATTTAGTGTAAAAGCGATCTAAAGGTTAGAACAAATATTATAAATTAGAAAAATAATGTAACTACGATATGGTTTAACCCATATGCGGATAAGAAAGTTCGGTGCATGACACTGCAGATATTTTTTGGAATGACGTCTGTATGTGTGTGTGTGTATGTGAGCACTCTACAGCAGAAACGGCTACAGGGAAAATTATGAAATTTTAAACTTAAGACTTGTATGTGCCTGGTACGAAAACCTCCTATTTTTGAAAACCATATTCTGACCGGAAATGCATGTTTACTCTAGTAATTTTTTGCAGTTTCTGCAATTACTCAAAAATGGTTATAGTTACAGAAATTTTTTGTGAACAAAAATAAATGGCATTTATATTTAACACAACTTTTGTTTGAATCTTTTTTCCAAAAAAAGTACTATTTCTAATTTTTCATGATTACAATACTTATACTGCGTAAGAATGTAAAAAGACTCAGAAGAAGTAGATTATATTAAATTAATAAATAAAAACATGTATTGAGGATGATCTAGTGGGTACATAGTCTAACAGTATTAAAATTAGTTGCACACAAAAATATTTTACTGTAGTAAGACAGAGAGATTCTTGATCAATTACAATTTTAAAACGAGTTAGTAAAGGAACGATATACGAAATATAATTCACTACTAGGTTACAAGACTAAATTGCATATATTTTTAGATTCTTATCTGGAGATATTAATATATATATAAAAATAAATACATAAATGATCTATCGTGTAGATAGTCAAACTACACTGTAATTAGTTGCACACAAAAATATTTTACTGTAGTAAGACAGAGAGATTCTTGATCAATTACAATTCTAAAACGAGTTAGAATAGGAACGATATACGATACATAATTCATCTACTGGGTTACATAGTCTAACTCTCTTGTAATTTCTCTGTAGTATGACTGAAAGATTCCGATAATTAGCATATAAAACTATAAGTTAAAAAAGGATCGAGCATGCTCTATCAAGATTTACAAATTAAAACAAATAGTTGACGCCCACGTTTGGTAAAATACTAGTCGCAGTGTTCTTATATTTGATTGGAGCAATAACTAGGTATTACGGGTCAACATATTTTTAAGGAGGGGCTATTAGCTAATTAATGTTTCAAACTATAGGCGTTTCTAAGTTGTACAAACCAGAGTTAACCAAAATGTTTTACACGCTCTTTCTCTGTCTATCTAACGTATAGAAAGAGAGAGTATATATCGGTCTCCAAACGATCCTTTCTACTTCATGTAATCCGGATACAAACAGTGAAAAATGTGTTTCGCAGAGCAATTTTTGTTGAAGAACAAATGATAGGCATTCTTTATAAATGATTATTTCCCATAGCTAAACATTAAAATAATGCAACAAGGGTTATTTTTTTATATTTGTTTAAATAATACTATTTAAATACTTTATTTATAAGTTTATTAATAAATAGGCAACAATAGAATATGTAACAAACGCGCGTCTTATATGAACGTGAATTGAAATATATTTTTTGTGCTCTTAGAAGCACTTTTTTTTATTTACCAAATTATTTCTACTGTCTTTGGGTACTATTATAGACAATAATATTATTATTGCTATTTATAAATAATATCTAAGTGTAAATATGAGACTTTTATAATTGTAGAAATTTATTTTCGTAAAACGTACAATAAAATCACAAAAATTTACTTGTTATAAGTTGTTTAATAACATGAATCACCTTTATTGTTAAACAAATGATATATTTCTAATATAATTAATTTATTACAGTTATAAGTATTACTTTTATATTGTATATCATTGATTTATCATATATTTAAATGTTGTTAGAAATAGGGGTTGATATATTTGTATTAAGTGTTTAAATAATTGTACTGATTTTTGTACGTATATTATTTTACTTTAAATTTATATTATTGTCTTCTTTTGTTAAGTATATTATTTATTTATAATGTAATTCATTGTTATAAGTTGTTATTAGTGCATGAAACACTTTTATTGTTAAACAATTGATATATTTCTATTATAATTAATTTATTACAGTTATAAGTATGACTTTTATATTGTATATCATTGATTTATCATATATTTAAATGTTATATTTTGATATTGTTAGAAATAGGGGTTGATATATTTTAATTAAATAATTGTACTGATTTTTGTACGTATATTACTTGGTTTTAAATAAAAACATCATAAAAAATACATATATTATTTTAATTTACCTTAAAATTCCTTCAAATATCCTAAAAGATCAAAATTTTATTTAAAATGAAATACATATGAAATACCCATTTTAAAAGGTAAAGTAAAGACTATGTATATTTTATGATATTTTTATTTAAAATCAAGTGTTATAAATACAAAAAATCATTTTTACAAGTTCAATTATTTATACATTTAATTCAAATATATTATTTATAACAATATCAACTTACTATTAAATACATAATAAATTAATTAAATACAGCACAGTTATATTAATTCAAATATATAAATTCACTTAAAAAATAATGTACAATAAACTATATTTATACAGGGGGGTATGGGGTGCAGATCTTGGTCTTCAATCGACTGCATTTTTTATAAACAAAAATAAAAAATTAATTGGTTAAAATATTTATTTGTTTAAATTGCAAATGAAGTTGAAAGTAATACATTATTTGAGCAATACATACGTTTTCATTATCTTCCTTGTTGTCCTTATTGTCTCCTAGCACCTAGAGGACTCCAGGGAATAGATTTCTCCAGAAGCTGATGTTTTCTGATAGGGAGTTGATACCAGACCTCAGGTAAACATTTGGAGGTGAGGAATTGCCATCCCAGTTGGGATGTTTTGTTGTTATATATATATTTATATATATATATATATATATATATATATATATATATATATATATATATATATATATATATATATATATATATATGTATATATATTTATATATATATATATATATATATATATATATATATATATATATAGATATATATATATAAAGAGAGAGGGAGAGAGCGTGTTTAATAATCAGGAATACAGTCAAACAAGCTCTATTCTAAACGAAATCGTCTCTACCTTAACACTTGGCCAACAATATATGCAGCTTAATAAGAACTTAACGTTGAAACTCAATTTTGCAATGTTTGATATGTGCAAACATACCAGTCCTTACTCAATTTCACGTATTCGTTCCATCACCGACTAATTCTGAGAATCTCAAATATTTTAGATACGAGATACATTTTTTAGAAATGATTTTTAGTCTTGTATTATGAGTTCAGCTAAAAAGTTCATAAAAGTTGTAGGATTAGAGTGAGCAACATAAAAAAAACATTTATCTGGTTTATTGCATACAATGAAAAATTCGGACACGATTAAATTGGATGAAAGCTCACTTCACACATGTATCTTACTCTGCAGTAATTACCATCCATATGAATCCAGTTGTTAGCATAATTTGATCGTATTAGTTTCCGCATGATATAGATGGCATTGAGTAAATATTACTGATGGGAATTATAGCGCGTAAAGCATGTATGACAAGTTTACATGTGATGCGAAATATACGTAATACGGATGAACATGCATATGAATTATATTTATGGTTGATTTAAATGTTTGCATCAAGCCCGTACAATGGCTACTGAATTCTTAAACAGCTATCTCGCAGAACTAATTTTAAATCAACCTAAATCATCATTCTACATGCAATTACTATTTTATTCAAACACTAATTGTATATAATGCATATCATTCAACATAGTCACAATGGCTTAATGTGGTTATAAATTAGGAATCAGTAGATATTAAAATTGTGGATTTAGGATGAGGACGAAATTTAAATACGGTTCTGCCTACGAAGTTTAATTGAACATATATGTCTTTCACCCAGAAAATGATTAAATTTCATAATTCTCTGAGCAGTACAGATATTGCAATTGTTTCAGGAATTTGGTGAGTGAATATGTAACCTATTCTGAAGCAAATATGCGCCGGAGAATTCTAATAAAACTGTTGAAAAAGGGCGTCGTATATTTATCATGCTACCATGCTATTTCATAATGTCATGTCAGGACACCCATTCAAACTAAAACTTATTAGGTATGTCGTGTTGCTCTTTACATTCTCTGACTAAACTCAATAACTATAAATTTTCCAGCTCTAGTATATCAAACCATTCAAAAAATAAATCCTTTTCGCATTTTTCATTCACAATCCCTTAATGCAAAAATTAAAACAATTTTAATTAAATCTTTACAATTATTTCGCGTAATACTAACATGTAATAAAAATTATATTTATTGAATCATTGACAACGAAAATTAAGGAAATAAAGAAATATCGAAAGCTATATAGTATAGTTGTGGATGTCTACTATTAGTTGGTACCGTGTACGTATTATCCCATAGAGATTACGGTTTTTGTATGCAACAAACGTAATTCAATTTAAATCTACCCTTACGGATAAGCTCCGTTTTCTGCACCTATATAACGATTTCCTTTTAATCTTCGTACATTTTGGCTTCGGCAACTGGGAAATATTACCAAGGAAACTCAATCTTCTTGTTATTGGTTTCTATTTCGTATTTTATTCATATTACCTAGTTAACTAAGCTTTGTTTGCTCAAGCGTTCATGTAACTAAGTTTATTTTATAAACAATGTATTATATATCACAAATATAAACATAAATCCGAAATTTATAGTTTATCCTTTTTTTATTATCTAAACCAGTTTTGCTTCTGAGACAAATTAAATTATTCTAAAATGTATCCTTTAACATATGCTTAGGTGCATTATTTGTTTTGTGGATGTGTGTGTGTGTAGATAAGGAAAAAATCTTAAAGAAAAACAATGGACGAGATTTTTGAAAAGACGAATGATGGAAAGAAAGCAGGCACCCTGCTGGTGCGAATGTTCAAATGTTAGGGCTAATGAGGTTTTATGTACCACATCTGATGCTGTTAAATAGAAATAGTCTCTTTCGAGGGTCTTTTTGGCGTGTCTCCAAGAGTTCGATGTGGTGACTGGTACAACCAAAGCACCCGGATCAGTGACCCAATCACATTTAGGCAATTTCATTACGACGATGCCTTATAATGTTAGAGGAGTTTCCTATAAACTTTGCCAAACAACATATAAAGTGGAATTTACCTATATGTTTATTCAGATTTCCCATAATAACAGAACTTGCTTTATTTTAAAAAGTGATTTTATTTTAAAAACAACAGTCACAAAAAATACGATTACAGGTTTTTTTACTAAACAAATTTAGCAGAACTTAATAAAAACTATATCAATTTAAAAATAAGAAATAAATTTTACTGTTTGCTTAAAAATATATAATTTACAAACAAAAATATACCTGCAGTTAAAATATATACTAATGCTTTTAAAACCCGTTTTCCATTTGCCATTCCTCTTCCATCGTACGTACATATATCGAAGATTGGGAAATGCTTTGGAAACTTTGGTAACACATTTTAGTTCGGCACTCACGTATATTTAGTGCTGCTACAAACAAAAACAACATTCAAAAGTACCCAACTAATTAATATGTACTGTTATTTATATTTCCTACAACAAAATTTAATATTCAAAATATATAATATTAATTTTCATATATTTATTAATTAAAACTTGAAAATTACATTAGTATATATTTCAAAACGTATATCGCTGGAGCGATACAAAAGTGAAGGAGAATTGCTTTGAAAGCATAATTAAAAAAATAACGAATTGCTTTGCATTTCATTTTCGCCGATTTATATAATTATAAATGTATACGTATTTTGTTCTAAATTGCTATAGTTAAAACAATTATAAAAGTAATGTTAACATCCTATTTAATCGGTTTTGGTAAACGTCAATAATTCGGAAATTGTAAACCTGTCCCAGTTCCTGAAATCACTGCTTTTCGTACTACTAAAACGCGTTGTACAAACGGCCGGCACGTCAATAGTGACGCGATGCTTTACACGCTTCCCTAATTAAATTTAAGCCTAACTTGCTGGGTAATCTACTTTGCCTGGATGGATGATTGAATCCCCGCGTTTACCACTGTAGACACTTCATAAACTGACCCAAATATGCCGAAAAAAGACAACCCCAATAGATCCAAGTCGGTTGATAAATATTACTAGTTGCGTACGTAATAAAATAATCATCAATCGAATTACTAAACTGTATTTTTCGCGTAGCGATATCGACGAGTATCCCTTGCTTAGAATTCAATTTCTGAACAAGATCACAGATCTTTTGAAACGCAAAGCTATACAAATTCTGCGGATAGGAAACAAAGAAAACTGAACACAGTGTGTTTCTGCGGCGTTTTCTTGACTCGTACTTTGTGAAGATGAACTCTTTGCGTAACAAAGCCTATGCCACGCGCACAAAGATTACCTCTTTTGATGTCATTCATCACAAAATTGAACACGAATAATATACAAATTGTAATATATTTTAAAAAATGTAATCCAAATAATTTAATAAAATCAATCAATCATTGTTTTACTTTATATATATTTATTAAAGTTTAGGGTGTAACAGCGAAACGAGCAACCTCGAATAACTTCTAAGTTATTAAAGATACAATAAAATAGTATAAAACAATCTTATACAGGACCAAAGGGGACATCCAATTGTGAAAGAAAATATTTTTTTTAAACAGTGGTTCTCAAGCAACAACACAAAGTTATATTTTTTCAAATGAGATGCTATATATTTTTTAGGCCCACATCACCAGGTCAACCAATGGCGAGACACAAACCCCTATCGTCCCAAATCGGAACACTACAACTAAACATCCCAACTGGGATGGCATCTCTTCACCTCCAAATGTTTACCTGAGCTCTGGTATCAACTCCAAATCAGAAAACATCATCAATGGGTACTTTTTGTTTTTCAGGTTATCCGTCAAAAAAAATATCTTAAAAGATCAAAATTTGGGTTAAAAGTAATGTAAAAAAAAAAAAATTTAACCTTATATAAATTTCAATTAAAATTTTGAGAAAAGAATTAACCTAAAAATTTTAATTAAAAATTTTGAGGTTAGATTTAACCTAAAAATTTGAATTAGCAAATTTCGAAAACTCTCGGAAAATGCTAATTAAAATTTTCAGGTTAAATCTAACCTCAAAATTTTTAATTAAAATTTTTAGGTTAATTCTAACCTCAAAATTTTAATTGAAACTTATATAAGGTTAAATTTTTTTTTTTTTATATGACTTTTAACACAAATTTTGATCTTTTAAGATATTTTTTTTAACGGATAACCTGAAAAACAAAAAGTAACCATTTTAAAAGGTAAAGTAAAGACTGTAAGTATATTTTATAATATTTTTATTTAAAATCAAGTGTTATAAATACAAAAAATCATTTTTACAATTATTTATACATTTAATTCGAGGTAGCTCGTTTCGCTGTTACACCCTGTATAATTCACTGATTTGTTCTAATTGCTACTCGAGTTTAGAAGATAGAGACCGCTTAGTTTGAATTGCGAATAACGCTTATGGTAGTCCTTTCTGTCGAGTTCGGAATTAGAAATGTTGCGGTGACTTGTTCGTTAAAAGGTCGTCTGTTTTTCCATACCTTTTCCGGGTATCTTTTATTATTCCGATGTCGTCGCATGTCGAGGGTGTCGTTAGGCTGCATTGATGTGCATTTACGGAATTACCGATAAGTGAAGACGTAATAAAATTAATGTTCTCTTTTTTGTGTCTATTTGCATACTTTTAAAACCTCCAGCACAAAATCGATATTACCTCTTTTATTTGCCAGAAATACCAATAGATTACTATTATAGTTAAATCGATATTCCTGTCTGGTATCTAAGCTACATATAAGCTTAAATAATACCTGTTTTTGATCATTGCGTTTGATGGGCTTACGTATTGTCAAGATGTCACATTGCTTTCTCAGATTCAATTTAAACCCCATTGTATCCAAATAATCTAACCCATGCTCGCTTACAAGATTCGTGAAGTTGATGTCCAGAATATATATCGTAAACATCGATTTTACGTCCCACGCATGACGCATTCTGCCTTTTTTATATCCTAAGCTATAAAATTGCGCTTCTACGTATACACAATATACTTCAAAGTAGGGAATTTGCGCAAACATATATGGAAACACCTATATTGCATATAAATTCCAGCTTTTTATGTAAGCATTGTATTGTTTTCAATAACACTTCCATTCAAAGGAATATGTATGTATGTACCAGTTAACAAAAAATAATAATGAGGTGTACAGTTCTCATATTAGGTTCAATATTCGCTTTGGTTCATATTGCAGTATAATATCCAGAAAAATAGACAGAGAGTGAGGGAGAGAAAATATATACAGAAAGTAGGTAATTTATATTTGGAACACTTGTACCACGAAACAGTGCGTAATTGCATTTCTTTCTACAGTTTTTTTTTGCGTAATGCCGAGCCATCAACTTTTATCGCTTGTGTAAGTACGAAAGAGGAAAAAGAGAAAAAAATCAGAACATTGTGGAGGATACGTTGAGTGAAAATAGTTATTTAGAAAATTCGTATCAAAAATATATTCATTGATAAACACAGTCGAAAGAAATTTCTTCGCAGCATCTTGAATATGTTTTTGCAATATCTTCTACACCGCATGCATTCCACAATTTCTACTACGTACATTTTTGTAATACCAATATTTTTTGTTTTTACATTTCTCGAATATAAATATTTATTTTATTATAAAAATGCATGTGGCACAAATTCTAAATACAATTCAACTTTATTACCGGACATTTAACAAATTGTACATATATATCAAAATATAGCGATAATTTTCAATTTGTATGCAAAGATAATAATTCATATATTTTGGCTGTTTTATGTTCGAAATCTATAAAGAGAACCTATAGAAACTTTCGAAATAATGAAAATTATAAATTAAAAATACTAATCAACAAATTGTTGATTTAAAATATTATTAAAGCTTGTTTCACGGCGTTAGGATAAGTCAAAATCGTATCTTATATCAGGTAAACGTAGTGTGACAAACCAAACATTTCTGAAAGTATATAATCGGAAGAGCCGTTCTAGAAACAGCTGTCTGTTGAACAGGCATTACTTTCAATGTATCGGGTTCGTCAAGGAGCTTTACCGGATTTGTACACTAGATTTTACAAGGCGTTCTCGTTGCACTGGTCGTTGCTTCCGCCAAAAGCGTTTCCGATCTCTCGTTTGCCGGAGGCTATAACAACCAAATTTGTAAATTCTTCCTGATGGTGCAGAGATTTATGAAACAACATGCACTGCAGTCTTTATGAATATAGAAGGGTTATTTGCAAAAAAAAACAGCGAATGTCAATTTTAAAAATTAAGCCAGTCGCAAAGTGAAATGTAACCGAGTTATCTGTATGTCCATATCGGTGCATCAGTTGAATTTCAAAATATTTTCACATTATTTTGTTTTATATCAGCAATATGATGAATGTTTCATACGCTTGAAAATACACGTAATAAATTGCAAAAACAAACATTTTTGCCTGCCAAACAGGACATATAATTTTGTATGTACACAGATATTAGCTGCCAATAGAAATACAAAAATATTTGCAGTGTCATGCACTGAACTTTCATATACGCATTTCGGTTAGATCATATTTAGACTATTTTTCTAATTTATAATGCTTTACTAGCCTTTGGAACTCCTCTTCACTAAATTATTTCTTAGAATAAATAAACTCCCAAATATTGTTGCATATCAAATTAAAGCTAATTTTATGCTCTATTCTTTTCCAACTGTTAAAATAACTAAAAACCTTGCACATTTAGCAATATTTGGTCAAAGAAAACGTTGTTATTAAAATTTATCCCAGTTTTATTTGTTCTATGCATGTACATGTAGTCAAATATGAAACCAGTTATTATAAAAATACGTCACGGGATGTCTGTCCTTGTTCCACTCATATACGGTCTGAATTTTATTCGCATGTTTCTGGTGTTTACTTGAAAACTTGTCCAAATTATATGGAAAATATCATTATTGTGAGAATCGTCGGTCACTGCAGTTCGATTTTAACGTTAGTCTGCATGTAAAATGCTATAAATTACTGTTTCCAGATAGTGCGGGATAATGTAGACTAGTATATGAACACTTTCAAATATAGAGCAATCATTCGCATTGCTTAATTATAGACTCTTGTTAAAGCGAATGGTTTTAAACACTATTAAATGCAATATTCATTTTATTTAAATATCTACTAGAACATTCGCGTTTTGTTGTAATGTGCCGGTATAGCATAGACATTGTGCGCGTGTACAAGAAGAGGCACCGGAAATCGGCTCATGCAAATCAACTCGCTTGCAACTCTAAATGAAGAAGTGAGTATATCTTAAAAGAACATCGGCAGTGTCATTCACAGAACTTTCTTATACGAATTTGGGTTAAACCATATCATAGTTTCATTATTTTTCTAATTTATAATATTTGTTCTAGCCTTTAGATCGCTTTTACACCAAATATATTTCTTAGAATAAATATTAAATGTCGAACTTCAAATTAATTAAGTCTATTTTGTTAAAAAAATGACAGATGCAGATGATACGATTTATGTAACAATATATACAATAAGCAGAAATTTATTTTGAAACCAATACTCTGTTTGGAAAAAAATTCAAACAAATGTCGTGCTAAATATAAATACCTTTAATTTTTGTTCATACAATTTTTCTGTTACTGTTACCATTTTTGAGTAATTGCAGAAACTGCAAAAAATAACTAAGGTAAACAGGCACTTCCGCTTTGAATATTTTTTTCATAAATAGGAGTTGCACACTTCAGGCATATGCAAATCTTATGTTTAAAGTTTCATAATTTTAGCTTCAACTGTTTAGGCTGTAGAGAGCATACACACATACACACACACATACACACACACACAGATGGACGTTATTCCAAAAATAGTCGGGATCGATTCAGAGAAGGTCAAAACGTATATTTCCGTTAAATTTTGAGATCAAAATTATTCGTGACTTACTTATACTGCGTATAAGAAAGTAAAAATAAAGCACAATATACAAAAATATAAACAGTTAGAACCCATCCCAAAAGTATAGCTTAAAAAATGTCTATACGCCTCAAATAGAGTTCTATAGATATATTTTAATTAATATTTCGTGTATGTTCCGTAAAGAAAATAAATAGAAATGAATTAAAAAAGTGTAAATAAATTGAATTTACTTTTAATGTATTAACACATGAGAATTTAGTTCACTAAAAAATATATATACGTATATTTAGCTAAACTATGCAACGAAGTGTAAATTCTATTTAACGTTTATTTATTTTTAGTTTTTTACAAAGTGTATGAATTGCACGGAAGTTGATGATTGCATGCGTGATGCTTCGCCAGTTGGAAGCCGGTGTAAATTTGTGCAAATTTCTCGTACTTTCATTGGGCACTGATTTAAATGCAATTTTCTTGTAAATTGAGCATGAAACTGCGTTACTCAAATTTATATTTGAATAAATTTTTTTTTTGAATAAATAAATTTATCAGATTAAAATTCTTTTCAAACCCAAGCATAAAAACAAAAAAATAAAATAACTTTTGATCTATACTCTTGGAATAAAGAAAAATCTAAACTTTATGAAAACTCTTTCAAAAGAGAAAAAAATTTTAAATTGAACATATTTTATTCAGCACACTGTTCATTGAAATAAAAGAGATTTCTTCATTAGAAAAACATGATTATCTAATTAGCATAGTTTAAAGTTCTTGTATAATTAATTGCTAATTAAAAATTTAAAACATTAACAGTACTGCAAGGTTGCAGTAATTGATTAAAATATTTCTGCAATCAAAAACTACTCTAATACTTAGTATCTTTTTAAATATGGTACTAAAATACATATTTGGTTTTATAAAATGAAATATCTCAATTTAAAATTTTAAAAGGGTGTATATTTAAAATGTACTTGAAACCGGTACTGGTAAAATCTTTATAGTACGTAAATAAAATTAGAGCTTTGCAAGTAGAGCCAAACATAGTTCCCAAATGATGCCCGATGTGACTAACAAACCAGAAACGATGCAAAAAGTCGACTTGTGCAAATAACGTTTCATTAAAATTATAGTTAATCTGTAGAACGAGAGAGTCTTCATTATATTTGCTTTTGCAGTTCAGTCTACAAACAGGAAACAGCGAATATATACCATACACTTTACACATTAGTGTGGAAAACATTTTTTTTACAGAACTTAAATCACGTACGCATTCAAGATAAATGGGGCTGAAATCTGAAATGTCACTGAAAATATGTTATGTTAGTCGTTGGCGCAGTTATTTTTCGCAAAAGCTACGTCGGGTTTGTTAGTAAAATACACAGATCTTCGTAAACATTTTATTGATAGAGTCATCAATATTTTCTTCATTTTACACAAATTCTAGAATTTTATCTCAGATGATAAGTAGTTCTTTGAGTTTCGAATATGAAAATATCAAACAGCCATCGACGTTAATGTATTCATATTTATGAACGCAATAGACAATATTCAAACTCTATCTACTCTACATATCTTTGATCATTGACTTTATTATTTTTTATCTTTTAAAAATTCTAGCTACTTCACAGATTCTAGTTTTTATTCAAATATAAATATACATCATATTGGCAAACTTGTACTAGCATAATTATTTCGTAAAATATATTTAGTTTATATTGATTGATAAAAAAAAATTATGCAATGTATTTTATTTGGAAAAAAATTTATACGATTCCGCTAGGGATCGAATCCAAACTATCAGATCTGAAACTGGGTTCGATTCCTAGTGGCATCCGATACATTTTTCTCATTATCAAATATTTAAATTCAACTTTAAATAATATATTATGTGTTCACACTAACGTTGAGACTGTAGAGATAATATATGGTAAGAATAAGAAGACAATGAACATATAAGTAGTTAAGTATTCCGATACGTTGTGATAGCTATCGATGTGTAAGAGTGCATGGTATATCCGGCACCTGAATAATGCATGGATGCTCAACAGGACTCGAAGACATTGTGAATACGTTTTCTACTTAAGAATTCGGATGCGTTAGAAAACGAGGCTTTTCGATCTAACACATTACAGACCTTTCCTCTGTCCTTGAGTACATTTACCCCCAAAAATATCGACTAAAAAAACTGTGCAAAAATTGTGTTTTATGCAGTAGTAGAAAATGTTAATTTTTAGTTCATTTCTGTAATTACGTAGGCAAGGATAAATATAGGTCATGAAGGTATTAGCCGTTTAATAATATTTCACCAAGAAAGGTAGCAACAGTGTCTCTAATGCAACTTGTCGAGGTAGATGAAAAATTGATGTCAAAAATGAAAAAGGAGGTAGTCAAGTCTAGAACTAAGATTGATTTCTTTCACTGGCAACGGGAGCTGTTTTAATTCCTCTTGCACTAAAAGGGTTATCACGTCCAATACGTATCCATTCCCTCTATTTGGAAAACACGTTACCGTGATTTCAATTCCGTATTTGCGCTAGTGCTATTAACAGCTCAAATAATTAATCATCTACACGCTTCAAATCAACAATTTCATATCATTAATGCAAAACATTTATTTAATGTTTATTTTATAAAACATGTATGTTTGTTTCAAATTAAAATCACTCCAATATTTGAATTACCTATTTGAACAATATGTTTTGAAAATATTATATATTAATAGATATTATTTGCCAATAATATTATTGGCAAATATAAATATGAAATATAATACTTGTCAAACAAATAGCAATACGGTAGGCTTGTCTCATAAATGGTGCAATGAATGTACCCTGGTGATTCTGAGAGTGATATTCTGTTTTTACGAGCTCGGTATATGGTTCTCAAATATATCCACATTTACGCCTCCTGTGCCGATTTCGAAACATACACGATCGTAACATGTACGGCTTTCCAGAATACAAATGTAAACATGCCATATGGTGCGTTATTCATTGTCGAAGCTCGCAGCTTCCGATAAAGAATCCGAAACGCTTGTTCCCACTATTTAAATCTGTACCATATTTACGAGCCTGTAGAATTTGCTCACTTTAACATCTACATAATAAATCACTCATATTCTGCACAAATTACCATATTTTATTTCCTAATATTTAATAAATATTTTACATTATCGCGTCAATAATTAAAACTCTTGGTTTTTTTTTTATTCAAATATTTGTAAATAAAATTATTTTTAAAATGTGCATACATATATATTAAATAAAAAAATATTTTATTATTTTGGTGTAAGCAATTATTCCATTTGTGATTTGGTTCCGTTTTTATTTGCGTTTTAAGCGTATGTACATGCAAAACTAATCTAATTTTAACTCTGTCATAATACATTTTGAATTCTAGAATCAGTACATCAACATTTTCTATACCTATTTTGTTATCATATTTGCATATTAACTACAATTTTAAATTAAATCTACATAAATTTCTCGCAGTTCAAATCAAAAGATTGTCTTTATTTTACTTTTTTTATTTACCAACTCGAAGTCTGGAAACTTATTTTTTTAATTATTGTTTTATGCAATTTAACCAAATATTTGTTGTCAACATGAGCATATTGTTGAATGCATGACAAAATGGATTCGGTATACGGCGCTTAGACAGCCGTGTGCCTTGGAGTCGTTATTAAATCATCGGCTCTAGACAGATTTGGGTTGTGTTTACTCTCGTGTGTCTCCTGTTTTCTGACAGTTCCGACTTGTGCCAACAGCAAATTTATTTCGGGTGCAATCTTCCCACGTAACACAACATTCAGCAAACAAAAAAACCATCAAAAGTTCATCATCTTGAATTCCATAATAATTAAACTGAAATTTACAAAATTTCTAAATGTTATGTTTACAATTCATATTTTAGAATTAATTAAACAACCTTGTAAAAGTCTTTACGTAACGGCAATAACGGCACCATACAAATATTCAATATTTGCAGTCTTATTTGCAAATTAAAAATCTAAATATTTTATTGAAAAATGAATTGTTGCAAATTGAAAATGTTAGTATTTTATTTAAAAATGAATTTAAAATGAAAATCATCACAGGTTTTGATTAATTTATTTTATAAACATATGCTGTATTTCCATATATTATCATCTGTGAGCCAATCAAGTATTCATTTGATTATTTCTTTATTACAAATCCATCACAATGCAAGAAGCACACAACACAAACCAACAATTCTAATAATTTTTTTTTTGAAAGAGATAAATAAGTTGAAAGATTTTTTCACAGATTTATATATT
Organism: Nebria brevicollis; assembly: GCA_944738965.1. NCBI lineage: Eukaryota > Metazoa > Arthropoda > Insecta > Coleoptera > Carabidae > Nebria > Nebria brevicollis. Next base: position 12,749,305 of record OX122905.1, read on the forward strand.
TTCATTATATAGTGTTTCGACGGCTTATGTGATTATCGCATAAATCTATTTGAAGAAAGAAGAGAACGCAAGTAAAACATATAGAAACGACCTCATCCGTTATCTATTTTATTTTAAAATAAAGGGGTGGATGTGTAAATGTACATATTTAATAATAATAATAATGACTCCTTGTGCCATTACCGCGTAGGTATATGGAGACAAAGAAATGAAAAAAACCGACATTTCTTATGTATTATATTTATTAGAAGTTGCCCGCCGAAGTAAACTTTGTTTGCATTCAGCGGGCCTGACGTATCGACGATCGATGTACAATAAAATTATAATACTGATGATCAGAATTGATCAAGATTTTGTAGTCCTAAACGTAGATTGATATCAGAAATATGTAAAAATCTCAGAATGAGCTTCAACAGAGAATATTTATTCTCCGAAGTTTCCCACCCCCTATCTACATTTTAAGATACTTATTCTAATTTGTGCTTTAGAGCACGGCGCACACATACACACACAATTTTGTGCATGCATGCATTTTATGTGTAACATTGGGTACGACACAATGTTACATGTGGAAATCTGAAAGAAATTTGGATTAGATGGCGAACTGCCAAAAGGTGCAGTGTGCAAGGCTACTCTCACACAGTGCGAAAACTTTAAAAGGGTGGACACCCAGTTAGCCAGGACTGGGACGTCCGAAATACTTTAAACCTGTGAGTGTGAAGAAAGTACAGTTAGTTATTGGGGCCCACCTCGCTCCTTGGGCGGGCCCAGTGTACGCGATCGAGTTTAAGTTCCCAACCAACCAACAAACCAATCCGGTTCCCAGTGCACTAACCATCCCTCGCACTGTCCTACTGCACCCTGGCAATGCAGCAGTAGCCACGAGGGGGCAGATACACCAGGCACCCACTGTGCTACAAAGAGCACGGATGGGCTTTCTTGGACTTGGATTCGCTAGCCAGTTATTAGCAACGCGCTGACATGAATAAGAGCCATGCGTCTCATTTAGTCGACAATGTACTACGAGAGAGCGGTCCAAACTCTAAACCACACAAGCTAAGCACTTTACCACACTATACCTCGAAAGATCCGAAGCCACTAACTAAACACCGCCCTGGTATTATCCCGCAAGACGATTTTGACACAGATAGCCGCTTTACGACGCGACTATCGGCTTAGAATACTGAATGGCGGCTGCAGTAGGCTTTCCGGCCCGACGGGTTTGTTAGTGCGCGACAGGACCCCGAAGTGAAAGCGTGTTGTCGGTGCATCTACATTCGTAAGATGCAGTTCGGTGTGTGGTAACACGGGAACTCATAGTACGAAATCGACTAACATATTGATGCATGGCGCCTAATGATATCAGCGTTATCAATTAATTATCTATTATAAGCACCACGACGCATCTCATTTTAATCAAAATTTTAAAATTAGAACTAAGTCTCAGCATCCTTTGATTACACAACATTAGTGCTGCAAGGTTGCATCGATCATAGTTTTAGCAAAGCAACAATATTTATGTTATATAGGTATATATACATATAAACGGAGATTTAGCAAGCAATGATTACACATTAGTGCTCCAAGGTTGCATTGATCTCATCATAGTTAGGACAATAATATCCACATTTAACCGAGAGATACAGTGGTGCCTAAAATAAATTTACTATTTATTTGAATTCAATCAATGCAAGTTTTTACTTTTAAGTTAATTCGCGGCGCGCCCACCCCCGAAACACCCGAGACCCGAATTTAAACCACAACCAAAAAGTCAAACCCGAGAAGCTAAACAACGCGAGACTACTTTTTACTTATACTTTTAAACAACAACGATCTGCCCCGCAGCAGAACTGCCATACAATATGGACAGGACGCGTAACCGATACAAAAAAAATGGACTTCATATTGTTGTTTTCCTCCTGGAATCCAACGGTGGGTGCTCCCACGATGAAAAGGGGGAACATTTACGAAAAGGACGAACGAGCGAGAAGGAACTAGAGAAAATACTTGCTCCAACCGTAGGGGCAGGTGCTACCGCATATGTTTGAAACCAATGCGCGTGTTCCAGACATATGCAGATATTTAATTGTTGTTAAATGAACTCTGATCTCGATCTGAGTTCGATAATTATCAGGGTTGGTTAGGAACAAGATATTTGTCTCAAGTTATACATGCATAATAACATAAATAATATATGGGGCATGTGCTATTATTTTAATGAATTTTAATCAATACCATTTTATTCAAAATGGTTTTATGAATATTATTTAAAGCTAGTTTTTATATTTCCCAGTGTTGTGTTTAACCATTTCTGAATACGCGCGTATTCAGAAATTGTTAAAAGAAAAGAAGAAAGAATAAATAATATAAATACACCCGAAGACAGCGGATTCTCTTTCTATTTTACGACGTATAAGAGAACCACTGACCAAAACGCATGTTCGAAATATTAGGAGTCCAAAAGGTACTCACCAAGTCCAAATCCAAACTTGTTCCTCTCCTACCACAGCTGAAGTTCTTGTTGTTGTGTAGCGAAGCGAGGCGAAGCACTTTGTTATTTAATTTCGCGAAATTATTTATTTAGAATTTGCACACGACCATTTTTGATCACTCACTATCACTGATTTTTAAACGGAATTATTTATTTAATTGTAAGGTTTTCACTAATACTGTCTAGGGAATGTCATATATTTTTCATATTGTTAGTTATTTCACAGATAAATAAACACTCGCGAACACACTTAAAACATAAATCACTTTGTTACGAACCGCACAGTACAAAACATACATATAAATAAATACAGACAGAATGAAAGAAAGAAACTGGGAAATATAAAACTAGCACATGCCAGATAATCAAAAAAATCACTTACTTGTTCTAAATATGCAGAGTAGAGTGGACTGGACATCTCCTAAACATAAGCAAATCAATTAGAAATCATCGTCAAAAATTAACGAAAATAAATACAATTATCAACAATAAAACACATTTAACCGAGCGATGCAGTGGCGCCTAATGATATCAGCCCGAAAAATAATAACACCTGAAATAAATAACTCCTGAAAAATATATGTACATAGCATTTATCAACAAAAAAATAATAAACACCTGAAAGAAATAACACCTGAAAAAAATAAACATAGCTTTTATTTACAATAAAATAATATACTCCTGAAGCAAATAACACCTGAAAAATAAATATATTTTTTATTTCAATAAAATAATAAACACCTGAAAATTTAACATAGCAGTGATCAACAATAATGTAATAAACACCAGAAACATAAGCATAGCATTTATCAACAATAAAATAATAAACCCCTGAAAAATAACCATCGCATTTATTAAAAATAAAATGTTAAACAACAGGAATAAATAAAACACAACAAATAAACAGCTTTTATTAACAACAAAATAATAAACACGTGAAATAAATATCACTTGTGTACGTCTTTCGCGCCATATTTAATACAATATAACCGTCAATATAAAGGCACGGCACGGCGCGGCGCGTCCTCATCTTGACTCGGCACGTCACAGTCATATAAAATGATAAATAAATTAAAACTCAATACACAAGTATGTTTCTTCTAATTCACTAATAACATCACTGCGGATTAAAACTAATATAGATAAAGCGTGAAACAATATGTTTCTATGAAATAAATATGCATTTACCTGAATCTCCCGCCGTGGCAAACGTTGGTTTTATCCATCTGCAATTAATCCATGGATTTTCGCAAAATTTTCACTAACCACAGACTCTACACGATCGATTTATAATGAAATGCACTTATAACACTGAATACACAGGCAGATGATTAATATTGATCAAGATTTATAAATCAACAACTGCCATCAGCTCACCACCATACGCGCTTTGATTTCAACAGGAACTGCGCATTCGTCGATCGCGCATAATCATAACGGCGCGGTTTCTTTACATCTAAGCACCTGCAGTACCCCACATTTTTATAACAACACTGCCATCTAAGTTGATGTTTAGTGCCACAATGCATAAGAAGAAGAATATTAACTTAACAATTATATTATTAATTAGTAACAAAAAGCACTTTTTTTAGGATAACTGATGCTATAAATCGCTATGCTATTCGGTGTGGTGTTAAAAAATTTACCTTGATTTTAGATTTTTTTTTTCGGCTACAATTAATTACAAGAAAATAAAGAACCGTTAATTTCACGATCTCCTTTGTGAATTATTAGTTCATATATATAGAAATTAATCAATTGTATTATTTAAATTATTTATTCTAAAAATCAAATGTGACGTATGTCGTAGCGTTACTGTAAAATAATTAAACCATAACCAAAAACTTGTTCTTTTCGCCAAGTGAAATTTTTGAGTGAGTTCAGATAAATTAGATCTATTATTTATTTATAAATATATATATTTGTTAATATTTAACTTAGTGTATTTATTCATAAATCTTTGTTAGTTCTTGTGAGTGTGTGTGGCTTGCCTTAGTTGCATTTTATTTTATGTATTAATAAATTTATTATTAATAATTATTAGTATAAATATTTAAGATTGAAACGATCGAAAACTTATTAGCTGTTAATTAAAGTTCGAATTGGTCGTTAATTCCATTCATTTTCTATATATACTTGTTGTTTTCTTGCGGCGCTTGTAACAATAGCTATTGTTGATTGGGAATAAGAAAGTTGCGGTATTTTTTTAAAGCAGCAACAAAAATCGGAACGTTTCTCGCAAAAATCAATATTTATAATTGATGTAGCAAGCCATAAATGTACCTTTTGTAGTGAATTGTATTCAGGGTTAGAGATGGTAAAATATGTTGTATAATTACCAATGAAAGCGCTTTGGGCCTTAAGCTCCACGGCATTTTAAGCGTCCTTCTATAAATGACCAATTGTCAAAGTTCGATCAAAAACTATTAAGGCCTTTATGGTTTTTTCGGCAAATAAAATTTTTTTTTAAAATTAAAATTGTATTAACAAACTTCGCCAATTTCGGCGTCCTTGATCGGCTTTTCGCTTTGAATCCGCTCAAAAATTTGTCCGCTTAATATCAATAATACTATCGACAATTAATTGACTTATCTCTCTATTGATTCTTATTCAGACAATTTCAATCAACAGGTCACATTTGTGTCTTATATTGAAATTAAAACGCGTCTATTTTTTTGACATTATTTTTAAATTGTGTAATTGTTACTATATATATATATTTAATTTATTTAGATCATTTTAACGATATTTAGAACATTTTAAAATTATGAGTGGTGGTGAGTGCCGAATCCTAAACTAGCCGCGCCGTCTTGAGTATGCGCGATCGACAAATGCGCAATTGCCGTTGAAGACAGTGTCTGCATGGTGGTAAGATGTGGCAGTTATAGATTTGTAACTCTTGATCAATATGGATCATTTGCCTGTGAATTCAGTGTTATAAGTGCATTTCATTGTAAATCGAACGTGTAGAGTCTGTGGTTAGTGAAAATTTTGCGAAAATCCATGGATTAATTGCAGATGGATAAAACCAACGTTTGCCACGGCGGGAGATGCAGATGGATGCATGTTTATTTCATAGAAACATATTGTTTCATGCTTTTATCTGTATTAGTTTTAATCCGCAGTGATGTTATTAGTGAATTAGAAGAAACATACTTGTGCATTGAGTTTTAATTTATTTATCATTTTATATGACTGTGACGTGCCGAGTCAAGATGAGGACGCGCCGCGCCGTGCCGTGCCTTTATATTGGCAGTTATATTGTATTAAATATGGCGCGATGGACGTAAGTGATATTTATTTCACGTGTTTATTATTTTGTTGTTAATAAAAGCTGTTTATTTGTTGTGTTTTATTTATTCCTGGTGTTTACCCTTTTATTTTTAATGAATGCGATGGTTATTTTTCAGAAGTTTATTATTTTATTGTTGATAAATGCTATGCTTATGTTTCAGGTGTTTATTACATTATTATTGATAACTGCTATGTTAAATTTTCAGGTGTTTATTATTTTATTGAAATCAAAAATATATTTATTTTTCAGGTGTTATTTATTTCAGGAGCTATGTTTATTTTTCAGGAGTTATTTCTTTAAGGTGTTTATTATTGTTTTGTTGATAAATGCTATGTATATTTTTCAGGAGTTATTTATTTCAGGTGTTTATTATTTGATTGTTGATAATTGTATTTATTTTCGTTAAATTTTTACGATAATTAATTTGCTTATGTTTAGGAGATGTCCAGTCCACTCTACTCTGCATATTTAGAACAAGTAAGTGATTTTTTTGATTATCTTGCATGTGGTAGTTTTATATTTCCCAGTTTCTTTCTTTCTTTATTTATTTATATGTATGTTTTGTACTGTGCGGTTCGTAACAAAGTGATTTATGTTTTAAGTGTTTAGGACTATAAAATCTTGATCAATTCTGATCATCAGTATTGTAATTTTATTGTACATCGATCGTCGATACGTCAGGCCCGCTGAATGCAAACACAGTTTGCTCCGGCGGGCAACTTCTAATAAATATAATACATAAGAAATGTCGGTTTTTTCATTTCTTTGTCTCTATATAGTACCTACGCGGTAATGGCACAAGGAGTCATTATTATTATTATTATTATTAAATATGTACATATACACATGCATCCCTATACTTTAAAATAAAATATATAACGGATGAAGTCGTTTCTATATGTATTTCTTGCGTTCTCTTCTTTCTTCAAATAGATTTATGCGATAATCACATAAGTCGTCGAAACACTATATAAATTAAAAATTAAATAATATATCAGAATTGTTGGTTTCTGTGAACAAAATCTTTCAAATTAATTATTTCTTTAAAAAAAAATTAGAATTGTTGGTTTGTGTTGTGTGCTTGTTGAATGGTGATGGATTTTTAATAAAGAAATAATCAAATGAATACTTGATTGGCTCACAGATGAAAATATATAAATCTGTGAAAAAAATTGACTGAAATAATTTTGTAATATTATTTCAGTAAGACCGAAAAGTTGTTTTTAAATGAAATAAATTAGAAATAGAATAGATTTTTTTAATGCGTTCGCATGTAGAATATATCGCAAACTCTTTCGCCACTTTCTCAATAAATCTGTTTTTGACAATCGGTGTCAAATGTTTCCCAAATCCCAAATTATTTGAGTGTATTTTGTTTTCGTAGTAAAATATTGACAGGTATACTGATATACTTTCGGAAGAAACTTTTCAAATATAAGTTTTGCGAAATATTAATATTTCGGATATAACTAAATTTGCTGTTAAAATATTGACAAGCATATTTGATATGATTTATTAAACATGTATTTTCCTACCCATATTATTATGGAAACATAAATAAGACGTTTAAAATTATAAAATAAATAAAAAACCGTCTATTATTTTTTAAGTATGTAAAATTTATTATGAGACGAAGTTTTTTTTCATTAATAATTAATATTAAACAGCGAGCCTAATAATGATTATAGAAAAGGTAAATATGCTGAAATGAATGTAAGATAATTGAATTAACATTTAAAAAGGCTTGATATTGATACGACTTCTAAAAGTTTTTATTAAAATTTGAAACCCCATCTGAAACTTTGCGGTAGGAACTCGTTATATAAACATCGATTTTCAAAATTGAATTTCTACGGCTATAGAAAAGTTTGACTTTTTTTAATACGAATTAGATTCAATATGAAGCTGTCATCACTTCTGTATGAACTTTCTTCCATTCAGCTTCTAAAATTCGTTATTCAACCAAAAAGTATATGACTCAAAATGGATTCTTAAATACAAAACCAGATAAATATAATAATCCAACACTAAGAATCCTTTTTAGTCGGATTCTTTATAATGGTTTGTCATTTGGAATTAAAATCAATTTTGTAAAAAACTACAAAAAATATTGTATCTAAATTAATAAAAATTAATTGAGTTAAGTTTTTCTTCATCTTATGAGGTTCTGAATGTGTTGACAAAATACAAATACATTTCTTTTCAATCTACTTTTTGTTGCTTTGTACGTATGCTTTTCGTCAATAAGGTAAAAAGAAAGATTATGTCTTTCTTTTTGTTTGAAGCTCGTAAGAAATGCTAGTCACAATATTCCTTTAACGAAAATATCTTACACAAACACAAAAAGTTACTCGGAATTATTTCTCGTTCAGTTCACCATTTGAAAAGAAAAAAGTACGTATATTTCCAACCACATCTGTCGCGTTCGTGGTAATGACACATTAACACCTAACACTATAATTTAGTAACTTTTTCTTAAGTATTAGACATTTTTAAATTACTCTTAAATAACATATTAATTTATATTAATATCACACATGAATATTATGAAATATCTACAGAAATGGTTCATAAAATGTGTATTTATATTTAAAAAACCAAAATAACTGAATGTGAATTTATTTCAATTCAAAAGCTTTTTCCACAACTTTGACATACTTATAGAAAAATAACATTGAATATAAGTACATGCTTGGGAAATGCAAGGGTATTTATTTATGAAACGCGGTAGTTACAAATAGCTAGTTCCGTAAAGTACTTCATATTTATGGTTTTGAAAAGTCGTAAATATTTACACTGAAAATATAAATGAACTAACGAAAAATGAAGAATGTTTCACAATAAAAAAAAAACCATCAATACTTAGTCCATGCAACAATGTTCGCATAGAAACCACAAACGCGAAATAGAAGTCTAAAATACATAACAGGAATAAATATGAATATATTAACGTCGATAGCATATTCGTCTATTTTGCATTTCATACTAAAAAGTTTCGTATCACAGCATATCATTATTAAAACCTTTCTGAAATTTATATGTATATCTAATAGAAGAATATATTTGATACAGAATTGCTCATTATTTATACATATTTTATTTATTTGAAAAGTAACGAATTTATGGTTTATAAAATGAATAATGAATTCTATTTCATTATCCTTTCTATCTAAACACATATGTCTTATACGAATATATACGGCACTAAATTAGTTGAAAGATGTGCAAAAACATATATTTTTTAAAATGAGAAAAAAAAATTATTTTGTGTGTACTAGAACGTAATTCACGTACTCCTTTTTACTGCATTATTGTGCAGAGTACCAACATCCTATAAATTTCCTGTTTATAAAACTTTATACAACTCCGCGCTCGCAATCCTGCATTCGCTCCAGTTTCTATCTCTCTTTGTATCAAACTTTTTGTTAATTGTTTCTGCTTAATGACGCGATAAGGTCATTTTAAACATTCTATACGCATTTTTTGATGGACGAAATACTCGAAATGGATTTCCATATTGGAGAAACAAAAATTGGTTGAAGCTTGATGTAAAATGAACTTTTTTTCTAGAACATGCTTGTACTATTGATTGCATTCCTCTTCACGGTCTTCTTTTTGTGTGTGTTCAATATAGTTTTATATGAGTTTTAGATAGCAATATTTTCATATAGTGATGATGTTAAAACTGTTTTTATTAAGTTAGTTGTGAAACATAAACCAGTTTGTAAAGCTCACATGTACGTATGTTTAAAACATACCTGCCTTTTGCAATTCCAAACTTTTCTCTTTGTATTAAACTGTGATACGTAAATTGCATCTAAACTTTACCATAACGTAATGAACTATGGAGGTACATATATGCATTGTGCTTTGAGACTTTCTGGTTTAATTGGTTACATTTTGCGTAACAATGTCATTTCAAAGTAAGACGGAATTATGCTAAGATAAATGTGAGTGCATACTGTCGCATAATTAATGTTAAAGGTTTTTTAATTAAATATTTATTTTACAAACATATATATTTTATAAAGTGGGAAATTTTACAAAATATAACACTTCTTAGGAATATATGAGAACTGTTGCTTCGTGAGTATTCTTTGTTAAAATTAATTTAATATATGGGAGCATTGTAATTCGTCGTATTGTTTTACGTATAAATTGGAACATCTGCTGGATTCCCATGATGGGTTTAATAATTTGTTTAGTCTGTTGCCTTTTATAGAAACTCATTTACGGCGTTGGTCTACAAATTATTATATTGCAGGTTAGATATAATAAGCTTTCCAATTAGTAAATTTAATTAACTTTGTTCAGACAGTTAATTCGTTCCCTTTCACGAAACACTAATTTTATACTTGTAATTTAATTTGCGGAGTGAACGAATAATGTTCTACGATTTAATATTGGTAAAGTCTAATTACACTTGAAAGAGCATATCTTTCTGATTTGCGTATATTGCCTAATGCTTGTTCAGTTAAATAGAAACATCCTAACTTAGGAAGCCTGGTGCAGATAAAAAATTACGGATAACGATTGAAAACATGGTTCAAGAAGAAATAATATTAATAGGTTCTCATTTCCATTTTCTCCTGTGTGCGACGTGTATGTATGGTCACGATTACTTTTCCTACGACTTCTATTTCCGAGGTAACTAATAATGTATTTACTTTCAAGTAATCGGATGTTACGTGTTATCTGCAACAACGTCGAAACTTGGGTTCAATATTGTAATTGAAATTGGCATAGAATTTCATAAATAATGAATTATACATTTGTACTAGCTTCAATCGTTATCCGCAATGGTTTATTGACCATTAGTTTCGATCGGTTACATTAGATACTCTGATACCAGTATTTATGGCGTTTACAGATATATCTTGCTTCTTGGTATTATTTAAATCAGTCCTTAATGGTTGACCCCCCGATGGATATACTTACATCGAATTTCACTACCCGTTTACTATCAACATTAATATTTATATGTAGATTGCACACACACAGACGGACGTCATTCCAAAAATATTCGGAATCGATAAACGTATATTTCTATTAAAATCTCAATATTGAAATTTTTCGTAATTGCAAAACTAACTTATACTGCGTATAAGAAAGTAATAGTCTTTTCTCGAATATATATGAATTAAAATTTAAAACATCATCACCTTATGGTCCTTATACCTTATACTATAAATCTCTTATCAGTGTAACTTTAACTAAAGACAAACCCCTTAGACTAAACATAAACATAATATAGATTAACTTTTGTATATATGCACGGAAATATTTATTACATAGAGTACTTTTAATTTGGTAATGATGTACTCGTCTGTTCAATTATTACAAAATATGTAATAAGCCAAGTATTTTTAATTGGAGCAATAGAAACGACTCATTAGTTTTTTTTTGCATCAATCAAAAGTATTCTGTTTGATAAAATATTTTATTGATTTTAAAATGAAAATATTTTAAAAGCTATCAATCAATTTGAAATACCAATGATATTTTACATACAAAAAATTATTGCATTGAAAATATGCATGTATAAACTAATATTTGATTTTATTGTGATATGGTAATAAATAGACTGAAAATAAAAAAGTTATGGCAGCTTAATAACAGAAAAGAATACATTAGTGTTTGATATTATTTTGCATAGTTGCACATTGTGTACTAGCAATCTGGGATTCATATTAACCAGTCCCTGGTTGGAAATAATAATGTAAGCATTTACAAACATAACATTAACATGACCGCAGAAGTGTGCTATTTTTTCTACAAAAAGCTAAAGACCTTCTCATTTGTATTTTAAATGGGCTATAAGTCCGTGCCAGAACACAGTGTACCTCCATTACTTCTATTTTTCTTGTTGTTAGTTGAATATTTATTATATTCGCTTTGAAAGAAAAAAGCTAAACAAAAAAAATGTTGACCAACATTTCTAACCAAATAATGTTTTTTTTTACTGGTAAATCATTTAGCAGCTGTAGTAAAAGGCAGTAATCCTTAAATTAATTTACAAAAATGCTGAATTTTATTAAAATTTAAAATAAAATATAATAAAAATATTTCGTAGAACATTTTATAAGAAGTTTAAAATGTATAAAAAGCACGATTGAAATGCATTTATCCCTGTTGAATTTACATTTATAACAAAGTACTTTTACATTAAATATAATAGTAAAATGGAAATTTATATTTATGCGAATTATAGAAGTTTGTGATATTTTATTTTAAATTTTTATAAAAATCGATAACTAATAAATAAGGAAATACAATTTTCAAATACACTTGCTACATAAGAAAGTTTAGTACAGGACTCTAAACATATTTTTCATTTAGTAACCGTTAATATATTATTTCCATGACCTAAGTAATTTTCGTTATTATAATACTAATTTATTACTTCTTATAAGAAGTATAAATTGAAGCTTTCACAATGATTAGTTCTTCAGTTACTAATTTAATAGCATCATTTTTTGAAAGAAGATTTATGAGACACTTTCATTCTAGTTCTCAAAATGAAACTTCTAGTTATGATGTTGTCACTTTATTTGTAGATGGTAGAAAATAAATTGGTATAGAGCATTTTTCTTAATTGTTTCTACTATTTTTGGTATTGTCAGAAAGATCGATGAACTTAAAGTTTTAGCGTAACAAACAAACGTAGAGATCTAGCTTTATTAATATAGACATAATAGTGAAAAATGAACATCTCTGAAAGTTGAAAGATGTTCACTGTCAAACCCATTCATTGCTAAGTACAAGAGACATGTTTCAATTTTTGAAATGGATAAAATATTTGTGTGATATATCGAAATGTGTATCTTCGAAATATATCACTTGAATAAATATGAATACATTAACGTCAATAGATGATACGTAGCAAAATAAAAAGACGTCATCAATATCGTTATAGAATCTATGCAAATATGTATGTCTTCTTATTTTCATATGCGAAGTAATATCTAAGTATTGCAATCGATTTTAAAGGAAATATACCTTTTAACCATTCCTGAAGCGAGTCTCACTAGTTTTTACTATCTTATACGAAGTAATAAATAAGTATTTTAATCATGAAAAAAAAACCACCTCGAGATTTTAGTTCAGTGCCATTTTAATAATATATAAAATCTAATATCTAAAATAATGTCATAAACATAAATAGCCAGAAAAGCTTAGTTGAGGAAACAAATATCTATAAATTGTATATAAAAATAAATGAAATCAACTTGGACAAAAATTGTTTTGAAAATAAGCTACATAAAAATAGCAACATATAGTTGCAGTGACATTTCAAACCAATTTATCTTGAATGTGTACGTGATTCCAGTTCTAACTTCTATTTACAACACTGATAGGTACAATGCACACCATAAAACCCCTATTTGTTAAACTACACAAAAACAATGAACAAACACTCATTCTTCGTAAAATCCTTTTTTCTGTCGCATTTTCCATTAATATATTTTAAAAAGAAACAGTAAAAGATAACACACTTTCAACAATATTCGCAATGACTCGTATGAATATCCAAAATGTACGAGGGTTTATCGTTACACTTTTATTGAATCAAATTCGAACAAGCATCCGAAGTGAAATATATTTTTTGACAGATTTATAGCACCCTAGGTTGAGGTACCATTATAATACACGCAATGCCCCCCCACCGAACATAAATAAAGAATATAGAAGCTGCAAACGACGATTGAAAGGGTTTGGGATTTAAAAACCGTCGGTTGCCTACCGTGACACCATTTGCTTTTATAGCTGAATAAATGGAACGTCTTTTTTTCGTTCCATAAAATATTTAGCTACCATTGCAATTTTTTTTATGTTTATATGGCCAGTCAATATCATTTTTCGATAGATTTTATCATAAATTTCTCGCAATATATTGTTTTTATCAAATGTTTCAAATTTAACAAAACCAACACATTCATACGCCAAAGCTTGACTTATAGTTAGTATATAATTTTCAGTACGAATTGCGGCCTTATATTTTAAGATTTATCTCAGTATTACAAAGCCTTTACATATTACAAAAATACGGGTGAGTGGCGGCACTCACGATTAAAGATGTGTGCATGAAAATGTTATAATTTAAATTTCAATTAAGTTATGTTCTACACAAAAGTTTAAATCAATTTCAATCTTAATTGGTTAGTTAATCTGAAACTGTTGTGTATATCAAAGCTATTCATCGGCAACATGTTAAGCTGTGCGGATACAACCATGGACATTCACATCTTCACCTCAGAGCATAATGTGTGTGTGCACACGTGTGTTTGTATGTGGCTGTTGGTTGATAGCATAATTAATAGTACACTTACAGTATTCTGGTTACGCCTTAGTTGTCAGGAAAACAAAGCCCTTCAGCACGGATTTCTGCGCAATTAGGTTCACAAAGTTACGTACTGGTAAAATATTTTCAACAAACGCGAATCAGCCCAGTCTCTCCTTTATTAGTCAACATATATTCATCGCAAAATATCGAGTCATCTATCACAAGAAGAAAATAGAAGACGTCTTTATGACTGTTTTGCACATTGACGTCCATAACGGAAAACTGCTTTGACATGTTTTCCAAGGAATTATTTATATATCCTAGCTACTATTTGTTCATTTTGGCGATTCACAGCGCTATTTTCTGTATTCGTTTTACAAATAAAATAGCTAGAATATTGATATAATTAAATGTTAGATATATTCACAAATAGAAACGTCGTTTGGTATATGCAAAAGCCACCCACCCAGTTTGTGTGACAATGTCAATGATGGTGTTCTTCTAACGCTGATGATGTTTAGCGTTGAATACTGATACGCATTTGCTAGCAAAGTTAAACAGGAAATTACATGTATACCATCAATCACACAAGCGAGTGTATAGCGGGTGAATGAAAACGTGTATAGCAGTACTGAAAATAAAGAGACTACGTTCCATATAATGAATGGCCTATTTCATAACCGAATGATTATTTTGTGTAGCAAAAATATGTGCCATTTTTTTTTGCTCGCCCTACGCAGTACAGAACAGCGTAATATGCTAGGGTTCAAGCAAAATATTTCGCAGATATTCATTGACCTTCTTGGGTAACTAAAGTTGTAAGATTATAGAGCTTTTTTTGTTAGGCTCTCAGTTTACACACTCAAACTGAAAATGATAAATTAATACAGTAAATTATTTCAATTTATGTTCTTTTTAAAAATAACTATATAGAAATTAAAATAAATATTAAAAAAAATAATTATTTCTCTTGCCAGGCACATACAAACCTTAAGTTTAAAACTACACACACACACACACAGATAGACGTAATTTCAAAAATAAAATTGATTCAGGGAAGGTCAAAACATATAATTCAGTTTTATTTATTATTATTTATTTACTAGACTTACTTATAGCTACGTATAAGAAAATAAAAATATAATCATATCAATAGTTTGTGTGGTTGGCACTTGGTGAAACATTGTAAATATGGATAATTTAAAACGCTTGGTAAATTTCACAAAATATTTATTAATACAACGCGTTTTGACTTTGCAGTCATCTTCAGGTATTCAGGTATATGAATACCTGAAGATGACTGCAATGTTGATACGCGTCGTATTAATAAATATTTTGTGAAATTTACAGTGTGTTTTAAATTATCCAAAAATATAATCTGTTTAATTGAGAAGAAAATGAAAATAAAAGCAAACAGAAATGAGTGTTAACATGTATTTTTAAATGGTGTAAGCCGTTTGTCACTTTATATAACCAGGGCGAGTTTTGGTAATTATAATTATGTTGTTAAAGCTGTTCGTATTTTCTCATATTTCTATCCTGACATTTACGTCGCAGTGATATAAATTCAACAACAAGCGTGCATTAGATCCAACATTTTTAACACCGCAATTTATTGTGTATGAAATTCAATAAAAATATGCATTAAACCGACGTTTAGTAATTTTGTAAATTCAGTCGTGGAAGTTATTCGTGCATGGTACATTGTGGAGAAACCTATATATTATAATATAAGTGCCATGTAAATAAATTTAAACAAGTACCTTACCGCACCGAAAAGTTGTCAACATCCAGATAGGAATTTATTTCGCTGCAAGTACACGGTAAAAGTTTACATTTCTAAGAAAATGGAAACTCTGCCGAGCATAAAGTGAAATATAACTATGATATTTTACATCTCAAGCGGAGCTATTACATCTTAAAACTTGGGGCAACTTCTTCAAATGTGTGTTTGTAAAAAGTGTACTTATTCTCAACAAAACTAATTTATTAGTAAAGTAAAGCTTCGCACAAAAATATTTAACAATTGTTGCCGTAAATATGAGCTTTCCCTAAAATTTGAGAAATAATTTAAAATGTACTTCGCGTTCAATTAAAAAGCAATGTATAAATTAGCTAAACCAATCAATCATACTAGCGTTAAAGGATCAGCCAATCAATTTATGACCCTAGGGATATTAGCATCTGGTTCATTACCGTAAAATATCATCAACCCTGTAGCGCCACTTATTCCATATTATATCTGTTTCTACTTAAAATTTTCGTATTATGTAGAGAAAAATAAAACGAGCGTCCGTGTATTGTTTGGCAAGGTCTCCTCTAAATTTTCAGGCGTAATGAAATTGTGATTGGGTCACTGATCTAGGCCGCTTCAGTTGTACCACATCGAAGTTTTGGAGATAAGCCAACCAGGCTTTCGAACTAGACTATTTAATAGCATCAGATGTACGGTACATAAAACCTTATTATCCCTTACATTTCATCATTCATGGTAACAGTACCTTTTTCATTAAACTTCTATGCCAAATTCTTCGCTACTCCTTTTTTGTTTCTATACTCATACGTACACACACAAATAAAAGACAATGTATCGAATTATAAATAAAAAAATATAAAAATCGTTAAGGTACCGACAAATTTAGAAAATAAAACAATTGAGACTATCCTCCACAATTTATTAGAAAGAACGAGATGTACATTTCGGCTACCAAGTAGCCATCGTCAGTCGTACATGTACGAAATGTACATCTCGTTCTTTCTAATAAATTGTGAAGGAAAGTCCCAATTGTTTTATTTTCGAAATTTAACACACCTTCACGCAACTCAAACCGAAACTAAGGAACCGACAGGCTGATAAATAATAATTTCTCGATTTTCTTTAAATATCATTTTATATCAGCGGGTGACCAACATGTCAATAACAGACTGACTTGGTGTCGTTCATATACTTCACCAATTAATTTACAGCCTTACTAGTCCGCTAATGCTATCTGACTTTGACTGATGGACGATTAACACATCCCCTGTGGCTACTGCAGACATTATTCGCTGGTGCCACGACAAGCCCTGCCGCATTGTGAGCTTTGGTATATGAGGTCAGCGAACAAAAAACGAAAGACGTATGAAGGATAAACGTTTGGATTGACTACCACTATCAAATAACTTTAAGGCTCAGTATTTACACCTTCAGATAAGCTATCTTGATATAAACAATTATTCTATCTACCATTTGGCTTATCCCAGGCTTTATGCCGGGATTGAAATGCTGTTTGCGAAATAAACTAAATTTCCATGTTTAATTTATAAGTAATTAAAGCTTCAGGCATTTACCATATATGAGAAATAATATACCAACAGACTTATAAAATATGAATGATTGCGGAATTATATTAATTAACATTCGAAGTGCTCGTATTTGAAGAGCTAATTAGATCGAACATTCGCAATAAAATTGTTTTATTTATATTAACAAATCTAATCCATTATAAATCTTACCTAAAGAAAGTCGATGTACTGTTTTATAAAGTACCTCATAAGTTGCAGTTCTTTCCGTACTGGTATGGCAATAAACATCGCGCTATTTCATGTTGTTTGTGTACAAACACCATTGATTTTGTTTTGTGAACGTACTAACAAATGGCGTCTGAAGTGGCGTATTTCATAGTGAGAACTCATCTTTCATGGCACTGCATCAAAATTTGTTTACTTGTTGCAAAGTGCAAAACTTTATTTCGAAAACAAACTCTGTCTGTTTTCAAAGCATCATTTTCAATTTTTACTTAACGTAATTTATTTCGGTACGTGGATGGTTTTCGAAAATACGAATTGTTTGCTAATATTTGAAATGATATTCTTGTGTTTGGGCAAAGAATGGTATTTACAAATATATCACGAAGTCTTTTCAAGCTTTGTGTATATCTCTGTGCTATAGAGTCTCACTCAAGTCTATCAAATATTGAGTTCCGTTACATGTCACCTGATTTCTTTGTATCTAGAAGCGCTAGACCGACATGTTTGCGATAAACTCTATCCGGAAAATGATGGTGGTGTTGTGTACAATCGAAAGACGTCACAGACAAGTATAGCTATGTGACAGGTTTTCTACTTTTTTTTTATTCTCTTGTATGTTCGATATCTCTTCAAAATACAATAGGTTCAATGAAAATATATAACTTTTTTTCCCTATACAAGTTCCATATACCTGAATTTTTTTACTTTCTTATACGTTGTATAAGTCTGGTGTGTATGAGCGAGTGTGTAGTCATACCAGATGTGCTTCTTTACTCTAGTAATCTTTACAGTTTCTCCAATTACTGAAGAATGGTTGCAGTTACAGCAAAAAAAGTTAGAATAAAAATTTCACAAAACTTTTTTTTCAAAAGGATTACAAATAAAATGAGTAAGAAAATGAATAGTTTATGAAAATTCAAACTTACCCAATGATGCGTTGATACATATCATCTGGAATTGCTTATTTGTAAAGTATTGATTGAAATAAAAATATGGTTTAAAACAATAGATATCTTTATTAATTTTATATCAATTATAATTTCGTATGTATTTTTTCTACATCAATAATTATTTACATTTACATAAAATAATTTGAATACGGGGTGACTGTTTTTCTAAACAATAAATCCATTTTATACTAAATTAGATTTAAAAGCGTAATGTATTTTTAACATTTGCGTCAACTTTCGTTATTTCGTCATATTGTATAAAAGTAAAGAATTTTTGTAAATATATTCATTAAAAATTAACATTTGCTTTAAATTGAAATAATACATTTAATAAAATTTTAAAAATTTACATTACGCTCATATATCTCGGACTCAAATTACGATTCTGAATAGGATAAAAAAATAAAATCGTGAAATGGTTAAGAGTATTATTGCTTATAGTTATCCGATGATTTCTTGACGTTGTCAACTAGTTGATTTGAGTTTCGCTTGAAGATTTAACTGACCTTCTAGATCGTTTTCTTCTTCGGGTTGTGGACCATACATGTCTGCTAATTTATTAAACCTGGGACCCCAAGCTACCAAATAATCATATTCTTGCTGGTCTTCTTCAGTACCTTAACAAACAATGATAAGATTCTCATAAATATTTGAGATATTATTTATTTAATATTACACCTGATGCTAGTGAACTAAGTGAGCCTGCAATACTAGCACCTCCTTCATAGGCGTAGTTTCTAAGATCTTCAAACGGTGCTACATTCGGATCATTATCTACTCGTTTTCTATATTCGTCAATACAGTTGAGGATATTTCTTTCTTCATAAACAACTAAATAATATTTAAAGCAAATAAACATCCGTGTATGTGTCGATATGTTATTGTCGAATTAAGGCTTACTTGGCATTTTCAGAGGGGCTATTTCTGGCGGAAGACCATCGATTGGTATTTGAAGTGGGGTAATATCGAACGCAGTCATATCATCTTCACCGCCGCCTTCGTCGGCGTAGTTAATAATATTCTCCCGGACATCCTCATCAGGACGAGGGGATTTCGTGTGAGCTTCTCGTTTCCGGTTATACACGAATACAAGTACCATAACTAACCATATCAAAAATATTAAATCACGAAAAGTAAGTTAGGAATATGATATTTGGTCAAATATTATTATTGGGATCCAGCCAAAATTGTGACATTTTTAATAGATCTACAATTTATTTCTATATATTTCCAAGCAAACAATAAGAACATATTTTTAGAATATAATAATTATTTATTTTGTGAATAGGATTATATAATTTATTATTTTTACTGGCTGTACATTTGTTATTATTTGATACTTGTGTTGTGAAATGAATTTTTCATTTCGATGTTATACATTGTCTTTTTATTTTCTTAAAAGTAGCGTATAGCTAGTTCTGGCATTATACTTTACAACTATGACGAAATAAAAGCTTTGTGGCTCGTATCATGAAATGAAACCAAGGTTGCGTTTACGAAAGCTTTCCGCGAGACATATGTACATACTTAACGAGTACATATCTTATTCTGTATTTGCTGGGATTTCACAAACGTTACATTCATAAGGGGAAAAAAAGACTCACTGAAAATGATGAGCAAGGAGCAGAGTATTGCTGCAAGTGCTCCTATACTGAGCTTGAGTGTCTGTCCTTTTTGTATAAGTTCGCAATTCGGGCCCCAAAAACCAACAGGGCATAAACACCGGTACCGAAGACGTGGTTCTTGATTTATGCATGTGCCACCATTGACACATGGTAAATCTACGCATTCATTCTTGTCGGTGCAACCCGTAGCATCAGCTGACACTATACGGCCTTCACCGCAACTGTGTCACAATATACATTCAGTTCAACAATTTTAAAATGTCTTAAACATCTTAAGGTACGTTGTTCGCTCATATGTTATATGTGGACAATATATAATAAATATTTAAAACTTACGTGCAATCGTAATCATTCCATAGGTCAACGCATTCGAATGGATCGGGACAAATTATGTTGGCGCATGATTTATTTGATGCACAGTCCCGTTCCAAATTTCTGGCCATTGTCGCCTGGCCCCATTGAGTTCCGTTTATGGCAGGTGGAAGTGGTAAATTTCGGCCATTCAACCGAATATCATCCAAACAACCTCAGAAAATCAATAAAAGACAAAACAATAAAATTCAATAAATTTTCCGTTTATCTACTACAACTGCTATTGATATATGAGATCATTTAATTACCACATATAACATCAGTCAATTAACGTATATACATTACTTTTTTGAATTGGTGGTACACCTACCTTTTTCATAATCAGCATAAACTTCAAATGTGCGAAGTCCTGTATATTCAGCTTTACCTCCAGCAAACACACCTTCTTGTTTATCCACCAAGAGCCATTGATGCCCAATGAAGTTAAACGTTTCATTGTATCTTCGTCCTTCTCCACCATCAAGCTGCAAAATAGCAACTGAGCCATAGCGACTAGCACGCGCTACATGCCACTGTCCATCATTCACCATCACCTCACTCAACGAAATAGTTTGCTCTTCTATCCGTAGCGAATCCAAATTATATCGAAAATGCAAACGACTATTCTGAATCTCTAAAATTGCATATTCCCGACTGTGTTGGTCACTAATTCGAAATAACTCTCCACTCAATTCCCGTGTCCGAAATCGTAGTTGTAGTTGAGTCGAGAAGCGATCTAAATCGAAACTCAATGCGTATTTTACATATGATTGAGGCTTGAAATGAGTAGGAATTGTTGGACTTGTACATGCTGCCCCTGTCCATCCTGGGCGACATTGACATTTTGGTTCATTAAAGCTTCCTATACAAGTACCATGAATCCAACATTGTGAAGTTGTGTTAGACCGCGTACATAGTTGCTCAGTTTGAGAGCAACTAGCATCGCTGTTTTGGAATAATTCAGGATTTGCGAGATCATACAACTTAGAATTGTAAAATATATTTCGAATACACCCATTGAATCCTTTACCGTTAGGCTTGTATTGCCACCCATATTGTATTGGCTCAAATGTTTTTACAAACATACCTCCTATTTGCAATGGAGTGTTAACGTTTAAATACTCATTGAAAGGGTGTATAGTTCCTTGGACTTCACAATTTGTATTATCAAATGTAACTGGATTTCCATCATCTGGTTCTGTTATATCTGCACTTTTACAATAATCTACAACCATTCGTACCGTTTCCGTATCCCATAAAATATCTAAACGATGCCACTCTCCATCATTTAAACTTGTCTTAGTTTGTATACGTAATTCTAAAGTCCCTGATCCAAAATCGATGAGCAAGCGAGGGTACCCATCTTCTAGTTCAACTGCTATGTAATCAGACACCAAAATCTCATCTAAATCTGGTTGGACTATTGGTCCATTATATAACAGTAAACCTTCTGGTTTTTGGGTAATGAAATCAAAGCTTAAATGCGATTTCTCACATATATCTAAAGGTGGATACCACGCCCAACCATTTCCATGAAAACTACGTGAAGTTTGTTGGCAATTTGCTCCACTATATCCTACAGGGCATGAGCAACTTAAAGTATTTCGATATTTGATACATCTGCCCCCATTATAACAAGGATTTGTAAAGCAAGAATCTTCTTTATTAAAATCTCGATATCCACATACGCATTCTGCGTGAACCTCTACTTGGACACTGACTAAAGCTGTTTTGTTTGCATTTATTGTGTATGGTGAAGCATTTATTGTTAAAGTATTCGTACAAGAGCCTTCACACGTTTCACTTTCATACAAACATTCATTAATCCCAACCATCGTTATATTGATCCCTACATAGTTTTCAATGTCTTTTTGATGCATCATAATTAATCCGTTTATTTTCACTGGTTTGTAATTCATTGAATTTCGTATAGAAAATCGTATATCTGTTACAGGCGGATGAGCTTTCCGTAACTGAATACTAAACACATCTAAATTTTGTAGTTCTATAGTTAGTAATTTCGTTATTTTGTCTTTAAATTTATCAAGTTTACTCCGAAATAAACTTTGTGTTTTATAATTCCAAACTCGAATAAAATCTTCATCAGTGATTCCGGAGATGCGAATAGATCCTGAATTTATAACAGCTTCATGAGTTATCTCTCGAACTGTAACTGCGACATTAGCAAGACATGTCTGTGTATGTTTGCTGTCGTAAACTTTAAATTTCAAATTGTATTTCCCTTCTTTTGTCCCGTATAGGATTGTTACCATGCCTGAGTCTTCGTTTACCATGAATTGTGGATGTTGCGCTCCATCCCAATAGAATGTTTTATCTGGTAGGTCCCAGTCATCCAAATCGTAGACATATACTCTACCGATTTCTGTATCAGGCATTTGACTATGGTAATTGTAGACAAGAATTTCTTTAGAGCCTTGTTGCATTTTATTGTCGTTTATGTCGCCAATGACTACAGTTAACGTACTGGTACCCGTCATTGCTGGATTACCATTGTCCTTAATTACAATTGGAATTGAGTAGTACTTTTCTTGTTCGCGGTCGAATGACCGCAATGATGATACAATTGCTATTCCATCACCATTTGCGCCGTCTGGAAATTATTTCAATGCTTCATTAAACAATGAATCAAGCTATTCTTATACCTAACACAAACACACATACACTCATACATACACATATATGATTTTAAAAAAATCATCTTTATTATTATAAATTAATTACATAATTATAAGTAACCTACTGCGATCTTGTTCCACTTTGAAAGAAGCACGTATAATATCCTCTGCATTGGGATCTAGTCGGAATTGAAACGGTGGTCCATTATTTTTGGATTTGTCATCAATATCAGTAGCTAGAATTTCAACAATTTTTCTCGGAGATACATGCTCGGTGAGGATAGGTCTATAATCTTCGTGAAACCATGGTGCATTGTCATTAATATCTTGAACGATAACCGTTAGAGTAGCAGTAGCAGTATTTGGCGGAAGACTATCATCAATCGCGAGAATTTTCACTTGATGTATTGGTACATCTTCGCGATCTAAAGACCGTTGAATTTTGACAGTGCCTTCTTGATCGACGGAAAATTGCCGTTTTCTATTCGAAGACCGTTCTATAGCGTATGTAACTTTACTTTTACCACCTTGGTCCAAATCAGTAGCTTTGAATTTCTCTAAAGTTTTGCCAACGTCTGTGTTTTCAGACACTGATATTTCAATATGGCGACGTTTAAATTGCGGTTCATTGTCGTTTATATCTCGTAATTTTATTACGACCCACGAGTACGCCACATGATATTTGTCGCTATTGTTATCTTCCCCTTTGTCGTTCACTTGTATTCGGAACCTAAACCCATTTCTTTGCAAGCGATCTTCAAAGTCAAGAGGCTGCACTATAATTAATGATCCAGTCCCATCTTTATTGCGAATCATTGTAAACTTATCTGCGCCATAACCACTATTTTCAATCACTTTATATTGGAACACATTCGTTTCATCGTCATCATGAACAGTCACTGTTAAAACAGGCATTTCTGAAATATTCACACCATCAGTTTCATCAACTTCTGCAAACCACTCATCCTTAGTAAACTGTGGTGGCATATCATTTATATCTTTAACTAGAATCGAAGCAGTTCCGGTGCCCTTTAATCCACCGCCATCCATAGCTACGACTTGAATTGAATAATCCGGTGTCCGTTCGCGATCTAAACAACACACCGCTGTTCGAATCACGCCTGTATCCGATTCGATTTCGAATATCGGCGTCCCAGTTTCTTCCTCAATGACATTTTTTTCGATTGAATAAACTAGATAAGCGTTTGTGCTTTCCGAAGGGTCATCATAATCAACGGCAGCTATTGTCATTACACGCATGGCCGCTGTCCCGTTTTCATTGACTTCGCCGTAGTAGACGCCTTGTACGAAGATTGGTGCATTGTCGTTAATATCTTTCAAGTTTACTTGGACGTCCGCGTAACCAACGAGTCCTTCTCCATTTTCATCCTGCGCGAACACCGTGAAGCGCCATAAAGGTCGACCGTTTGGCAAATCGCGATCCAGAGGCTGAATACACATTTTTTTTTGGTATAACGATATAATATATTTGGAAATGAAATAACATACCTTTAAAACAAATATTTCTCCTGTTATTCTATTTATATCAAACTTGCTGTTTTCTGCGTTATCTGGATCGATACCTTGCCCAGTCAAGGAGTAATATATATTTTGAGGTCTATCCTTGTCTAGATCAGTGGCCGTGACCTGAAGATGGTTCACAGTTTTATTTTTTAATATCCTTAAGTCAGAATATTTTAAAATGTGTGCAATTTTTACTATGGGTGAGAAATTTAAATAAACTTCGTTTAGAATTCAATCCAATCCGTAATTATTATTGAAACGCCAGATCCAATTTCAATTTTATATAAAAATGTAATTAAATTGGAATCAAAAACAATTCTCAATTAAATCGGCACATCTGCTTCAAATTGATTAAACCTTATGTTTACAGACATATCTATTGTCATCCCAGTCGCGAACCGGTAAAAATAAACTGGAATATACATTTTATATTTCGTTACACGATTTAATAATAGCTGAATAAAATGTTTGGAAAATATATATGAAAAATATTTCTAAAGAAAATGTAAATATGTAGAATAAAAAGAATGTAAGTAACTGATGGTGTATGTATAGAACATATAATAAATATATATAGTGGTAAACAAACCATAAATTTGTACCTACTGGACAGGTAGTTCAAAAGATTTCTATAGATGCTTTCTGTTTTATATCACATAACACATGAGTTATAATGTTATCGTCCGCGCGTGCTAGTGCGAAATTCGGACGTTGAATGCTTGACCCTCTTCACAGACATTATTTCGCGTGATACTATATAATAATAGCTATCCAAATAATGGAATCGCAGAGAACGGATTTGAATTTGTATTTATGTTACTAATCGGCTTTGTATTTAATTTCATTTACTACGCGTAAACATTAAAGCTCTATTTACGCGATTACATTTTAATCATAATTGTATTCAAAAATATATCTAACAAAATATATCATGAATTTCTATTTCAAATTTGGACTTCGAAATATTTCAATATTCCTTTTGAATTATATTTATAATGAATAAACACCTGCCTGTAAAATACGTTTGGGCAGATTTCGGTCATCCTCCTCGGTAATTTGAACGCGATAAGTCATACGTTCGAACACAGGAGGGTTGTCGTTTACGTCTTTAACGTAAATAATAACAGTAGTGTAATTTTCTTTCTGATTACTGGTAGCGGTAAGCCGTAATTCGTACTGGAGAGAAAACAAAATCTCCTTTAAAAACCCTGTATTTTATGATACATAAACGATTAAATTTTTGTTTTCCTAAATAGAGTGTATAGCTTTACAAAAAAAAAAGGAAAAAAAGAGCACTTACTCGTTTTCGTATCTCGTAGTCTAAAGCCCCAGCGACGTAAATGGAGCCGGTCATGTTCTGGATGGCAAACACACCGTCTATGTTGCCGCTTGTAATTTCGTAGCGAATACGCGAAGCTAAAACACACAGAAATAAGGCACTAGCGCAAGCAACTCGATGGTTATCAAAAGTAATATATCGTGTATAACATGTTAGAGAACACTGTGGTAACTTGATGATGTTCAGATGAAACTTAATTTCAGGAGTTCTATTTTTAATAAAAGATACTTTATTGATCAATATAACTAGATTGTAGAATAACGAAAAGAATTGGTTGTATGAACAAAGGAGCTTTAGTTATTATATTTTGTGTTCTTAGTAGAAATGCTTGTTTGGAATTCGCAATGTTTCTCGTAATTAAACAGATATGTACAGATCTGTCATTTAAAATTACTTTAATAATTTAATTAGAGGCATAAATGTGAAAATAAATATAGACGTATTTCATAATTAAGTTATAACTAACATAAATCATTACAGAATTCAGTTCAAATATCTGTCGGTATTATTTATTTTATCTTTCTTATACGAAATATACATTTTGACCTTCCCTGAAAATGTCTATTCACATTTTTGTGTGCCTGTTGGTATGTGTGTGTGTGTGTATGTGTGTGTGTATTTCCTGAAAAAGGGTTCCAAAGGTTAGTAAGATGTTATTAATTAGAAAAATAATATAAATGTGATATGGAAGGTGTTAAGCATGTAAGTCTAGTGGTATTATAAATGGTGGAATTTCGCATTGAAGGTAGTAATAGTAATATTAAAAAAATAGTTAATAAATAGTTATGACGCAGTCAGTTAGTGTAATATAATAATTACGTCTGTGCGAAATGTACGAACATGTTCGTAGCACGAGAACTAATTTACAGCGGTCATGAAACATGCAGACACCCTTCCACACCATATTGGATAGAATCTCTAACGCTGTAGCTAAGCACAGGACTTCATTTCGGATTCTATAGTCAAGCGTACTTTAATGATGTCCGGAATTTTCGTAGAGAACGAAAGCACGTTAGGGAATACTTGATTAAACGGCTAGCGTATCAGATTGTCTCGGTCACCAGAGAGTGTGTGTTATGTGTGTGGCGATAACAGGGATTCTATTGCACGCAAATCACTGTAATTCTATTAAGCAAACACTTTGATGTGATGACAAATAAAATGGTTGCAAAATAAAAGAAAATCAATTGCTTACTGTCGGCACTATTTTTTTTTTGCATTACACAGATAAAAGTCGCCGGATCATAGCTATATATTGATCTTTAGCTTTAGGGTTTGTTTTTATAAAAAGTAATTTAAGTTTATTTATCTTCTTGTTCGTTGACAGTATATATACAAAAATGCTTTTCAGGTATATTTTCTTTGTGTTTGTATATATATATATATTTTTTTTTTTTCCTGTTTTATTTTCTTGATATAGTGTGAGATATTGCCGCAGGCGTGACTTACAAACTATGCTCTGTTGGGATACATTTTGGCAGACGTGATAATATCCGGATACACAATTCTATTCAGTTTGAACTACAACTATTTTCCAACCAATTTCGTTTTCGACTCCCCAACAGGGAAAGATAACTAGAAGCACAATCTCACCAGATTATTCCTACTCATCCTATTCCTGCTAGACTAGTTAACATTATCGCACAATTTAAACACAATTCAAATGAAATGAAAATATAACCATTTAATTATATATCGTCATTAAACTATTCATAGAGAATATTTTTGTTAATCTTGCTGTGCTTTATGCGCTTCGTAAATCATTTTGATTAATTAGCGAAACGTTCTCTCAAATGAAATTTTCGGTTTTAATTATATTCGATTCGATTTAGATAGACGACATGTCTGTATTCATGTGTGACATACTGAAATTAGTCGTGTTTGTTACACAAAATAGTGAAACTAATTTCGATATTGCGTTAACTGAACCATAAACCATTTCGCCGTTATCCACATTATATTCGACAAGGTGAAATAGAAAATCAGAAATACAGATAATAAATGTTTTGATCATCCACGTAATTACTAATACGTTGCGAAAATCATTTTCTGAATTGGTATTATTTGAAAATTTCAATAGTCCAAAAATAGAGCAAAAGTCAAATATTAAAACAAAATGTTCGTGCAAGTTTTGCAACACTAAACTTTGTTTTTGGTGCAGTTATAAAACGCTTACGACGATCTGATGATGGAAGCATACCAGGAAAATAAACCAATTAAAAGTTCGTATGTGCGAGAATTTCTATATGGGTGCGCATTTTCCAGATTCCTTTTACTTCTTCTTGGGTTGTAAAATCATAACTCTTCAGTTACCAGGCGAAATCTTTCAAACATTTTTTTTTACGTCTGCCGCATATTTTAAATTTGTAATATCCAAAGTGGCCTACATTCGACATACTTCTACATAAAATGTGTTAACTTTAATAAAATTTTAAATACTATATAAAAATACACAAAATACAGTCGAGAAAGTTAATTATGAAAGAATGATTAGTTTTGTAGATAAATGGGATATGATTACAAATCCAAGGATTGCGATTAGCATATAAATTGGAAACAAACTGGGAAACGTCGTTAATCTTCTTTTAAGACATAAGCAAAATAAATCAACAGTTATTTTCTTGTAATAAGTTTAGTAAACATTTGAACCATACATAAAAGGCTGTTTTTAAATGAAATATTTACGGCATGCTTTACAAGAACTATAACTATTCCACTTGCAATGACAGCGACAAGATGAGCAGAGAAATGCTTGTACTTTATGCAATATTCAAGAAAACAGAGTAAGCATTCCGTATAATACACTTGTCTTCCACTGACGTCAGATTTTAATAAAACAAACTACTTTACATATGCGTATCTACAACATGTTCCATTCTCAATATATTCTAAACATGGACCGATAAATTCAACAAAATATTTACAATTACGAAAAAGTGAGATACATGTAATGTCTGGGAAATATTCGATGTTAAAATTCCAGAAAGGAATACGAAATCTAATCCGTAAGCATTTATCACTTATCCAGCCGTGCAAATATCATGAAAAAAAATCGACTTCGCATTCCAAATGAATGGGTACAAATACAGATAGAGAAAAAAAAAGGGCAATGCGAAACATTTTTACCAGTGCCTTGCACTCACGTAAACACGCACCAACTAGTGTTGGCGGCAATTCATTTAATGTCGGCTGTCATTCGCGTGAGTTATTTATTTGCTGGCAATTTATTGCAAAAGAAGAGCGAAAATAGTAGCTCACTGCCATGGGTTCCTTCAATCAAAAGAATAATGGTTTCATGGATTTCAATCCAATTCAAAATGAATGGAGATTTATTTTTTGGATTGTTTTGTTTAAATGTTTCATTATATTTTTTTTTCTTTTGTACAGCTTGTTCAATTATCCTGTATAGATCTCTAATTCACAAAAAACATTTATTTTAAATTCAATTCCCGCCGTTATTCATTTTTTTTAAAAGCGTTCTTTCATTATTCTTTTTTATTTTTTTATCCACATTTGACATATTGATTTTAAGATTAAATTACTAGTAAAAACAAAGGATTTGAAATAACTTTCTGTTCAATGAATCATAACCGCGATTTGCGGTCACGTCTCTAGATGGTTTGAAATATAAAATTATAATGCACATACAAAATTCTGTATCCGCGAATTGTTACCATTTATTATTACCGAATTTTGGTTTTAAATGCAAAAATTAAATTAAATGTATAAGCTGTAATACAAAAAGTGTAGTAACATTTTCATTTATTTTATAAGCATATTTTTTCTTTGACAAATTGGAACAGATGTTTTCTATATTATTTTACCTTTTGTGTATTTTGTGAAAAGTAATTTCTAAGGTGGAACATTCGAAATAAAAAAGGTTTAGAATTAAAAATTTTAATTAACTTTTCTTGAAACTTTGTTGAAGAGGTTGTTTTTTTTTATAAATGTCCACTTTATATTTTCCTATACTAAACAAATACGTTTTCCATCAAAAGTTTTGGGTTTTAAGTAACCGTGGTTAGTTGGGTGAAAATCTTCAAGGCATTTTCGCATGTGTCAAAATATCTGTGCACGTAGCGATAACAACAAAATTACGTTCCACTTTAGAAATTTTATATGTATTCTTAAATCGTACTGCGAGGCATGAATCGTGCTTTCTTGTTTAACGTTGATAATAATAATATTAGGGCGCTGTAAGACTGGGAGTACCACAAACATGGCATCATAATACTCTGACTTCTACTTACGGAAGGAGTAGTAGTAAAACCAAGTATCTCCCGACGCGTCGCGTCGGTCGAAATGGAAACATGATCTCTTTAGCAGTAATCGCCTATTTCACACATGGCTGCTGGTCCTTGCGTATATTTCAACGAGATTTGGTCCCGTCTTTGTTTCCCTAAGTATATGGCTTGGGAATGGAGATTTAGTTAACTTTTAGACTCTCCAAACAAATTACGTCTTATCGTTGTGATTTTAACTCCCCTATGTTTCTAGGCACGATAATAGTAAATATAAAGTGCATAATAAACAAATATTATTTCTGGGTCACTTTTTACCGACATGAGTTATTACGTCAAGAATTATGTGGCGTGCGGAGGAAACTGGACCTACAAATAACAACGACGAAAGACAGGAAGATTTTGGAATCATCTCCGTTATATAAAAACCAACATTTTGTTCTGCAGTAAGACGTTCCTATATACTGCTGAACGATCCAGAAAAAGATCGACTAAAAATATGATTTATGTTTCATAAATAGAAAATATACCTAATAAATATATTTGTAGATAACCATTAAATACAGTTATTTCTTTTTTATTATTTATTATTTTCTCATATTATTATTGCAAAGCCAACATTTTAGTAACGATTTAGGGATACGGTAGCTAGAAGTTAATTAAAGATTCATTAGAGAAGCTGCAACTGCAATAAGCTTAAATATTTGAACGTGTTGCCTATTCAAAGTTAAAATGTGCCCAGTTTTCGTAAACCCTATATACTTTGGGTTAAATCGAACCAAAAGCAGAAGGTGCAGCCGTAAATAATTTTACGGAATTGAGTCAGCTGTTTCGGATTGCGTATTTTCGCCACACTGCACACGAACATGACGGGAAAACCATAAATTTACTTTTCTATTGTTTGCTTGTTTAAGTATTCTTTTCAGTTTTGTATTTACATTCTAACTGGGCAACTAAAAGGGGCTCATTTAAAAGAGTACAAAAGTATTTGTGTTCACTGTGACACAGCGAGGTGATCATACTTTTTCTAAAAGTCCACGTGAACGATAATCATTATTGTAGCATTTTAAATAATTAATTACACTTTTAAATTATTTATGTCAAAAAAGCTTAGTGTTACATTAGTAAAATGTCACTCAATATTTTATTTAAGTAAAATTTATAGCAAACTGCAGCTGTATCTTTGTGTAATGGATAATGTAAAGAAAACAGTTGTGACAAGATAATCAATTTAAGATTAATCTCTTTCTGGCTAAAACTCTTAATACACTTACTGCAAAACTTTATCTTTATGTATACAGGACTCTATACTTGTTAAGATTACTGAAGAAATACGGTCACAGACTTCATATTGACGTATTTCTTTAATATTTTTATTGATTATCCTTCACAGAAATTTGACTTGATCAAATGAAAATTGTCATTTATTACACACATATTGTATGAGATAATATTAATTTTATTTAAGAGTTAAAAAAAAATTGCAAAGAAACTCAAAACCATTACGTAGTAATTTATTTGACAAACAATAAGCTCGGCTTGAGAAATTTAACAAGCAGATTATATACGAAATTTTCCTGAATTTGAATGTAAAATATACTGAGAATTTATGGTAATTTAGTTTAGTGAT
This sequence comes from Nebria brevicollis, assembly GCA_944738965.1. Taxonomy (NCBI): domain Eukaryota; kingdom Metazoa; phylum Arthropoda; class Insecta; order Coleoptera; family Carabidae; genus Nebria; species Nebria brevicollis. Next base: position 12,781,181 of record OX122905.1, read on the forward strand.
AGAGCAAAGGCTGCATAGTTTCATCTCGAATTGGTTCTCTGATAGTTTGACGGGGTAATAATTCTTAGGAAACGTAAGACTATCCAAGAGGTCTATGATAAATGCGGGACACTATTTTATTAGAATTCTTGAAGTCATTTGCTTCGTGAATAAATGGACATTACTTTTTATCTCATTCTTTAAGTCTAATAAATTAGCAACGTGAGCTTTTAGATACAGAAAATAACGAAAGTGACTAAATTAGTGACCCTCAAACACAAGACCCTACAAATCTAATAGATGTTAGATGGTTTAATAAATGAGCTGTGCTTGGTTGTAAAGAATGACATGAGCTTTAAAAATAAGTAATAAAAATGAAACGAGCGATTTGTTTGGAGATGGTGGTATGTAAGGGCCCGCATAACTGATCGTTAATGAAATGCTTGAAAATTTGCATATTTCAGCATATTAGAATTTTTAAATTATCATATAATCGCGAACGATCCACTGTTGGCAGAATACTTATCAGGCAATTTTCTAGTACGCCACGACATCGCTATAAGCCAATTCTGATCAGCTGAGTGACGCAAGATATTGGCTTTCAAGATTTAACGTCGCTTCCGGAATTCATGAGTAAACTCTAAATTATTTATATTCACTTGCAGCAGGTGAAATAGCTTAACATGTTTGTGTATTATACAGGTATTCACAGACGCGAATATTATAATAAATTATGTGTATGAGAAATTGTGTTAGACACATTGTCATACGGAATTTATATTTCGCTCCCTATAGTCTACTGTGGCCAACTCTTCAAGATGTGAATTTATATTCTTTGCAAAACTAATACTTTTAAAACCCGTAAAGTTATATCAAATAAATACATAAGTGAATTAAAACCCTTGGGTGGTACAATTTTTCTAAAGTTAATGCAAACAATTCTGTATTACGAAATATATTTTACGAAACAATAATATAAATAAATGCACATATGTATTTTGTTTGTTTGTTTTTTTTGTGACATTCCGTAATTATTCAACCCTGGTTGCCAAAAAAACAACACCGTTCTTCGCAAATTTCCGCACAATTAAGCCCGATAAACGCAAATGCAGCGAGTGGTAAATTTATCTCGACTTTTTGCCCTATTTTTTTTTTAACTTTCTTTATATATGTCGCGAGAAATCAGGTTATTCGTGAAGAGGAGAAAATAAAAGACGCTTCCCTGACAGTTCCACGAATTGACAAGATATACTGAATCGATAGGACTACCATTTTGACAGACTATTTGTCCTCAGGAGAATAGTTTAGACAACTTTGAAAATTTCGCATTGAACAAAGTAATAAATGTTGTGAAAACACAGCAATAGACTACCATCATTCATTTGAATACAATGACAATATGACACATAAGAAATAGCATAAGGGAAATAGCAATAGATATATTTTATTCATAAAAGTTTTTTTTATCTAGTCAATATTTTTTTACTTGAAATTACAATTATATAAAAAAAAACTGCTTTTTGAAGAAGTAGATGTAGTATTCTGATATTTTGATATCTGGAGGGCAAAAAAGCTCTCCAATGCAGAACACGAGTCTTGGTTGGACTTAAACATCGGTACTTGGACCTATGCCATAAAATAACAATTGAGTATAAACTTTATGTAAATTCTATTCCAAACTTAAGAAATGTTTTAAAATATCCTGAGTTCAGCTTTAACTGAGAAACCCACTAAGTGTTTTTCTTGGATATTTGATAGAGATGCTGCAAATATAAACATAGATATTTCAATTTGCAGTGGACCTTCCCTTTTGCTATTTCTCTTGACTGCTATTGATGACATAGGTACGTGCGGGAAACGGAACCGTCCAGCCCCTGCAGACAAGACTGATTGTTATTGTCGCGTCCTATTCGGAAATAGGTTGTGCAATGTGGCGCCTCTGCGTCGCACCCATACACTGACCACTTTATGACGTGATTTCCGGTCGCAATCGAACCGTTTTTATAAAACGCCATTGAAACTGGCGGCGATTAATTTTGATGTTCGCTAAAGTCAAGAAGTTAATGCGACAAAATTTCAAATAACCAATATGATACTTATCAGATTCTAATAAATATTAAAGAGTATTTATTTGGAATTGAGTACCATACTACTCATTTATAAATTAAATGTGTGAATAGATTTATATATTTGTATTTGTTACTTAATTTGCTAATCAATACATGCCATTGAATAATTGCTAAATATTACCTGTAGCTTCATTGATACAATTTTGTATTTTTTTATTTAAAAAAAATTGTAAACTTACATTCATTGTGACTTTTTGCGTTAACTGTGAGGATTGTATGTTGGATGTCTTCGTTTTCGTCCACTTCTGCCTCGTAGAGGACTTTGTCGAAGTAAGGTGGATTATCCTGTTTATCGGTGATGCCATGTCGAATGAATTTGGTAACTGAAAAAAGAGAAAAATATGTATTGCTCATTGATTGTTTTGTGAATCTATTATTTCTGAGAAAATTTATTTATAAGGCTGGCTCAGCGGGTATAATATATTTAGAAACTAGAAAAGTTTATCTGTAAATACAGTAGTGGTTTTGAGAAAGTAATCAAGCAACTCGTTGAAGAAGTAATAACTATTGCTACCGGCTACGTTCAAGTACGTCACATCACGTCTCTAATCCATTTCTCATTTCGTGTTCTCTAATGGAACTCTGCCGTTACTAACCTTTAGTCGTTTTTCGCTGTAAGATTCTTATTTCTATTAAAAAAATGGATTCGTCTTGTTAACACTTTGCTTACCCCGTATTCTACACTTATCTTTTACTAATGAGAAAATTTCGCTTATATATATATATATATATATATATATATATATATATATATATATATATAAAATTTAGCATAATAGTACATATAAACACCTGCTTCTGTTGTTTTGTTTGTTTATACATGTATCGCAAAATGCACCATGTGTTAGAAATGTTAGCATAATGCAATTCAGTACAATGCAATTTTATATCGAAGCTGCGAACAAATATTTACGCGCTCAACATTTATTATTCTATAATTTATTGTGATGTATTTAATATAATAGTAATATATTATTATGATTTGAACGTAAATATTATTAATTTGAATTTCTATTTTATAATTACGATTGTTATAGTTAGCAGATTTAGCACGCAAAATAATAAAAACGCGTAGGCATATACAATTCCCGGTGCTTATGGACTAAAATTTATTTTTAATGTTATTGTGACAGCTTGCGGTTTCAATCAACCAGTTAATCATATTATTTGATTGTAATTTAATACAAAAATATGTATAACGCAGCCAAATTTTGGGTGTCCCGAATCTATAAATTTAAACGATTTTTGAAAACATTTTACGCGTGAACACACCCGAAATAAATTCAATTTCGTATGAATACAAAAATTACCATAATATATTTATTATTGTATAATTCAAAACTCAATATAGATAATTATCTAGAATTCGCATATACGCAAGTCAATTGTAAATTATTGCAAATGCAAATTACTACATTAATTCCTAATATTCCTGGCTTTTGCTTCTACTTAAATAAATAATCTATTTGGATTTTTGTTTTCTAAATGGTAACGAGTTTTGCTTACAATGAATTATAATGGATTTGTTTTGTTTTCGTATTCCGTGATTATTCTTCGTCGCTCGATTAAACTTTTATTACATTTATTTTTTTTCCGACATGCCAAGGTGGTCGGGGCGGAAAAAACGTGAAGCAGAATGAAATATTACCTTTGCGAAATAAATATTTGTTTTAATACGAAATATAATTGCTCAATTTAATTGACGTATTTCCAATCATATTTCTTTTGCTGACTTCGAGATATTAATAATAAATTAAATTGAAATCTCATTACTTCTAAAGAAATAAAATCATAACATATATCGCCTGCTAGATGTTTCAATGAAATATATACAGAATAGAAAATTAGGAACTGATGTAATTTGAGGAAAGAAGAAATTTAAAATGAACGCCGCACGCGGAATATAAATTACGTAATGCCTTTGACGAAAGCAAGGTGACGGCAGACAAATAAAATATATTTTCATATTTTCTGCGATGCGTTGATGTCTAATAATATAACAAAAGGAAAAAGTTTCCATTTTGCGTAAATATGTTTTACGATGAATCATAGCGTTATTGTTGTATCATTCGTAAATCAAAATTGTTTTAAATTTAACCAAAAACCAATTCAAATTAATGTTTATCCTAGTTATCAAAGTTTATAATAAGCTTCGGATTATAGAAAAGTGTATTAGTTTACAAACTATAAAATATTTATAACACCTCTTTGAATCCTGTAAAAATATTTTTACAGCTTACTCTAAATGTTATGTAAAATTAAAAAGCAAAATAAACGGAATCCTCGTAAATAAAAAAAGTTATCGAGCTTTATGACTACACCATAAACTTTATAGGTATTTTCAATAAAAAAAGTAATACATAGCATTATAGAGCCATCAAAAATATTTCCAGAAAATGACTTTCGCGGTGTTACGTTTTATTAAACACAATTTCAAATATCGTTACAATTTTTATTTTCACTCAGAAACAATTTCAAATTCTATCTAAATACATAAAATTATCTAACACTTAAACATAAATATGTATTAAATTCATAAACTCAAAATAACGGCGCTTTTAAATAACTAAGAAAATGTGAAACTGTAAACAAATAAATTGTATCACGGCAGAGAAAATTACGTCTATAAAATATTTTCCACAATTGTAGATATTTACTCACTGGAAAGCATATTATGTAAATTTGCACAATTACACTTTATGACTATCTTTTAATAAATAAATTACGAACAAATAAACGTGCCTTGAAATATAATATTGTATGTGTAAAGCATATAAAAATAAATTCTAAACGATGAAAAGTTTTATTTCAATTGTTTTACATTGGTCTCTTTCAGTTTTTAACAAAGAATCCTGTTTTTGGAGGGAACTTAAGTAATTCATTAAAAACAGTACGCTTTGGATCCTTACAAAGCAAAAAATACACTAATATCAACAGAAATATGAACAAGAAAAATGAGGGCGGCTCTAAAAGGAAAATTATAATTAATGAAAATCACCCTTGCTCTGTATTTCTTGTTGCTGATACATGAAAGTCAAAGCAATGTATTTTTCTTGCGCCATAAATAAATATTTATATATGTGTCCAACTATTTTTAAATGTATATTATTTATTCAAGCAGGGTAAAAACATACTTAATATTATTTAAATTAATAAAATAACAAAATTTATTTTCATGTATAATTAAGAAAGTTTGGCGTAAGTCAGGACATTTTTTTTATTTCGCATTATAAAATTCATTTATAAATTAAGTTTCATATTGCTTTTTCTCAGAAAACTTTGTGTATCTACCTAATGGTTTACTTTTACTTTTTTAAGTGTTTTAAAATTTAATACATTTTTCTTGCACAAATTTCATATTAATTTTTTGCCAATTTATAAAACAATTTGACATTTTTACATATAATTAATGATATAGTATTATATTGATACGTAATTGTAGCAAATTTATATTTTGCATTTAATATTTATAGTTGATTAAAAGTCAATCTAAAATAATGAAATTGCAATCCATTTGCAAGAGTTGTAATTATTTTTGTTTTTAATGGGAGCGTCTACTTGAAATGTAACTTAGTTACAGTTTGATTAAGCTTTTGTTCTAGGTAGGTTCACTTGACACCTAAAAGAATAATGTCACGAAAAGAACTCAATTTATATTTAATTCGTTTTCGGCCGATGTTGCCTTTCAAAACATCAGATTTTCCATTAATGTCTTTTGTTTTTAACTCGAATCGGTATAGGTTCAGAAAAACATCATTAATCAAATGTTTAAGAACGTTTTAGGACGCAATCATCTCGCAGCTCACATCAATCTGAGTTATCAAGAATGCGGGGTTCCTCTTGTTCGTATATGCAGATTTACTTCATTATAAAACATCGTCTTTTACAATTTAAATTCCATATCTGGCTTTATAATATGTTCAAACATATTAAATACCAGTTTATTTGATGTCAGAATCAAAATCATTTTACATATTTTCAACACATCATTTCTTGAAAATACATACATAGCATCAGCAATAAAGTGGCAAAAAACCACTTTAAACCCATTCATAACTTGCCAATCCTCACATTCTTATACTATTCCTTTTATCTACGTAAATCTTATTCGATGAAGATTTCTTAAAATATAACACTCAAAAATAAGTTTAAATGCATTCCTAAATGTAACTACGCACATAATCAGTAGAATTAATACTTTCGGTAATAAAAAGTAGTGTAAGTGGAATAACAATTTCGATTTCGATGTTATAAAGTGTATTCAATAAATATTCCAATTTCAACTAAACGGCATGTTTAGTATTTTTATTCAACACTTTTTCACGTAATAAATTGTACGATAAGCGGCAGACCTTACCATTCGCGATAATAGATTGAAAAAATTCAGCATCACCACTGACCGATTTCTCGTCTTGAATCTTTTCTCACTAGATATCTAACACGCGCTAAATGCATTATTTCATATAAAAACTTTATTACTCGATGTAATACAATGTTCTAATTAAATCCATATATGATAAAAATAAATTGAAATAAAGAGATATAATTTTTTTTTCAATTTCAAAAAAAATAATTCTATTTGAGTTTATGATATATAATTCGAAATAGGTAATAAAGTGATTATTTGCGAAATGGAGAAAAATCATTTGAGTTTGTTGTAATATAATAAAGTGTTATTTCCGTTAAGGGATCTAAAGAAAAAGGGAAGAAAAGTGTTGTCCAACTCTGAGCGCCGAGTATCACATTCGTACTGTAAAGTATTACCAACATTGGCAATTCGAACGACATACAGGAGCGGTATAGAATGAAAGGCAAAGTTTTTATAGAGCCATTAAAACTTGAACGGCGGGCCCCCACCGCAAATAAGATCTATATAAATTTACGATAAACGGAATTGATAAACGATAAAATACTAGTTTAATATACGTATAAATTATTGAATCTTGTTATCACAGATAAAACTTTTTATTAGAAACCAGAAATAACAAAGTATAATTCCAATAAAAAACATAAAAGTAAGAAGTGTATCGATATTTTTTAAATATTATATAAGAAATAAGAGTATATTTACCTAGATAAGTACTGTTGGTAAGAACCCAAAATACTTTTAGTGGATCCATCAGTAATTAAATCGTAGAACAATATAGTCACACTTTATAAATAATTACTCGCATTGTACACATCGCGAACATAAGCACAACGAACATGATTTTTCACGGTGACGTCACAGTAATCACGTCACCACTTACAGATACATACTGACGGCGGAAAATTGTGGTGGCTCTGCTGCCTGCTGCGGAGTTTGCGCCCTATTTGCTGGAAAACTTGTAGCAGGGCTAGGTCACATATCATCCCTATATACTTTAAACATACATTGAAAAATTACCAAATAAATTCTCACAGTAGAATTAGCCATATTAAAACCTAATTTAGATACCAAATAAACAAACAGCCCTTCAACATATTTTAAATGCTAATTTAAATCTATTCACTAATTACCATTTCCTTTATCGGTAAATAAAAGATTGAATTTCACTAAAACACAATTTATTTATAATTTAATTCAATATTGAAAAAAATTTACAATTATATATAGATATTCTTATACGTGTTTTGAGCAAAAAATAATAAATTTTATAATTGGTTTTAGTGGCGTGCTTTAATAGTTGTAGAAATATCATCCGCAATATCGGCTTTAATTCAGAATTAAGAGACATCACGGAAATCTGTGTGTAACTTATGATATCAGTATAAATGTCGGTTCACTTTATCTATGGCCTAATTAGTAAGTTTGTCTTTAATTTATAGGGCAAACACGTTGCTTGACTTGTATAACATACGTGCTCACTTCGTGAATTAATGTAATTAATACAGTATAGACAAATTGCATATGCTTCAAATAGGAAGCTTCTAAGTTACAAGACCACATTTCATGCTTTCCTAATTCTATCAATTTCGTGGCGGATATTGAAGATATTTGCCACTTAATTTGCTACTAATAATTTTTACAATATTTCAATGAAGTGGTAACTTTTCATTAAAATAAAAACATTTTATGGATATTTATTTAAAAAATTTTATATTCCGCAACAGTTGAATATCTGCCTCCGTGGCGCAATGGCTAGCGCGTTCGGCTGTTAACCGAAAGGTTGGTGGTTCGAGCCCACCCGGGGGCGGTATTTTGACTTTATTTATTTGAATCCCTATGGCGAGTAGGATACTTTGCACCAACAAACATAATTAAATTAAAATCAAGTACATCTTCAGTCTATTACACTTTCTTATTCATAGTAGGTAATTTTTGTTTAAATAATATAGTCAGACTTGATTCAGGGAAGGTCAACACATATAAGAATACATTTTAAACTCAAATAACTCTTGTGGTACTTTTGGCTTACTGTTGTGTGCAGTTTGGTGGAGGCGCGTAATCCGCGCGATGTGGTGCAATTTGATGCTTGAGTGCATTAAGTAAAATTACTCGCTATGACGTCACACACGTGTATTAATTAGTGATTTACTCGACGAGAATTCATGCTTATAGCATATTATTTTTTGTGTTTACTGTCGTATATCTTATAAACAATCTAAAGTTGCTTGAGAAATGAAATGCGTTTAAGTAAGAGCTGAAATTGGGCAATATTAATTTGGGCGAGAGCACGCACAAATATGACGCTAGTGTATTTCACACCCATATGAATTCAGTTATTAGCATAATACGCTCGTATGTGATTCCAGTTGATGGGGATGGCATATATGATATTAAGGCCGGAAATTATAACGCATACAACATGTATGACAAGTTTACTTGATGCGAAATATACATAAACATGCATATTAATTATATTTTTACTTGACTTGCTTGTCAATATCAAGCGCCGCATAATATATTTTGCATATTATGAGAATTTCTGAATGATGTTTTTTACTATATTTATTATTACAATTTTTTGATTTTATGTGTAACATTTCCATAAGATATATCAAAATATTTATATTTTAACATAAATGCATAAACTGCATCATAATAAATATTCAGGAGCGTCATGGGCATCTATTTGTATCAGATATTGAAATCATTAAACATTTTATATTGAGTCTTTTAATATCTATGCTACGACGAGATTTGTCAATTCTTGTTATTTATAAGTATGTGATTACGAATCATCTTTTATTCTTTATTTCAAAACGCGTAACCATTTGCACTTTATCTTTCAGTGAAGTAGGTTATACTATTGTTAGTAAGTGAAAAGGTAATGTATATACATATGATTTTAAGGTGAGTAGATATTTAATTGTTGATATTTTTCTGTACAATTCGTTATTTTTATGTATTAAATTGCCAGCATTGATAACGTGTATACATTGAAAATAGTAGACATGTTGTGCAACAAACCCGCTTGGTATTGTCATTTATTACAATTTTTTCCAAATGTATTTTCACGAAATGAAAAACATTTATCATATTGCTGATTTAATCCGTAAAACATAACAAAATAATATTGTGAAATTTAACTGACGCTTCGATATGAATAAATATTTAAATAAAAAAAATATATAAATCAGTAACTCGTGACGTAGTTTCCATTACGATAATAATAATGAGCGTTTCAAATGCGGAGGTCGTCCCCCACATTATGATTGTACGACTAAAAAAAAAAATATGTTTGAAATAGCTTGATAATGCTTCATTTAAAATTATACAGAGAAAACGCTGGTTCATTATTTATGCTGTGTGCATTTATACAGGACACCGAGAGTATACCAATACAGCATGCACTTTAGACATTTGTGTCGAAAGCGTTGTTATGAACTTGAATCACGTACGCACTCAGATAAATACGCTAGAAATGTCACTGTTTTTACACTATTTTCCACAGTTATTCTCATAAAAGCTACATTTTTAAACAAATACGCTTTTTGTACTATAGAAAGATATTTTATTATTATGTAAAAATGTATATATATATAAAAATAAATAGTTTTTTTTCGTGAATTGTTTTTGTTGTACTAAGATAATACGGTAAGAAAATCCTAAGCAGGATAATACAGTTACTATAAGCACAACTAGCTTTACTCCTTGATAGCATATCGATGCGTAAGAATGTGTGATACATCCTGAATAATGTATGATACCTCCATAGGGCTCGAATACATCGTGAATACATTATGTCCTTAAGAATGCGGATACGAATCCCTGGAATTTTAGATTCTGCTTTTGCTCCGTCTTCAACATCTTCGACACTTACAGATTCTAGTCATGCATGATTTCGATCATTCAATAGTCAAAATTGGTCAGGCTAACGATACTGAATTTTGGTCGAGGCCGTTACCAACAATTCTTACGCTTCAAGAATCTTATCTTCAAATATAAGCTATTTCATTTCTCAATCGAAAATTAAATCCTTGTCTTGATTTGCTAAAGCACGAAAGTGTTTTATATAAAAATTTGTATGTTCTACAGATTAAAAACTAGTTTGTTTTCTGGTAAATCAACACTAGTGAATGCTGGATCATATCAATTAAAATTATTCCTTTTAAAAGTATAGTTACACATCTAAAACAAATATTTGTTTTGTGAACTATATTTCTTTCTGTCGTGGCTCATGAGAAAAATGGATTTGGTGTTATTAAATCATCGACTCCGGTGAGATTGTTTACCCTTGCGTGTCGCATTTTTTGACACTTTTCAACTTGTGTATGATATTCAAGATTGAAAATGTAATATCAACTGTTTCATGTATAAAATTAAAATCATTTTAACGAAATTTAAAATACAATAAGATACATTGTTCGATTTTTCGGGATATGAAACAACACATAAAAATTTATGGAATAGAAGTGACTGTATGGTACAATAAAGACTTGATGTTGTTATTTGAATATATGGCATTTCGAAACTGACAAAAAAATGTCGTAAAACTGAAATATACATGAATACATATTCCCACGTGTTATATATGATTAAATTCCAAACAAGATACATATCTCTGCTTTATTCATAAAAATTTAATATCGACTCTGACGTAAAACAGTATTAATAATGATTTTTTGAATTCGCAATATAATTCGCAATTCATTTATAAATCATACATACTATTTTTTCCTGAATCAATAAATTATTTAAAATTAGTTAAATGTTAATTAATATATTATTAATAGAGATATTGTTCTAAAGTTTAAATTTAATTTTAAAACAATCTAAAAAATATATATTTCTTATTTAAAAAGAGGTTGGTATTGATACCAGCTTACGAACTTTTTATTAAAATTTTAAATCTTATCTTAAGTTTTCGGCAATAGCTTTTTAAATAAACATCGATTTTCAAAATTGGTTTTGTGCGGCTATAGAAAAGTTTGACTCTTTTAATAGGAATCAGATTCGATATGAAACTGGATCGCTTCCATATGAACTTTCCACAATACAATAGCTGAAATTCTAAGCTCGTTATTCAACTAAAAAGAATACTGATCAAATCGTACCTCCATCTTACAATCATTGTATTGATTTTATTAACAATAAACAAGAATAAAATACAATTTTTAGTTAGATTTATTAGAAATTTGAAATAGTTTAACACGGATTCTAAATTAATTTATAGATACAAAAAAATGTATGTATGTATAAATGAACAGAACGTTAGTTTTATTAATTTCTTTTTAAAATGATAAACGAGTATGGCGAACTACCACACATAAACCATACCTGCTCTATGCAGTGCCAAACTTATCCCTTTGTGTTTAGCTGTGATACGAAAATTGATTATAAACTTTACCGCTACGTAATAAACTATGCAGATATATGCAGTCTGTTTTGCGATTTGTGAAGCTCCGCTCCCTAGCTTAATGGGTTGCTAGTCAATTATTAAAATTAAAGCTTAGGAAGGCATAAAAATTAGGAATACGCTAACGCTGCATCTTTTTTAATGAAATTTATTTTACTTTTCTAAAATTTATTAAATTCAAAAAATCATACATATACACATAAAAAACCGAGATACGGATTGGAGTTACGTCCGGAGTGAAAAAATATTATCTTGATGTACCCTTAGTGTATGTAATGATTGTAGTTTTGATTGAAAACCGTAAATCTATTTTATGTTTGGTCATCACAGTCAACGTCGCGCGGTCGCATTTATGGTATTCTATTGAATTAAATTCACACAAAGAGTTTTCCGACTGAAATATATTTTGACAGAGTTAAAGCCCCCTACATACCATTATAATATTCGCTATTCCCCGTCGTATATAAATAATAAAGATAGAAACTGCAAACGACGATGGAAAGGGTTTAGGGCTTGAAAAACGTTGCCTGTCTACCGTGACACCATTTATATATCTGAATTAATGGAACCACCATTTACTGTTTCATAAAACAATCTAGCTACTGTTGTGCTCTATATTTCTTTTCCAAAGATAGACCTATCAGTAATTTCTAAATAGATTATAGAATTCAGTTACACTTATTTATTGCTTTATATAAGAAAATGAAAAACCACTACCGCGATGGTTTTGATAGGGAAGGCAACGGGAAAACTGACGCAGTCCATTAGGTGGATTATGTACACCTCTGTAACAGCATAAAAAAAAACTTCACCTACATTACAATAATGCGCTGACGCTAAATTGGTTTAACGGAGCTTTAAAAGTAAAACAAATCAAAAGATTAAAAAAAGTATTTGTGTATGCTTATGTATTTTTTATTTTTATTTTTTTTTCATAAATCTATTTATTTTCATAAATAAATATTTCAAAAAATGTAAACATATAAGATATATTTTTTATTTAAAATACTAATATAATCCATCGAAAAAAAGAGCTTATTTAAATGCAACGAATTTATCCAAACTGGTGATCTTGAAATGGGCATCACAAGGCATTGCTTCATCTTGGATTTGTGTATGCTTGTAGGGTTTCAGTAAACATGTATTTGACGTCATTGTGCGGTGAACAACATATAGAAATTCTCGCTCTAAACAAACGTTAGGCAAGTGAGACTTATAAATGTTTGTAAGGTGTTGAGAGCGCTTTGAGAGACGCATCAATCACATTTTGGAGAATAGCAAACGACAACGGCCTTCTTGGCCAGAATACGGTTGTCTGATCACATCTTGTGCAGATGCTTCTTGTGGTGTACGTACATACACCCAGCCAAGCCGAAAATGATAAATTAACTCAAACCAAAATTAAACTCGTTAGCACATACAATTAGATAATATATAATTTTTTATATAATTTAGGATTAGATTTTGTATTTTCATTCGCCTTTCAATACGAATTCCTTTCTTCTGTAAATCTTGTCAATTCGTAGAGCTGATTTCTTTTATTTTCTTCTCCGCGGATTTATCACAATTTATGTACCTATATGTAACTAAAGTTGAAAAGAGACAACACCGGAAAATGTACCAGCGGTTGCATTTGCGTTGATCACATGCTTGTGTTTAATTTTGCGGAAATTCGTGCAGAAAATCTTTTAGGAGATGATGCTGGCGCGGTGAATGTAATGCAAGTGTACTATTAATTATGCGGTGAACTTGCGGCCACAAAAATACATTTACACATATGTAAATAGCGAAACTCTCTCGAGTAGTTTGTTTCAGAGTAATTTCACTCTATTTAATCGCTAGGAATTACAACAGGATGAGAGCTGAATACGTTGTGGTGTTGGTAACTCATGAAAATATACTTATTATGCAGATTGTAGAAAATCTCTTGACCTAATTGAGTTATTTCATACATATATGAAAATATGTCTAAATTTCTATGCATATAGTGAATATATCGAGTTTCTTTATACATTTTTGTAGGATATATAAATTTGAAAATCCAAAATCTTTGTTTGTTTACTTGATCCAAGTTAGTTTATAATAACATCGTCATACTAGTATTCTGTCAACATTAAATCCCTAGCGATTATTTTTATAATTTTGAAAAAAAAAATCAAATATGCAAAAAAAATGCAAATTCGTAAACGTTTTTTTAACGATAACAGTTATGCGGAATATTGTCATCAACGTCTCCCCTTTATTGTGCCATCGTTCGTATAGAAATTGTTTTAATATCATTTGAAAAAATTAACGGGTCGTTTGCTGTTATACGTTGCAATTTACACGGAAGCTTACGTACTTAAGTTAGAAGATTGCAAAAGAATTGAGATGGAATTGAAAGTGTAACAAAAATGTACCTTAAGGGATTTTCAAAATAACAAAATTATTTCTATTGTATACAAAAATAAAAGCGGATTTTTAAATTAATTCAACGAAAGGATAGTTAAAAAAAGACAATAGAATTGTATTTTTCTTTTTATATTTCAGGGTGCCGTGGGGCGAAAATGTGCTACCCAAAAGAGCCGACCCAATTTCGCAAAATTTACGAGCGCGCCTCCTGGTGCAAACACCGGTTTGATTTCGGCCATAAGGTCTACGAAAGTGGGGAAAGATTATAGCTTTGAGTAATACGCCCGCCAAAATGTTTTAGTTTATTACTGATTTTAGTATTTTCACATCCGCCGCTAGGCGTCTGGCATACTTACCTTTTGCGAAACATCCTCGTTATTTTTTTTTTCTCTCTATGGAGATTCTAATAAAACATGTGTTATTCTAAATTTACTTTAGTATTTATGTTCAAAATAAACTTAAAATCTAGTTTGTTTAACAGTAATATGGATAAAAATATATATTTTTTGTTGATTTTGTTTTCATATTATCGTTTAATTTGCAGGAGAATGATTCTGCGATGTTTCTATCATTCTGTTATTTGTAGGCTTTATTTCCTCAACACGCCACATAATTCTTGAAGCCATAATTCAAGTGTCAGGAAAAACTGGTGCAGAAATAAAATTAGCTATTATTTACATTGCTGTAATGTTAGCGTCACAATGAATTTCGATTCGTTTCATTTCGAAATATATTTGAATATCTTGTACTCTTTATTTATGCTAATTATTTTAAATGTTTTCTTAACAATTTACAATTAATCTATTTGTAAAAAAATTCTAATAGAATACGAAGTTTAATTGGTGTATTTTCCTACTATGCTTTAATCAACTCGTAAGTATGTTTTTTAACTATACTGAAAACAACTTGCAGTAATTCGAAACTTCCAATAGCGATATGCTGGAATATTTACATTTCGCTCTGTTTCAGTTACGACACTATTGCAGAAAATTCATATAATTAGTGTTGGAAATCGGAAACTCAGCAAATAAGTTAACAGTGTATTTAATATGGGTAGAAAGTTTTAAGCATATTTTAATTATTTCGTATAATTTCGCAAATTATCATGAATTGCTTGTCGGATATTATTAATTTAAATTCCTCATGCCATGCTTATATGTTCGGTTACGCTAGTGATCTATTAACAAAATACGGGTGAGTGGCGACACTCATGATTGAGTATGTGTAAAAGCGTGAGTTGCAGATTCACACTCATGTAAAATGTAAAAAAGGCGTGCGCAAATATGTTTTTTCATCAAAAATATAATTAATTTCATTGTAAAATATTAATTTCTGTTTCGGTTTGTTAATATTCACCCAAGTTCCGCTTAGGTATGTATATGTATTATCACCTTAGTAAACGTGAGCCGTATGCGTCTAGTTCCTGTTTGATGCTAATATTAATGCAAATTAAGCTATTAATGCAAATTAGGATATAATTATAGACACATTGAGCTAAGTAGATAGGTAATTGTAGGAAATTAATGCACAATTCTAGCTTGTTGTCTGTTATGTTACTCATGAGAACTCACTGATATGTGCTTTGACTAATGTATTTGTACTTTCATCTATAATATTATTCATAGAACTATTCAAAATATAAACTTAGTATTTATGAGTTTCACTCAAGACATATTACAAAATGAATATGACAAATGTACGGCGATCACTTTAACTCATTGTAATTACAGCAAAGAACTCACATTAGGAAACACTCGCAACTCTACTTAATTGTAACAGTGCTAAATGTTTTACCAACAGTTCTAATAGTTTACCTTGCACAACGATACAAACTTCAAAGCGGAAATATGCGAAATAAATCTAAACTAATAAAGCATCGTAAATAATAAATTTTACATATTAAATACCTATTGCCAGACATGTATAGTTTTTATTTTCTATTCCCAATATTTGTTATGCTTAACCTTAGAGAAAATATGAAATATATAAAAACTAATAAAATAAATGCGCCGCACCAGAAAATTGTTATTTATATGACTTGAGAATAGCAATTTAAAAAAAATTATTTGAGCCATAAAATATGATAAGCGTTTTCGAACAACCACATGCTTTGATATGAAACAAAAAATGTATTTATATATATAAATATAAACCATTGATATATGGGCGTGAAGCACTCTGTGCAAAATGTGCAAAAAAACATAAATAATGTTCGGGAAACCATGAGAAATAAATTCACGAATTTCCACAACGGTTAATACAGACTGTTCAAATAAAGATTAAAGTACCAAAAGTCACAAACAATTTTCCAGAAGTCGAAAGTTATACAGAACCAATTTTTTATGTTTGACAAAAAACCGGATGCAAAAACAAAAACACTATACTGAATATATGGCTACAGCAATGGAATTTTTGTTTTAATAATTTAATATTTAAACCAGCAGATTAAATTTATTTGTTTGAAATATATTTAAAATATAACACAATTCACACAAATAAAATAATTTGCATTTCTAGACTGTTAGTTAAAATTAGCATATAAAATAATTTTGTATTTTCTATATATTTAATTGCTATATATATATAAACAACAAATCAGCATTGGCTGAGCTTATCGATTCATATAGGCATGTATTTAGCGGTGAAACAATAAATTTAAATAAAATAGTTATTTTAATTAACGTAATTAATGTCCTACCAAAATACGTGGTCTCTAAAAACGCTTATATATTACGTTTTAAATTATATGGACCTATATATAATTTACGGAATCGTACAATGAAATAAAACGGAAATATTTTAGGGAAATGAAATTTTATTTTGACTGATTCTTATAATTATCATAAATACACTGTTCAGATAAAAATTGATATATACATAAATATGTTTTTTTACTTCATGGCTAATGGTGTTAAATTCTGAATACAACTATCAAAATTATTTAAAATATTAGTTTTATCCTTTTCCATATTTTGAATAACTATTTTAATATTAAAAGAATAATCGTTAATTGCAGTTGTAATTATTATAGACAGACTACTGAAAGCGTCCTTCGCTTCTTGTCCTAGAAGATTTATTTCAGGCAAATTATTTAAATATAGTTCATCCAGCAGACACTTGAATGTTGCTTCAGCTGTTTCGGCATCTTTACCGCAAATATCAAGCGAATTTTGGACTGTTTTATGCAACACATCTAACTTATCAAATATCTCAAATGATTTTTCGTAAATATATGTAATATTCTCTAAGGCTAAGCTCTCCGCTAATTTTACGCCACCGTGCACATCACCGATGAATTCATTAATTAGAATTTTATTTCGATCCAAACAGTATTTCACTTGTTCTTGAGTATACCCCGAATTTTTAATGGTTTCATTGATATGTTCGTTAATTTCGGAAATTTTGTGTGATTGAGTACCGTAAGCTATAGTTCTTGAGCCGGAAATTGAAGTCTCTAAGAATCTTTGTTGTGAGTTAGCTGCGCCATGTGCATAGCTTTGAAGACCCCCAATTGTTTGATGAAAATCATTGACTACTGGTAAGAAGTCTTGAATCACATCACCTGGGGTACGTGCATAGGTAGACAATACCTTAATTTACAAATAAAATTTAAAATAAATTAATATCAAAATTTAAAAAAAATTTTAAAAAAATTAAATAATATCAAGTAATATATATATATTTACCTGCACTAAAGCCAAAATGCACACATATAACACTCTCATGTTGGTTTAATTTGTATTTGAATTTGAATTATGATTTGTTTGTGTATTTATACAACTAAATCCTATTATCAACGGAATCAGATAAAAGTATATCAAATATATTATCTATAAGTTTCGGAAATGTATAATTAATATTATTACATTTTGCGAGAATTCAATTTATCTTACATCCTTTTGATAATCTATATTTAGTTTTAATCTATGATAAACTATTTTTGATGTACTTTAATCATTTTTAAGAACAAAAAATTGGGGATCAGTTTAATTAGATAACAACATTTTAAGTACATAAATATGTATTTCTTTTCAAATAATTTTCTGTTGCTACTAAATAATTATGTGATATTTCATTCATTTGGAAGCTATTTGTGCCTTCTATCGGTTAGTAGACATATTTTAAACTATCTATGGACGAGGTAATAGTAATGGAGTTTTAGAATCCTCCGCAGGAATAAATGAATCCTTTGTTATCCTTGTACATGAAATATATGTCGTTGTTAAAAGAGAAAATGTACTACGATCCGCTAGATGGAATTGTATATATAACACCCGGAATTCCCTGTTGAAAGGATAACGTAAACTAAGCGGCGAAATTGAAACATCTGCAGTATCATGCACCGAACTTTCTTATACGCTTTTGGGTTAAATCACATCATATTTTCATTATTTTTCTAATTTATAATATTTGTTCTAACCTTTGGACCTCTTTTACGCTAAATATATTTCTTTGAATAAACATAAATAAGTCAAACTTCAAATTATTTAAGTGTTTTATTTTTTTGATAAACAATTGATAGGCGCAGATGATACGATTTATGTAAAAATAAATATAAGATGAAGAAATTTCAAGAGCCATTTTCTTGTTTCCGGGCCCGTTTGCGAAAAAAAGTTTCAACTAAAAGTTGTACAAAATGCTGATATCTACAATTTTTATTGTAACCATTTTTCTGTAACTGCATCCGTTTTTGAGTAATTGCAGAAACTGCAAAAAATGACTAAAGTAAACATGCACTTCCGGTCGGAATATTGTTTTCAAAAATAGAAGATTTTCTTTAAAAAATTAGGATCTTTTCATTTTCCTGAATATTTCGTTAAAATAACCCCTTGGGATTTCTTCATTTCTCTGAATATTTCATTTGTTCTTCAACAAAAATGCTCTGCGAAACACATTTTTCACTGTTTGTATCCGGATTACATGAAGTAGAAAGGATCGTTTGGAGAAAGATATATACACTCTCTTTCTATATGTTGGATAGACAGAGAAAGAGCGTGTAAAACATTTTGGTTAACTCTGGTTTGTACAACTTAGAAACGCCTATAGTTTGAAACATTAATTAGGTAATAGTCCCTCCTTAAAAATATGTTGACCCGTAATAACTAGGTATTATTATTATATGCATATTTGATTGGAGAATCCAATTCTCCAATCAAATATAAGAACACAGCGACTAGTATGTTACCAAACGTGGGAGTCAACTATTTGTTTTAATTTTTAAATCTTGATAGAGCATGCTCGATCCTTTTTTAACTTATAGTTTTATATGCTAATTATCGGAATCTTTCAGTCACACTACAGTAACAAGGCAAGAAATAATCATTCCATTGCGCAACTCGGTTTTATTGATTTTTCAAAATCTGCTAGTTATTTCTAGTGTTCACAGACGTCGCGGGTGTTCACTATTTTCATAAAATTAAACATAAAATAATAATGTCATTGCGCAACTCGGTTTTATTGATTTTTCCAATTCGTTTAGTAAATTCTTGTGTACATAGAGGTCGCGGGTGTTCACTTTTTGGAAATAAATATATAATTTCATTGCGCAACGCGGCTTTTTTTTGATTTTTGCAATTCTACAGAATTAAATAGTTACCTCTATATGTGTATTACCGTATACATATCTTAGTAAATAAAGAATAATATAATTCATTTAGAAAAGCACTATTATTAACATTAACGGATGATGCTGTTGCCACTTGGTGAAACACTCGGTGTAAGTTTCTCTGAAAAACTGAAACTAGTCGTCTCTAATACATAATTTGTGAAACTTACATGGAGTGTTGTAATTTTATGTTAGCATTATTATATTGCTCTATATACCAATATACTAAAATTCAGTTCTAGAATTCTTCACTTTTGTTCACATATTCCATAGAACTCTATGACCTCTCTCTATATTTCTAATACAGGCACAAACAGCGCGGGAAGTAGAAATGTTCACACAAGGGATGATAATGCATTAATGTTAGATCATTCTAAATATGCATGTTAAATATACTACCTGTTTTCATCCAATTCTCCAATCAAATATAAGAGCACTGCGACTTGTATTTTACCAAACGTGGGAGTCAACTATTTGTTTTAATATTTAAATCTTGATAGAGCATGCTCGATCCTTTTTTAACTTATAGTTTTATATGCTAATTATCGGAATCTTTCAGTCATACTACAGAGAAATTACAAGAGAGTTAGACTATGTAACCCAGTAGATGTAATGTAATGTATTTTTAGGATGATTTAAAGGAGTTTTAAGGTAAATTAAAATAATATATGTATTTTTTATGATGTTTTTATTTTAAACCAAGTAATATACGTACAAAAATCAGTAAAATTATTTAATTAAAATATATCAACCCCTATTTCTAACAATATCAAAATACAACATTTAAATATATGATAAATCAATGATATACAATATAAAAGTAACACTTATAACTGTAATAAATTAATTATATTAGAAATATATCATTTGTTTAACAATAAAAGTGTTTCATGCACTAATAACAACTTATAACAATTAAATTTTTGTGATTTTATTGTATGTTTTACGAAAATAAATTTCTACAATTATAAAAGTAACACTTATAGGGATGTAACAGCGAAACGAGCTACCTCGAATAACTTCTATGTTATTAACCATACAATAAAATAGTATGAGACAATCTTATACAGGACCAAGGGGGACATCCAATTATGAAAGAAAATATATTTTTAAACCAGTGGTTCTTAAGCAACAACACAAAGTTATATTTTTTATAGTTTATAGTTTTTCGAAGTAGCTCGTTTCGCTGTTACACCCTGTATTTAATTGTTATAAGTTGTTATTAGTAAATGAAACACTTTTATTATTAAACAAATTATATATTTCTGTTATAATTTATTTATTTCAGTTATAAGTATTACTTTTATATTGTATATCATTGATTTATCGTATATTTAAATGTTATATTTTGATATTGTTAGAAATAAGGGTTGATATATTTGTGTTAAGTGTTTAAATAATTGCACTGATTTTTGTACGTATATTATTTTACTTTAAATTTATATTATTGTCTTCTTTTGTTAAGTATATTATTTATTTATAATGTAATTCATTGTTATAAGTTGTTATTAGTAAATGAAACACTTTTATTGTTAAACAAATGCTATATTTCTATTATAATGAATTTATTACAGTTATAAGTATTACTTTTATATTGTATATCATTGATTTATCATATATTTATATGTTGTATTTTGATATTGTTAGAAATAGGGGTTGATATATTTTAATTAAATAATTGTACTAATTTTTGTACGTATATTACTTGGTTTAAAATAAAAACATCATAAAAAATAAATATATTATTTTAATTTACCTTAAAACTCCTTCAAATCATCCTAAAAATACATAACATTTAGTTAAAATGTAATGTAAAAAAAATGATAAAAGTGTTTCATGCACTAATAACAACTTATAACAATTAAATTATTGTGATTTTATTGTATGTTTTACGAAAATAAATTTCTAAAATTATAAAAGTCTCATATTTACACTTAGATATTGTTTATAAATAGCAATAATAATATTATTGTCTATAATAGTACCTAAAGACAGTAGAAATAATTTGGTAATTAAAAAAAAAGTGCTTCTAAGAGCACAAAAAATATATTTCAATTCACGTTCATATAAGACGCGCGTTTGTTACATATTCTATTGTTGCCTATTTATTAATAAACTTATAAATAAAGTATTTAAATAGTATTATTTAAACAAATATAAAAAAATAACCCTTGTTGCATTATTTTAATGTTTAGCTATGGGAAATAATCATTTATAAAGAATGCCTATCATTTGTTCTTCAACAAAAATTGCTCTGCGAAACACATTTTTCACTGTTTGTATCCGGATTAAATGAAGTAGAAAGGATCGTTTGGAGACAGATATATACTCTCTCTTTCTATACGTTGGATAGACAGAGAAAGAGCGTGTAAAACATTTTGGTTAACTCTGGTTTGTACAACTTAGAAACGCCTATAGTTTGAAACATTAATTAGGTAATAGTCCCTCCTTAAAAATATGTTGACCCGTAATAACAAGGTATTATTATTATATGCATATTTGATTGGAGCATCCAATTCTCCAATCAAATATAAGAACACAGCGACTTGTATTTTACCAAACGTGGGAGTCAACTATTTGTTTTAATTTTTAAATCTTGATAGAGCATGCTCGATCCTTTGTTAACTTATAGTTTTATATGCTAATTATCGGAATCTTTCAGTCACACTACAGAGAAATTACATGAGAGTTAGACTATGTAACCCAGTAGATGAATTATATTTCGTATATCGTTCCTTTTCTAACTCGTTTTAAAATGGTAATTGATCAAGAATCTCTCTGTCTTACTACAGTAAAATATTTTTGTGTGCAACTAATTACAATACTGTTAGACTATGTACCTTCAATACATGGTGTTTTTATTTGTATATATTATTATTTCATATTTATAAATATACAAATATATATATATATATATATATATATATATATATATATATATATATATATATATATATATATATATCATTATTATTAACATAATGCATAGTTATTGAAACAAATATAGATGAACAAATACACGCGACTACTGTCTCGGGGCTGCCCCAACACCGGACAGTCTAACGGAAGCCTTTCCAAAATTGTTCTTTATAATACCGGGCCTTACATAAGTAAAATATTGAGAAAAATGCGATTGAAAGTTAAATAAATTTTATTTTTATAGTTATTTTTCAGTAGGCTATGAAACAAAATTGAGCTTAAATACATTAAATTATTTGTTATTTACTTTATATCACTATTTATAAAGTAAATAACAAATAATTTAGGCCCGGTATTATAAAGAACAAAATAAATATTAATTAGTTACTATGGAACTAAATTTACTTACACAGTTAATATAATTTTGCGTGTTATAAAAGAATCTTACAAGTAAATTAACTAATAGGAGATTTACCGACTATTTTAGTTCATCTATTCATCAATACAAATATTGAAAACTTCGCATCGGTTATTATTATATTTTAAATAAAAACAAAACACGAAGCTGTCAAGTAATTGACAGAATAAATTTTACTAGCTAGAAGTAGTTTAACTGTGAGATTTACTAGCGAAGTAAATTTATTTTTCGTTTATAATACGGAAATCTATAGGGTAAAGTATATTACTTGGTTACCAAATAAAATCTACCGAGTATTTTAGTTATTTGACGTTTATAATACCGGGCATTAATGTATTTAATTTATGTTTCGTTGTATTTAAACTCAATTTTGTTTCATAGCCTACTGAAAAGTAACTATAAAAATAAAATTTATTTAACTTTCAATCGCATTTTTCTCAATATTTTACTTATTTAAGAGAATAAAACAAATACATAATGGAATTCAGAAAAAAAAACTCTATCGAATGGGCTTAAAAAAAATATAGCATCTCATTTGAAAAAACATAACTTTGTGTTGTTGCTTGAGAACCACTGGTTTTAAAAAATATTTTCTTTTATAGTTGGATGCCCCCCTTGGTCCTGCATAAGATTGTTTCATATTATTTTATTATATCTTTAATAACATAGAAGTTATTCGAGGTAGCTCGTTTCGCTGTTACACCTGTATATAAAAATAAATACATAAATGATCTATCGTGTTGATAGTCAAACTACACTGTAATTAGTTGCACACAAAAATATTTTACTGTAGTAAGACAGAGAGATTCTTGATCAATTACCATTTTAAAACGAGTTAGAAAAGGAACGATATACGAAATATAATTCATCTACTGGGTTACAAAGTCTAACTTTCTGGTAATTTCTCTGTAGTATGACTGAAAGATTCCGATAATTAGCATATAAAACTATAAGTTAAAAAAGGATCGAGCATGCTCTATCAAGATTTACAAATTAAAACAAATAGTTGACTCCCACATTTGGTAAAATACTAGTTTGATTGGAGCAATAACTAGGTATTACGGGTCAACATATTTTTAAGGAGGGGCTATTAGCTAATTAATGTTTCAAACTATAGGCGTTTCTAAGTTGTACAAACCAGAGTTAACCAAAATGTTTTACACGCTCTTTCTCTGTCTATCCAACGTATAGAAAGAGAGAGTATATATCTGTCTCCAAACGATCCTTTCTACTTCATGTAATTCGGATACAAACAGTGAAAAATGTGTTTCGCAGAGTAATTTTTGTTGAAGAACAAATGATAGGCATTCTTTATAAATGATTATTTCCCATAGCTAAACATTAAAATAATGAAACAAGGATTATTTTTTATATTTGTTTAAATAATACTATTTAAATACTTCATTTATAAGTTTATTAATAAATAGGCAATAATAGAATATGTAACAAACGCGCGTCTTATATGAATGTGAATTGAAATATATTTTTTGTGCTCTTAGAAGCACTTTTTTTTAATTACCAAATAATTTCTGCTGTCTTTAGGTACTATTATAGACAATAATATTATTATTGCTGTTTATAAACAATATCTAAGTGTAAATATGAGACTTTTATAATTGTAGAAATTTATTTTCGTAAAACATACAATAAAATCACAGAAATTTAATTGTTATATGTTCTTATTAGTGCATGAAACACTTTTATTGTTAAACAAATGATATATTTCTAATATAATTAATTTATTACAGTTATAAGTATTACTTTTATATTGTATATCATAGATTTATCATATATATTTAAATGTTGTTAGAAATAGGGGTTGATATATTTGTATTAAGTGTTTAAATAATTGTACTGATTTTTGTGCGTATATTATTTTACTTTAAATTCATATTATTGTCTTCTTTTGTTAAGTATATTATTTATTTATAATGTAATTCATTGTTATAAGTTGTTATTAGTGCATGAAACACTTTTATTGTTAAACAAATGATATATTTCTAATATAATTAATTTACTACAGTTATTTTGATATTGTTAGAAATAAGGGTTGATATATTTGAATGAAATAATTATACTGATTTTTGTATGTATATTACTTGGTTTTAAATAAAAACATCATAAAAAATACATATATTACTATAATTTACCTTAAAACTCCTTCAAATACTCCTAAAAAAACATTACATTTAGTTAAAATGTAATGTAAAAAAAAATGGGTACTCTTTGTTTTTCAGTTGATCTCAAAAGATCAAAATTTCAGTTAAAAGTCAGATAAAAAAGAAAAAAACTTATAACTGTAATAAATTCATTATAATAGAAATATATCATTTGTTTAACAATAAAACTGTTTCATGCACTAATAACAACTTATAACAATGAATTACATTATAAATAAATAATATACTTAAAAAAAGAAGACAATAATATAAATTTAAAGTAAAATAATATTCGTACAAAAATCAGTACAATTATATAAACACTTAATACAAATATATCAACCCCTATTTCTAACAACATTTAAATATATGATAAATCAATGATATACAATATAAAAGTAATACGTATAACTGTAATAAATTAATTATATTAGAAATATATCGTTTGTTTAACAATAAAAGTGTTTCATGCACTAATAAGAACTTATAACAATTAAATTTCTGTGATTTTATTGTATGTTTTACGAAAATAAATTTCTACAATTATAAAAGTCTCATATTTACACTTAGATATTGTTTATAAACAGCAATAATAATATTATTGTCTATAATAGTACCTAAAGACAGCAGAAATTATTTGGTAATTAAAAAAAAGTGCTTCTAAGAGCACAAAAAATATATTTCAATTCACGTTCATATAAGACGCGCGTTTGTTACATATTCTATTATTGCCTATTTATTAATAAACTTATAAATGAAGTATTTAAATAGTATTATTTAAACAAATATAAAAAATAATCCTTGTTTCATTATTTTAATGTTTAGCTATGGGAAATAATCATTTATAAAGAATGCCTATCATTTGTTCTTCAACAAAAATTACTCTGCGAAACACATTTTTCACTGTTTGTATCCGAATTACATGAAGTAGAAAGGATCGTTTGGAGACAGATATATACTCTCTCTTTCTATACGTTGGATAGACAGAGAAAGAGCGTGTAAAACATTTTGGTTAACTCTGGTTTGTACAACTTAGAAACGCCTATAGTTTGAAACATTAATTAGCTAATAGCCCCTCCTTAAAAATATGTTGACCCGTAATACCTAGTTATTGCTCCAATCAAACTAGTATTTTACCAAATGTGGGAGTCAACTATTTGTTTTAATTTGTAAATCTTGATAGAGCATGCTCGATCCTTTTTTAACTTATAGTTTTATATGCTAATTATCGGAATCTTTCAGTCATACTACAGAGAAATTACCAGAAAGTTAGACTTTGTAACCCAGTAGATGAATTATATTTCGTATATCGTTCCTTTTCTAACTCGTTTTAAAATGGTAATTGATCAAGAATCTCTCTGTCTTACTACAGTAAAATATTTTTGTGTGCAACTAATTACAGTGTAGTTTGACTATCAACACGATAGATCATTTATGTATTTATTTTTATATACAGGTGTAACAGCGAAACGAGCTACCTCGAATAACTTCTATGTTATTAAAGATATAATAAAATAATATGAAACAATCTTATGCAGGACCAAGGGGGGCATCCAACTATAAAAGAAAATATTTTTTAAAACCAGTGGTTCTCAAGCAACAACACAAAGTTATGTTTTTTCAAATGAGATGCTATATTTTTTTTAAGCCCATTCGATAGAGTTTTTTTTTCTGAATTCCATTATGTATTTGTTTTATTCTCTTAAATAAGTAAAATATTGAGAAAAATGCGATTGAAAGTTAAATAAATTTTATTTTTATAGTTACTTTTCAGTAGGCTATGAAACAAAATTGAGTTTAAATACAACGAAACATAAATTAAATACATTAATGCCCGGTATTATAAACGTCAAATAACTAAAATACTCGGTAGATTTTATTTGGTAACCAAGTAATATACTTTACCCTATAGATTTCCGTATTATAAACGAAAAATAAATTTACTTCGCTAGTAAATCTCACAGTTAAACTACTTCTAGCTAGTAAAATTTATTCTGTCAATTACTTGACAGCTTCGTGTTTTGTTTTTATTTAAAATATAATAATAACCGATGCGAAGTTTTCAATATTTGTATTGATGAATAGATGAACTAAAATAGTCGGTAAATCTCCTATTAGTTAATTTACTTGTAAGATTCTTTTATAACACGCAAAATTATATTAACTGTGTAAGTAAATTTAGTTCCATAGTAACTAATTAATATTTATTTTGTTCTTTATAATACCGGGCCTAAATTATTTGTTATTTACTTTATAAATAGTGATATAAAGTAAATAACAAATAATTTAATGTATTTAAGCTCAATTTTGTTTCATAGCCTACTGAAAAATAACTATAAAAATAAAATTTATTTAACTTTCAATCGCATTTTTCTCAATATTTTACTTATGTAAGGCCCGGTATTATAAAGAACAATTTTGGAAAGGCTTCCGTTAGACTGTCCGGTGTTGGGGCAGCCCCGAGACAGTAGTCGCGTGTATTTGTTCATCTATATTTGTTTCAATAACTATGCATTATGTTAATAATAATGATATATATATATATATATATATATATATATATATATATATATATATATATATATATATATATATATATTTGTATAGTTATAAATATGAAATAATAATATATACAAATAAAAACACCATGTATTGAAGGTACATAGTCTAACAGTATTGTAATTAGTTGCACACAAAAATATTTTACTGTAGTAAGACAGAGAGATTCTTGATCAATTACCATTTTAAAACGAGTTAGAAAAGGAACGATATACGAAATATAATTCATCTACTGGGTTACATAGTCTAACTCTCATGTAATTTCTCTGTAGTGTGACTGAAAGATTCCGATAATTAGCATATAAAACTATAAGTTAACAAAGGATCGAGCATGCTCTATCAAGATTTAAAAATTAAAACAAATAGTTGACTCCCACGTTTGGTAAAATACAAGTCGCTGTGTTCTTATATTTGATTGGAGAATTGGATGCTCCAATCAAATATGCATATAATAATAATACCTTGTTATTACGGGTCAACATATTTTTAAGGAGGGACTATTACCTAATTAATGTTTCAAACTATAGGCGTTTCTAAGTTGTACAAACCAGAGTTAACCAAAATGTTTTACACGCTCTTTCTCTGTCTATCCAACGTATAGAAAGAGAGAGTATATATCTGTCTCCAAACGATCCTTTCTACTTCATTTAATCCGGATACAAACAGTGAAAAATGTGTTTCGCAGAGCAATTTTTGTTGAAGAACAAATGATAGGCATTCTTTATAAATGATTATTTCCCATAGCTAAACATTAAAATAATGCAACAAGGGTTATTTTTTTATATTTGTTTAAATAATACTATTTAAATACTTTATTTATAAGTTTATTAATAAATAGGCAACAATAGAATATGTAACAAACGCGCGTCTTATATGAACGTGAATTGAAATATATTTTTTGTGCTCTTAGAAGCACTTTTTTTTTAATTACCAAATTATTTCTACTGTCTTTAGGTACTATTATAGACAATAATATTATTATTGCTATTTATAAACAATATCTAAGTGTAAATATGAGACTTTTATAATTTTAGAAATTTATTTTCGTAAAACATACAATAAAATCACAATAATTTAATTGTTATAAGTTGTTATTAGTGCATGAAACACTTTTATCATTTTTTTTACATTACATTTTAACTAAATGTTATGTATTTTTAGGATGATTTGAAGGAGTTTTAAGGTAAATTAAAATAATATATTTATTTTTTATGATGTTTTTATTTTAAACCAAGTAATATACGTACAAAAATTAGTACAATTATTTAATTAAAATATATCAACCCCTATTTCTAACAATATCAAAATACAACATATAAATATATGATAAATCAATGATATACAATATAAAAGTAATACTTATAACTGTAATAAATTCATTATAATAGAAATATAGCATTTGTTTAACAATAAAAGTGTTTCATTTACTAATAACAACTTATAACAATGAATTACATTATAAATAAATAATATACTTAACAAAAGAAGACAATAATATAAATTTAAAGTAAAATAATATACGTACAAAAATCAGTGCAATTATTTAAACACTTAACACAAATATATCAACCCTTATTTCTAACAATATCAAAATATAACATTTAAATATACGATAAATCAATGATATACAATATAAAAGTAATACTTATAACTGAAATAAATAAATTATAACAGAAATATATAATTTGTTTAATAATAAAAGTGTTTCATTTACTAATAACAACTTATAAAAATTAAATACAGGGTGTAACAGCGAAACGAGCTACCTCGAAAAACTATAAACTATAAAAAATATAACTTTGTGTTGTTGCTTAAGAACCACTGGTTTAAAAAAATATTTTCTTTCATAATTGGATGTCCCCCTTGGTCCTGTATAAGATTGTTTTATACTATTTAATTGTATCTTTAATAACATAGAAGTTATTCGAGGTAGCTCGTTTCGCTGTTACATCCCTATAAGTGTTACTTTTATAATTGTAGAAATTTATTTTCGTAAAACATACAATAAAATCACAAAAATTTAATTGTTATAAGTTGTTATTAGTGCATGAAACACTTTTATTGTTAAACAAATGATATATTTCTAATATAATTAATTTATTACAGTTATAAGTGTTACTTTTATATTGTATATCATTGATTTATCATATATTTAAATGTTGTATTTTGATATTGTTAGAAATAGGGGTTGATATATTTTAATTAAATAATTGTACTGATTTTTGTACGTATATTACTTGGTTTAAAATAAAAACATCATAAAAAATACATATATTATTTTAATTTACCTTAAAACTCCTTCAAATCATCCTAAAAATACATTACATTACATCTACTGGGTTACATAGTCTAACTTTCTGGTAATTTCTCTGTAGTATGACTGAAAGATTCCGATAATTAGCATATAAAACTATAAGTTAAAAAAGGATCGAGCATGCTCTATCAAGATTTAAATATTAAAACAAATAGTTGACTCCCACGTTTGGTAAAATACTAGTCGCAGTGCTCTTATATTTGATTGGAGAATTGGATGCTCCAATCAAATATGCATATAATAATAATACCTAGTTATTACGGGTCAACATATTTTTAAGGAGGGACTATTACCTAATTAATGTTTCAAATTATAGGCGTTTCTAAGTTGTACAAACCAGAGTTAACCAAAATGTTTTACACGCTCTTTCTCTGTCTATCCAACATATAGAAAGAGAGAGTATATATCTGTCTCCAAACGATCCTTTCTACTTCATTTAATCCGGATACAAACAGTGAAAAATGTGTTTCGCAGAGCAATTTTTGTTGAAGAACAAATGATAGGCATTCTTTATAAATGATTATTTCCCATAGCTAAACATTAAAATAATGCAACAAGGGTTATTTTTTTATATTTGTTTAAATAATACTATTTAAATACTTTATTTATAAGTTTATTAACAAATAGGCAACAATAGAATATGTAACAAACGCGCGTCTTATATGAACGTGAACTGAAATATATTTTTTGTGCTCTTAGAAGCACTTCTTTACTTTCTTATACGGAAATATACGTTTTGACCTTCCCTGAATCGATTCCGACTATTTTTGGAATGACGTCCGTTTGTGTGTGTGTGTGTGTGTGTGTGTGTGTGTGTGTGTGTGTGTGTGTGTGTGTGTGTCTGTGTGTGTGTGTGAGCGCTCTACAGCCCAAACGGCAAAAGGGAAAATTATGAAATTTTAAACTTAAGATTTGTATGTGCCTGGCACGAAAACCTCCTATTTTTGAAAACAATATTCCGACCGGAAGTGCATGTTTACTCTAGTAATTTTTTGCAGTTTCTGCAATTACTCAAAAATGGTTACAGTTACAGAAAATTTTTGTGAACAAAAATTAATGATATTTATATTTAGCACAGCTTTTGTTTGAATCTTTTTTCCAAAAAAATTACTGGTTTCAAAATAAATTTCTGCTTATTATATATATTGTTACATAAATCGTATCATCTGCGCCTTTCAATTGTTTAACAAAATAGACTTAAATAATTTGAAGTTTGACATTTAATATTTATTCTAAGAAATATATTTAGTGTAAAAGCGATCTAAAGGTTAGAACAAATATTATAAATTAGAAAAATAATGTAACTACGATGTGGTTTAACCCATATGCGTATAAGAAAGTTCGGTGCATGACACTGCAGATATTTTTAATTACCAAATTATTTCTACTGTCTTTAGGTACTATTATAGACAATAATATTATTATTGCTATTTATAAACAATATCTAAGTGTAAATATGAGACTTTTATAATTTTAGAAATTTATTTTCGTAAAACATACAATAAAATTACAATAATTTAATTGTTGTAAGTGCATGAAACACTTTTATCATTTTTTTTACATATCATTTTAACTAAATGTTATGTATTTTTAGGATGATTTGAAGGAGTTTTAAGGTAAATTAAAATAATATATGTATTTTTATGAAGTTTTTATTGTAAACCAAGTAATATACGTACAAAAATCAGTACAATTATTTAATTAAAATATATCAACCCCTATTTCTAACAATATCAAAATACAACATTTAAATATATGATAAATCAATGATATACAATATAAAAGTAATACTTATAACTGTAATAAATTCATTATAATAGAAATATAGCATTTGTTTAACAATAAAAGTGTTTCATTTACTAATAACAACTTATAACAATGAATTACATTATAAATAAATAATATACTTAACAAAAGAAGACAATAATATAAATTTAAAGTAAAATAATATACGTACAAAAATCAGTGCAATTATTTAAACACTTAACTCAAATATATCAACCCTTATTTCTAACAATATCAAAATATAACATTTAAATATACGATAAATCAATGATATACAATATAAAAGTAATACTTATAACTGAAATAAATAAATTATAACAGAAATATATAATTTGTTTAATAATAAAAGTGTTTCATTTACTAATAACAACTTATAAAAATTAAATACAGGGTGTAACAGCGAAACGAGCTACCTCGAAAAACTATAAACTATAAAAAATATAACTTTGTGTTGTTGCTTAAGAACCACTGGTTTAAAAAAATATTTTCTTTCATAATTGGATGTCCCCCTTGGTCCTGTATAAGATTGTTTTATACTATTTAATTGTATCTTTAATAACATAGAAGTTATTCGAGGTAGCTCGTTTCGCTGTTACATCCCTATAAGTGTTACTTTTATAATTGTAGAAATTTATTTTCGTAAAACATACAATAAAATCACAAAAATTTAATTGTTATAAGTTGTTATTAGTGCATGAAACACTTTTATTGTTAAACAAATGATATATTTCTAATATAATTAATTTATTACAGTTATAAGTGTTACTTTTATATTGTATATCATTGATTTATCATATATTTAAATGTTGTATTTTGATATTGTTAGAAATAGGGGTTGATATATTTTAATTAAATAATTGTACTGATTTTTGTACGTATATTACTTGGTTTAAAATAAAAACATCATAAAAAATACATATATTATTTTAATTTACCTTAAAACTCCTTCAAATCATCCTAAAAATACATTACATTACATCTACTGGGTTACATAGTCTAACTTTCTAGTAATTTCTCTGTAGTATGACTGAAAGATTCCGATAATTAGCATATAAAACTATAAGTTAAAAAAGGATCGAGCATGCTCTATCAAGATTTAAAAATTAAAACAAATAGTTGACTCCCACGTTTGGTAAAATACAAGTCGCTGTGTTCTTATATTTGATTGGAGAATTGGATGCTCCAATCAAATATGCATATAATAATAATACCTAGTTATTACGGGTCAACGTATTTTTAAGGAGGGACTATTACCTAATTAATGTTTCAAACTATAGGCGTTTCTAAGTTGTACAAACCAGAGTTAACCAAAATGTTTTACACGCTCTTTCTCTGTCTATCCAACATATAGAAAGAGAGAGTATATATCTGTCTCCAAACGATCCTTTCTACTTCATGTAATCCGGATACAAACAGTGAAAAATGTGTTTCGCAGAGCAATTTTTGTTGAAGAACAAATGATAGTCATTCTTTATAAATGATTATTTCCCATAGCTAAACATTAAAATAATGCAACAAGGGTTATTTTTTTATATTTGTTTAAATAATACTATTTAAATACTTTATTTATAAGTTTATTAATAAATAGGCAACAATAGAATATGTAACAAACGCGCGTCTTATATGAACGTGAATTGAAATATATTTTTTGTGCTCTTAGAAGCACTTTTTTACTTTCTTATATGCAATATAAGTAAGTATTGTAATCATGAAAAATTTCGAACTCGAGATTTTAACGGAAATATACGTTTTGACCTTCCCTGAATCGATTCCAACTATTTTTGGAATGACGTCCGTCTGTGTGTGTGTGTGTGTGTCTGTGTGTGTGTGTGTGTGTGTGTATGTTCTCTACAGCCTAAACGGTTGAGGCTAAAATTATGAAACTTTAAACTTAAGATTTGCATATGCCTGGGGTGTGCACCTCTTATTTTTGAAAAAAATATTCAAACCGGAAGTCCCTGTTTACTCTAGTCATTTTTGGCAATTTCTGCAATTACTCAAAAATGGTTACAGTTACAGAAAAATTTTATGAACAAAAATTAAAGGTATTCTTATTTAGCACAACTATTGTTTGAATTATTTTTCCAAAAAGAGTAATGGCTTCAAATTAAATTTCTGTTTATTATATATATTTTTACATAAATCGTATCATCTGCACCTGTCAATTGTTTAACAAAATATACTTAAATAATTTGAAGTTTGACATTTGATATTGTTTCTAAGAAATATATCTACTGTAAAAGCGAACTAAATGTTAGAACGAATATTATAAATTAGAAAAATAATGTAACTACGATATGGTTTAACCCATATGCGGATAAGAAAGTTCGGTGCATGACACTGCAGATATTTTTAATTACCAAATTATTTCTGCTGTATTAATTTTAAGATATATCTAATGTAAATATAGTATTATTGATGGAGTTTTAATTTTTATAGACAATAATGATATATATATATATATATATATATATATATATATATATATATATATATATATATATCTATATATATATATATATATATATATATATATATATATATATATATATATATATATATATATATATAATAAAATCATAAATTCACAATAACAAACCTACAACATCAATAACAATATTTTAAAATTCTCATAGGTATTGTCGAGAGTCTCGGCGAGACCAGTAATCGGTCTCGTCTCGGTCTCGGTTTGCCTGACGAGACCAAGATCACGGTCTCGTCTCGAAATACGAGACGAAACGAGACGAGACCGAGACCAATCTCGGTCTCGGCGGCATCATTAAAGTTATAGATAACAAAATAACAAACAAATGTGGATTATGATAAAATTTCGGAAATCCTACTGTCTTTGAGATATCTGTTACTTCGTCAACTTCACACCGGTGAATATAGAATATAATCTATGAAGCTCATAGCGATTTTAAATTTTGCTTATATAAAAAAAAACAGGTAGTATATTTAACATGCATATTTAGAATGATCTAACATTAATGCATTATCATCCCTTGTGTGAACATTTCTACTTCCCGCGCTGTTTGTGCCTGTATTAGAAATATAGAGAGAGGTCATAGAGTTCTATGGAATATGTGAACAAAAGTGAAGAATTCTAGAACTGAATTTTAGTATATTGGTATATAGAGCAATATAATAATGCTAACATAAAATTACAACACTCCATGTAAGTTTCACAAATTATGTATTAGAGACGACTAGTTTCAGTTTTTCAGAGAAACTTACACCGAGTGTTTCACCAAGTGGCAACAGCATCATCCGTTAATGTTAATAATAGTGCTTTTCTAAATGAATTATATTATTCTTTATTTACTAAGATATGTATACGGTAATACACATATAGAGGTAACTATTTAATTCTGTAGAATTGCAAAAATCAAAAAAAAGCCGCGTTGCGCAATGAAATTATATATTTATTTCCAAAAAGTGAACACCCGCGACCTCTATGTACACAAGAATTTACTAAACGAATTGGAAAAATCAATAAAACCGAGTTGCGCAATGACATTATTATTTTATGTTTAATTTTATGAAAATAGTGAACACCCGCGACGTCTGTGAACACTAGAAATAACTAGCAGATTTTGAAAAATCAATAAAACCGAGTTGCGCAATGGAATGATTATTTCTTGCCTTGTTACTGTAGTGTGACTGAAAGATTCCGATAATTAGCATATAAAACTATAAGTTAAAAAAGGATCGAGCATGCTCTATCAAGATTTAAAAATTAAAACAAATAGTTGACTCCCACGTTTGGTAACATACTAGTCGCTGTGTTCTTATATTTGATTGGAGAATTGGATTCTCCAATCAAATATGCATATAATAATAATACCTAGTTATTACGGGTCAACATATTTTTAAGGAGGGACTATTACCTAATTAATGTTTCAAACTATAGGCGTTTCTAAGTTGAACAAACCAGAGTTAACCAAAATGTTTTACACGCTCTTTCTCTGTCTATCTAACGTATAGAAAGAGAGAGTATATATCGGTCTCCAAACGATCCTTTCTACTTCATG
Organism: Nebria brevicollis; assembly: GCA_944738965.1. Classification (NCBI taxonomy): domain Eukaryota; kingdom Metazoa; phylum Arthropoda; class Insecta; order Coleoptera; family Carabidae; genus Nebria; species Nebria brevicollis. The sequence goes on from OX122905.1 coordinate 12,817,255, forward strand.
TAATCCGGATACAAACAGTGAAAAATGTGTTTCGCAGAGCAATTTTTGTTGAAGAACAAATGATAGGCATTCTTTATAAATGATTATTTCCCATAGCTAAACATTAAAATAATGAAACAAGGATTATTTTTTATATTTGTTTAAATAATACTATTTAAATACTTCATTTATAAGTTTATTAATAAATAGGCAATAATAGAATATGTAACAAACGCGCGTCTTATATGAACGTGAATTGAAATATATTTTTTGTGCTCTTAGAAGCACTTTTTTTTAATTACCAAATAATTTCTGCTGTCTTTAGGTACTATTATAGACAATAATATTATTATTGCTGTTTATAAACAATATCTAAGTGTAAATATGAGACTTTTATAATTGTAGAAATTTATTTTCGTAAAACATACAATAAAATCACAGAAATTTAATTGTTATAAGTTCTTATTAGTGCATGAAACACTTTTATTGTTAAACAAACGATATATTTCTAATATAATTAATTTATTACAGTTATAAGTATTACTTTTATATTGTATATCATAGATTTATCATATATTTAAATGTTGTTAGAAATAGGGGTTGATATATTTGTATTAAGTGTTTAAATAATTGTACTGATTTTTGAACGTATATTATTTTACTTTAAATTTATATTATTATCTTCTTTTGTTAAGTATATTATTTATTTATAATGTAATTCATTGTTATAAGTTGTTATTAGTGCATGAAACACTTTTATTGTTAAATAAATGATATATTTCTAATATAATTAATTAATTACAGTTATAAGTTTTTTTCTTTTTTACCTGACTTTTAACTGAAATTTTGATCTTTTAAGATCACCTGAAAAACAAAGAGTACCCATTTTTTTTTACATTACATTTTAACTAAATGTAATGTTTTTTTAGAAGGATTTGAAGGAGTTTTAAGGTAAATTAAAGTAATATATGTATTTTTTATGATGTTTTTATTTAAAACCAAGTAATATACATACAAAAATCAGTACAATTATTTCATTCAAAAATCAACCCTTATTTCTAACAATATCAAAATACAACATTTAAATATATGATAAATCAATGATATACAATATAAAAGTAATACTTATAACTGTAGTAAATTAATTATATTAGAAATATATCATTTGTTTAACAATAAAAGTGTTTCATGCACTAATAACAACTTATAACAATGAATTACATTATAAATAAATAATATACTTAACAAAAGAAGACAATAATATAAATTTAAAGTAAAATAATATACGTACAAAAATCAGTGCAATTATTTAAACACTTAACTCAAATATATCAACCCTTATTTCTAACAATATCAAAATATAACATTTAAATATACGATAAATCAATGATATACAATATAAAAGTAATACTTATAACTGTAATAAATTAATTATATTAGAAATATATCATTTGTTTAACAATAAAAGTGTTTCATGCACTAATAACAACTTATAACAATAAAATTTTGGTGATTTTATTGTATGTTTTACGAAAATAAATTTCTACAATTATAAAAGTCTCATATTTACACTTAGATATTGTTTATAAACAGCAATAATAATATTATTGTCTATAATAGTACCTAAAGACAGTAGAAATAATTTGGTAATTAAAAAAAAGTGCTTCTAAGAGCACAAAAAATATATTTCAATTCACGTTCATATAAGACGCGCGTTTGTTACATATTCTCTTGTTGCCTATTTGTTAATAAACTTATAAATAAAGTATTTAAATAGTATTATTTAAACAAATATAAAAAAATAACCCTTGTTGCATTATTTTAATGTTTAGCTATGGGAAATAATCATTTATAAAGAATGCCTATCATTTGTTCTTCAACAAAAATTGCTCTGCGAAACACATTTTTCACTGTTTGTATCCGGATTAAATGAAGTAGAAAGGATCGTTTGGAGACCGATATATACTCTCTCTTTCTATACGTTGGATAGACAGAGAAAGAGCGTGTAAAACATTTTGGTTAACTCTGGTTTGTACAACTTAGAAACGCCTATAGTTTGAAACATTAATTAGGTAATAGTCCCTCCTTAAAAATATGTTGACCCGTAATAACTAGGTATTATTATTATATGCATATTTGATTGGAGCATCCAATTCTCCAATCAAATATAAGAACACAGCGACTTGTATTTTACCAAACGTGGGAGTCAACTATTTGTTTTAATTTTTAAATCTTGATAGAGCATGCTCGATCCTTTTTTAACTTATAGTTTTATATGCTAATTATCGGAATCTTTCAGTCACACTACAGTAACAAGGCAAGAAATAATCATTCCATTGCGCAACTCGGTTTTATTGATTTTTCAAAATCTGCTAGTTATTTCTAGTGTTCACAGACGTCGCGGGTGTTCACTATTTTCATAAAATTAAACATAAAATAATAATGTCATTGCGCAACTCGGTTTTATTGATTTTTCCAATTCGTTTAGTAAATTCTTGTGTACATAGAGGTCGCGGGTGTTCACTTTTTGGAAATAAATATATAATTTCATTGCGCAACGCGGCTTTTTTTTGATTTTTGCAATTCTACAGAATTAAATAGTTACCTCTATATGTGTATTACCGTATACATATCTTAGTAAATAAAGAATAATATAATTCATTTAGAAAAGCACTATTATTAACATTAACGGATGATGCTGTTGCCACTTGGTGAAACACTCGGTGTAAGTTTCTCTGAAAAACTGAAACTAGTCGTCTCTAATACATAATTTGTGAAACTTACATGGAGTGTTGTAATTTTATGTTAGCATTATTATATTGCTCTATATACCAATATACTAAAATTCAGTTCAGAGACCGTGATCTTGGTCTCGTCAGGCAACCGAGACCGAGACGAGACCGATTGCTGGTCTCGCCGAGACTCTTGACGATACCTATGAGAATTTTAAAATATTGTTATTGATGTTGTAGGTTTGTTATTGTGAATTTATGATTTTATTATATATATATATATATATATATATATATATATATATATATATATATATATATATATATATATATATATATATATATTGTCATTATTATTGTCTATAAAAATTAAAACTCCATCAATAATACTATATTTACATTAGATATATCTTAAAATTAATTTAGAAAAAAACAATGAGCATATATCTATATTAGCAAACTAAACTATCAGTTTTTCAAAAATACAATTTTTTATAAATTATGCTACAAAGCCAAAAGAAATGGTGAGGTACTAACAACTGATTATTATTAAGATAGGTATTGATAAGATTTTATTCATTTCTTAAAATATTGTTTTATATATTTATTTATTTAACGTTTATCACGTGTACACAAATGAACTTTCGCTTTTCAACGTTATAATCGTGTTTCTGCAGATCCGCTAAACGATAAATATTTAAATTAAATCCGAAATATTGTAGACTATATTGTACACTACCACTATCCGTCTCAATAGTATTATTAATCAGAAATTTTTTCATTTTATTGTTCGATATATATTATTAACTTTAATACCACACTAGACACTACCACTCTGATAATAAAAAGTACCTATAAATACATATACTTTTTCAAAGAGCTGATTGATACTGCACAAGTCAAATGTGCAGTGGCGCGTACTGTACAAACATCTTATCATTGTCTAGTCCTTTGCTTTGTATCCATTATTATATCTTAAATGATTAATACATAGTTATCACTAAAACTTATACGTTATATTATTTTATATGAGTATTCCTTTGTTTAGTGATATGAAACGTATGCAAACGCATATTAGTACGAACAGAACCATAGCCAATCACGTGCTATATATTCAAGGTCAAACAATCGAGAGTCTCGTCGAGATCGAGACTTTCTTCGTCGAGACCGAGACGAGACTATATATTTTTAGAAAATATCGAGACGAGACTGGCGAAAATCTCGTCGAGACTGGTCTCGGCGGCAACACTAACATTAATAAAGATAAAAAATCCTAATTTTAAGGACTTTTAAGGTAAAGTAAAAGAGATATATGTATATTTTATGTTTTTATTTAAAATTAAATAAAATAAGTACAAACATCATTGTTACAAGCACATTTTTACTTTCTTATACGCAGTATAAGTAAGTATTGTAATCATGAAAAATTTCGATGTCGAGATTTTAACGGAAATATACGTTTTGACCTTCCCTGAATCGATTCCAACTATTTTTGGAAAGACGTCCGTCTGTGTGTGTGAGAGCTCTACAGCCCAAACGGCTAAAGGGAAAATTATGAAATTTGAAACTTAAGATTTGTATGTTCCTGGCAAGAAAACTTTTTATTTTTGAAAACAATATTCCGACTGGAAGTGCATGTTTACTCTAGTCATTTTTCGCAATTTCTGCAATTACTCAAATACGGTTGCAGTTACAGAAAAATTGTTACAATAAAAATTATAGATATTGACATTTTGTACAACTTTAATTAGAAAGTTAGAACAAATATTATAAATTAGAAAAATAATGAAAATATGAACACTGCAGATGTTTTAAAAAAGTTTTGAAGCGTCGATAAATTGGAATTTGAGTAGTTAAAACCATCCGAGGTTTTCGAGTAATCCGAGTGTGAAATCCGTAAAAACTGGTTGAGTGAACTGAGGAGCGAGAAGCACATATCCCTCTTAAAATCAGTGTTGTTTGATTAGAGAGGTATGTTTGTGTGAGTGAATGCGGTGTGTGCGGCGCGGTGGTCGGTCAATAAGTTAGTGTCGACGCGGCGGCGGCGGTTCCGCGCGCCCTAGCATAGTGGATGCCGCCGTACATCAGGTCGCGCCAGTTACGTACCAACCGTGCTGGTTGCTCGCATTTGAATCATTCCTCGTAACACTTACGCCGAGGCTTGAGTTACGCTTCCTCGCGGCAAATTCAGAAATATTTTCGCGGCACGTTTTCTTTTAAATTCAATCTAATGCAGTGTTCATTGCCGAATTATTATTGTGGTTTAGACTTAAATCTGCCGGTGTGATTGACTATTTGTGTTTTTATTTTTTTAATTATATTGTGAGTTTGTGTGTTTGCCGTTAGGAACTAAATTAAAAGGTCAGTTATAATAAATTTGAATTAAATTTTCATGAGCAACTTGGTAATAAGTAGATTCTTTAAGTTAGTTTTTCAATTTAAATTTATTGGATTTTGGTCGCAGTTGCGATTACATAAAAAGTTTGAAACTTTTCGAAATTTTCCAATTTGCATAATACACAACTTTATATCTTTTTCCATTCAAATTGTGCGCGATCGCTATAATATTTGATCATAATCTTCATTGATTCATTGAATGATTGATTGATTACGTGAACATATAGTAGCTATAGCAACTAAACTAACAAACATCGTCTAGACATTATTTTATTTATATGCAATGATTAGTATACGGAACAATTTCCAGAAAATGTAAAATGGTTGCAATGATTTCGCTTTAGATTATATGACAGACATTTTTCGCATGTATATGCATATTACAGCAATTTTTCTCCACGTAACTTTATCTTTACTCAGTTTGCGCGCTTCATTTATTTTCATTAAACTTTTCATATGTGTAATATGAATTTTATTATACTCACCTATGACTATCCTCGTCCGAGTCATAATAAAATAAATTATGATACTAATGTCACCTCTAATGCGTAATGATTACAAATAAACAAAAAACATCTTTTAAACATTTTTCGAATTAAGTTCAAAATGAACTGCATTAGCGCTTGAAATATAACTGAAATTTCAGCGTGGCCGTCATTTTTACCGATAATCGGATTGAAATGAAAATTAGTACGTATATAATTGCATTCTGTGGCTGGGAATCGATTGCGTCATTATCATGATTTGTGGTGTACTCGACACTCTTGAGCTTTCAAATTGATATTGTTGAACTGAGCTCGTGAATTACTCGATCATTCGTTCTTATTATTCCACGAACATCTTTAAAATTAAAGTACACGTTTTATAACATTATTTTATAATTAATTATAAATAAATTTGAATTTTAATAATAAAATAAATAAAACTAATCCATTTCCTACACTAATGAAAACTATTTACATTTTTTACTATACCAGCATATATACATTTTTGTAAAAAATGGAAAATAAATGAAAGATTTTTTTTAATGTGTACATCAAACAAATGACTATTAATCAGCATAACAGGGTAGCCATAGCATATATAAAACAAAGTAATAGATGTGAGTAGTTTTTTTTTTGTTTTACTGTTCATTATCAACCTTTGAATAAGTAACAATAAACTTTCGCCACGGTGAAATTTCACAAAATGAAATATAAAAACTAATACCGTCATTTCGTTGTTTCTAAAAATAAAATACACTAACGTGCACAGTATACATTTCACATTTTAAGGGTTGAATTATGAAGTAAACTTTGAAACTTGTACAACGAAACAATGGGAATTTTAAACAATACATATTTAGTTCGCCGAATCTAATGTTCGAAGTGTGTAAAAGTTTCATTTTATTTTTTCTCTAAAACCTACGTGAATCTAAATAACTAAGCAATACAATACGAAGTAATAAGGTATTCACGTAAAACGTGGCCATTGGGTAAATATTAATCCAGTTCCAATTGCTCGTTCAAACAAACTGTGTGTGCACCAATATTTACTTACGTATTGACACATTCAGGAACGGTAATACAGAAGTCTGCTTATAGCTTTATTGCATGCATTAGTAGGTATTCTTTGACTTGTAACTGCTAAAAGCCAAAACTGTCTTGAGGACACGTTCTCTCAACGTAAGTCAATAATTCGGCATTTTTGTAAATAGCAAATTTCTACTAAGAAGCTCCGGTTATTTGTTTACTAAATATATTTAAGTACTAGGCACTTTTTATCTTTAAGATAAGGATTGTTTTTTTTAAAACGTTTTCGTTTAGTAATTTTATTTTGCCACTGGGCATAAGATGTTTATCCGTTATTAAATTTTGTATCTTTGTTTTGTTTGGCGCATTGTGAGATTTTTCATCAAGTCAAAAGTAGGTGAAAATATGAAATGGTATATAAGTTCCGTAAAGTTATAACTCGCCGTATAGACGGCGAGTGAGAAATATGAGGGAAACTAATAATGTCGCTAAAGTTACGGTATGTGAAAATAAATTTGGAAATGTCGAAATACGAAAGGAGCACAGATCAAACGGGAGCGTTCGTGGAAAAATGTTTGGTTTCCCTTGTGATGTGTCCCTTCCTGTGACATACAAAATGAGAAGAATCCTTTTTTAGTGTGTCATTTGTTAACACGTTCAAATGTCGAAATATTCACAAAGTCCAACCGAATGCAAATTATTTCACTTGTGTTGTTGATGGTTATGCGTGTGTGTGTATGTGTGTGTGTGTGTGTCAAACTTTCGTCACATTGTCGACTATGTGTAAACCAATGTGGTATGTTAACCCGAACGTGGCATACCTACATGAAAACAATACAAGTACGCTTTTTTGGTATGCAATGAAAAACTTCAATATCTCGTTGTCAAATTGTCAACAAGCTATGTGATTTCACTAAAACTGAACATCGTGTATATGTATGCACAAAACAATACTGAATTTAATTTTATTATTTGGTTTTTCTGCTGAACAATTTACAATGATACGATTTATGTAAAAACAAATAAAGTAAGAACACATTTCTAGAGTAATTTTCATGAAAATGGTACCATTTTTGCAGGGAAGGTCAATAGGTATATTTCTGTTAAAATCTCGACATAGAAATCTTTTCATGATTACAATACTGGTACAAAATGGTAAATGCTCGACCGACCAATCACTTTTCTACTTTACGTACTTACAACGAGCTAATAACAAGAAAATAAATGATAGCATTAATAGAGAATATACGGAGAGGAAGTAGCTACAGCGAATAGATTTGTTATTCCGGTCGTGGTTTGCGCGGCTTGGTAAGGGTTGGCTGCGTTCCCAACTGTGCAGGTGAATCTAACCGTATGCGTCTGTTTTTTTTTACTTTCGCGCACGTTTCGACAATTCTAAAATTTTGCTGATTTTCTTTTCTTACCTCAACATGCCCTGCATTACAATCACATAACAAATTACACTACCTTCTCTCACTTCACACACTATTTATATATTTACATTTCATACACACATATACAATGGATTCACATCCTCATTACCCTAAAATCTATTTTCTTACACGATATTCAAAAATATAAAATTGTGTAACATTGAATATAAGAATATGTAAATACTTCAACAAAATTAAATATATAAATATTTATTTGATAAAAATTTGTTAAATAAAATGAATTAACTTGTGATTAAGCTCTGTGGTTATTTATTCATAGTCTTTGGATCAAATCCAATGTAGTGTGGCCAGCACTGATGATTTAGTTAAGTGTATAAGACCAGTCTGACATAATCGGGTTAACGTCCTTCAAAAGGGTTGTTTTTACACACTCAATCTAATTCGGTTTAATCGTTCCTAGCAAACGACGTTTCTGTTTAACAAATTTAATAAACCAAAATTCAATCTAGTTAGGCGTGAAATGAAAATTAAATCATTAAAATACGTCATCTATTCCAAAAAAAAACTACACTTTCTTATACGAATTTCGGTTAGATCATATTTAGACTATTTTTCTAATTTTTATATTTTACTAACCTTTGGAACCCCTTTGCACTAAATTATCTCTTAGAATAAATATTAAATGTTAAACTCCAAATTATTTAAGTTTTTGTTTTTCTATTAAACAATTGACAGACACAGTTGATACGATTTATGTGAAAATAATTATAATATGAACAAATTTTAAGGGCCATTTTCTTGTTTTCGGTACATTTTTGACAAAAATTTTTGTTAATAAAGACACGTATGTGATGTTGGTTCAGTCAAATAGTTTACCATATTTATATTATTTCTAGGTAACTGCGAAGATGAGACGGGAAAAAGTAAAAACATTTTATGTTCTTGTTTGATAAAAAACAAGTTTCATATTTATCGCCTCAAACTTCAAATTATTTAAGTTGATTTTGTTTTTTTTTGATAAACAATTGGCAGGCGCAGATGATACGATTTATGTAAAAATATATATAATATGAAGAAATTTCAATAGCCATTTTCTTGTTTCCGGTACCGTTTGGGGGAAAAAGTTTCAAATAAAAGTTGTACAAAATGCTGATATCTATAATTTTTATTGTAACAATTTTTCTGTAACTGCAACTATTTTTAAGTAATTGCAGAAACTGCAAAAAATTACTAGAGTAAACATGCACTTCCGGTCGGAATATTGTTTTCAAAAATAAGAGATTTTCTTGCCAGGCACATACAAATCTTAAGTTTAAAATTTCATAATTTTCCCTTTAACCGTTTGAGAAAGTAAAAATCAAGGAATAAAAATCCCGGCTAGAGAATTTTAAATTGAATTTTTATTGTAGCCATAATTACCAAATGCAAATGTGTTTGTTGCAACATGATAATTGCACAACATTTGTTAGAGTAACAAACTTAATAACAAGGAAATTAAAAAATCTAAATGTTTTTGTACGACAAATAGTAACAAAAGTTGTAGCCTCGCTCGAACGTGGCAACAATTACAGAAATTCGTTTTGTTTATTTAGTAACTAAAGTGCTGCGCTAATTGAATGCTTAACTAGTTTCGCGTAACAGTGATAAATCATCACTAAGCATCACAAGAAACTGTTGGAAATGTTCACATTTTTAACTGTAATGGTTTTGTTTAAAACTTTGACCAAAACGATGTTGTTCTGACACTAACGAAAATAAATCTCCGGATAATGCTGTCCTTCCACCGTTTATGGTATTGGTTCTATATTCAAAGTTCTGTACAACTTTTAATAGTTATTTCCGAGAACATATGATCTGCAGCGATTTTTAGTTATATTAAACCACTTTGTAAGCTATGTAAGAACAAGCAATATAATTAACTGAGGTATGTGTCGTCTTAAATGGCGGAAGAATGCGAAAGATGATCAAAGGTATGCTTTGAAAGTAAGATTGAACGTACCACGATAAAAGCTCAATTACCAGCGAGACACAATCGGGATAACTGGAAGTAGATTCTAACAAAATAGAATACGTGACCGATCTTATCGCAGTCAGCCAAAATATATCACTCTAGAATGATTTGAAATACGGAATTCCTAAACCATTTATAAATATCCGCAATTGCTTACACTAAACTTTCTTACACAAGAATCGAAATATTAATATAATCTAATTTATTATTCGAACTATTTTTGCTGTAAATGCTAATGTTTTGAAATTATTGCGCAAAATATAACTAGAGTAAATTTGCACTCCCGGTTAGAATATTCTTCTCAAAAATGAAAGGTTGTCTTCTCATGCATATACAAATCTTAAGTTTAAAGTTTCTTAATTTTTATCCTCAACCATTTAGGCTGTACAGCGCTCATACACTCTCACACATACTAGAAAGAGAGATTCAGGGAAGGTCAAAAGGTATATTTCTGTTATAATCTCGATATCGAATTCTTTTATTACAATACTTATTTATTATTTCGTATAAGAAAGTAAATATTTTCTAAATGTCTAAATTTACATAGATTGCCATGCATAGTTCTTGTGATTAATAATTAACGTGATTGGTATTAAAATGTTATTTCAAGAGAATAATTTTTCGAAACTTTGAAACTTTGTATAATCCACCCAGAGAATCGATTTAGAGAAGCTTAAATTACTTATAGTCGATGTGATTATAATAATTCCACTTAAGCTGTTTTAAGAACGTCGATATATAATATTTATATAGTTATATTAATATTTAACACGCAGTTCACAACCTTACAGTAAAACTATTTCCTATAATAATATTTCATAATATCCTACAAAATTTCACCCAATTATAACTAGATTGTATTTTCATTGATCCGAATAAGCGTGCGTGATAATCAATGGCGTTTTTACCCGCTATAATCTATATAAATTTGAGATATATTGTTTTATTATGCCCATGCGATACGGTGCTCTGATTGATGGGGTTTACTATTTTAGTAAAGTATGGTCAGTTATATCGACATAATTTCTAAATTTGACTAAAATGCATTGCAATATTTTACGGAATGCGAAAATTCCTGAAATATAATATATTGAAATAATTTCTAAATTTGACTAAAATTTATTGCAATATGCGAAAATTCCCAAATTCAATTATGTGGGGTATTTGTTATGAAAGGTAATTTAAATAGGAAGCATAAAAAATTGTTGAGCTTTATTTTCGTGGTGCTTCAAAAATAAATTTCAAGTATTGTCGAGAATAGTTGACAGTCGGCTAAGATATAATAGTATAGTTAGGGCGTGAATGGTGAGGATAATGTCGAAGTTTATAACAACCCGTCGCAGACGTCTCTTGCTTCCGACAATCACAACACAATCCATTTGGCCGATGTATTTGGATCGTGTAACCATAGCAACAAAACAATTGGGAATCGTAGACAAACGCTGCTTGCAATGTGAAGTGTGTTATTTTGCAGTTGGCAAGCACGAGTAAGCAATGAACAGTCACCAACCCAACCAACCGTCCAAAGCACGACTGTTTATAAATTCCATCTAGCCGGAAAACTATTTTAAATTTAACTGATACTTTGCTGTCTGACTGACTCTACGTATATGTGGTGTGTCTGTCTGTGTGTGTGTGTGTTTTATACAACACACAACATTACGATACAATTTGAGTTTGCTCAAATACATATGGAGCACTCCTATCTATTCGATACAAATTGGTTTACGTCTAAAAATAAATCTATTGTAACTGAAGCTTCCATAATAGAATTTAAAATTTATTCAGTTTGTTCTTCTCGTTATTCTATAACATCCCTTGTTGTTCTTATAATTATAGGTACTGTTTCGTTCTTCTTTTCGTTGAAACAAAATCTGTACTTTGTTGTTTTCACGGATAATCTATGATAGTCTCAGTTTTGGATTTTGGTACAGTATTGTGAAACGGAATCTGAATGTTAAGTTGCAAATCTCATATTTTGTTTGAATATAAATTGGCTTATTGGGAATTCTTATGTTGGCGTTATTCGAAGAAAATAGAATCTATGATAGAATTGAGACGTAACAATCAACATAAAAACTAGACTGAGATTTCAAGCAGTAGATCTGAATTTTCTAAACATCTTCATATTTGTTAAATTCCAAAATAAATATTTCGCGTAACTATTGGAATTTAATAAACTTTAGAAATTCCAAACAAATTATGAAAACAAACAAAATTCTAAAGGCAATAAATTTTTAAAATATGTAATATGATCTGAAAAAATAAAAAATTTATAGCGAAACCATCGTTAAAAATCTTGAAGAAATGTTTGAATTTTTATTACGTCAGTATCTCTCATTCGCGGGAAATGATTTCATAAAATTTATCCATGTAATAAAGTACCGTGAATGAGAGCGAAAAGTTAATTTTAAACTTATCGATGCGGCGGTCATTAACAATAATAATAATTACACTTTTCGTTTATTTAATCGAAACTCTGAAGCGCAGATGTTTCCAAACTGCATAATTTTTCTTTCGAGTCATGATTAACGGATCCAGATAATTTCCCGTTTTACCCAATGCCCATTAAAACTAATGCCGCCGAACTGGTAATGAGCCCATAATAAACGATAATAATCACAGTTGAATGTATTTTGAATGATGGTATAGAAAAACGAAAAAACAATTCTTGTGTTCTAAGTTCATGAAAAATTGGTCTAGACATTGTTTCATATTTTCGAGAAACACTTCATTCCACTTCAATTCTTTTTTTGTTTCCGGAATGAACAACATATTTCTGTGTTTATTTTATGCTATTAGATACATAAGTATTTTTATTGTCGTCAACATTCATTTATTATTATCTTCAATTGTATCACTTAGTGAACATTTACATTATTTAAACTAATATTTCACGCACTTTTACCAAAAAGGGTGCGTTAAATTTAATTGTTTATACAATATTACATCGAGTTTCTTAATATTTTTCTTTTTCTTGTGTTTAATAAAATTCAACCTTTCGCTATTTAATATCATGTATTATATAATACCCATATCTGATCATATCTATTTATTGTATTGTATTATTTCGAAAACATATAAAAGGAAGAATAAATTCTCACATCCAATGTTTCTACTTTAACTGCCTACATACTATAGATATAAAAAACACGCGGAGACTTAGCTGGACGCCTACACGAACTATGCGTAAGGGCCCGTCAGTAGACACTAATCGTAAAGATACCGGACGCCCCAAAAAAAAAAAAAAGAAACTGGTCCCATAAGGGACCATGGTTATATAATTCTCATCACAATGCCGTACCAATCTTCCATATGTAAATTGTGACTAACAGAGAATGTTTAAGACACATATTATGGAAATCATTATTTTTGTTCAACACACTTCGACAAGAAGCGACGTCTTCTATTTAATTGTTCGCTCGCCTTACATACTACAGAAAAGCTTAAATGATTCTCTGCATATTATTATATCTGTAACATTATCGAATTTAAAACACACACACACACACATGCAGAGAGAGTATCACATACACAGACATCATTCCAAAAATATTCAGAGTCTATTCGGGGAAGGGAAGGTATATTTCTGTTAAAATCCCGAAACAGAATGTTTTCATGATTACAATACTTGCTTATTACTTCGTATAAAAAATGTAAATATAATATGTTAAATAAATGAAATGGTAATCAGAAGTGTTTAATATTGTGGTGTAAAATGGGTTAATATAAGTAGAATGCAGTACATTGTTTACCTAGTAGTAGCAAAACGTAGCTATTAAATACAGTGCACATTTGTGAGAAGACGACTATTGTTTGGTACATTTTGAATGTACCCAGCCAGCTCAATGCAAAGTTCGTGTTATTGTAGCCAACGCATGCCAAACATTCCAAACAAAATGACCTGAAGACATTGCGCAATTCCTAATCGAAAATTCTATTACCCACCCATAATATGCAAACCCTTTTAGTATAACAGTTCGGCGAATGATGACCATAGAACTATATGAACAACTTTATATACGCGTTAGAAAATGTATTGCCATTTCATATTCAAAATGAATTCAGATATTCTTAAAACGAATATTTCCGTTGATATCACGAATGAAAATATTCCCATGATTACTTCCTTTTGCGAAAGAAGGTAATAACATGTTTGAGGATTGTAAATTATGCCGAAACCTGAACTACATATTGATATTCAATGTTTGGGCCCTGCTTAATATATTTTTAGTAAGCGAACGTTCATTTTTTGTGTTGTTTTTGTAATTCGTTTCATGAATAAAAGATATATGCCTTAATTTCGTTTTCGCGTTTCACGCACAAAATATTAAGGCGCGATACTTGCAATCCCTGGGTATCTGCGTTGTTACAAGTGTAAAGGGCGAGGAAGCAAAGAGGCAGTCCCAAACGCTACTCGCCGCTACCCCACTTCAACCAAAAACAGTGTTGTAGTTACGCCATATATCCCCTTCCAAATTATAACTAGTACATCACTAACAATGTAGTGTTGTGCTTTAATATTCTCCAATTTTATTAGTAAATTAGACAGCAACATTAATCTTTTTTGAGTTTCTGTATTCGGGATTCTGAATATCCAGGCCACGAGTATGACGCGGGTCTTGAAGTTCATAAGGTGTTATCAATTTGAGTTGATTCAAATACTATTGTTTTTGTACTTTATAAATATGACTTTTCACAAAAATAAAATTAAATATTGTAAATTACCAATTTTACTTTCTTATACGAAGTATAAGTAAGTATTGTAATCATAAAAAATTTTGTCGAAATTATTTCGATCTCGAGATTTTAACGGAAATATATCTTTTGACCTTCCCTGAATCGAGTCTGACTATTTTTGAGATGACGTCTATCTGCGTGTGTGTATTCAAACCGGAAGTGCATGTTTACTCTAGTAATTTTTTGCATTTTCTGCTATAACTCAAAAACGGTAGTACTTACAGTAAAATTGTCAGAATGAAAATAAAAGCTATTAATGTTTCGTATAACTTTTATTTAAAAATATTTATCAGAAAATGTACTGGTTACAAAAGAATAAGCTTTTTCAATATTATAATTAAAAAACGGTAGTACTTACAGGAAAATTTGTCAGAATAAAATTAAAAGATATTAATATTTCGCATAACTTTTACTTGAAAATGTTTTTCAGAAAAGGTACTGGTTTCAAAATAAGAGTTATTTTCAATATTCAGCTTTATCTCAAATCCGGTAGTACAAAAACGGTAGTACTTACAGTAAAATTAGTAAAAATGAAAATAACAGATATTAATATTTAGCAAAACTTTTATTTAAAAATATTTTTCAGAAAAGATACAGGTTACAAAAATAATAAGTTATTTTCAATATTACATTTAATACTTCTCACGCCTCCTGCATTGACTTCACGCTGTATATATACGGGTATGCGGATAGTTTGCCGCTGAACCTCAGACGTATAAGAAATAAAAATTATAAGAAAGTTCAGTAAAAGACACATCAGCTTTTTTTCTTAGAATATGCCTGTCTACGCGTAGTTAAACGGGGATTTCGTTTGGTATCTTTTTCACCTTTTGCCATAATTTATATATGCGTTGGTATGACAAACAAAGCAATAACACAAATTACACGATATATGGAAAAATTCTTTATTCAATATTCTAACAAAAATTAATTGTCGTTTGCCCATGAATACCTACTCAATAGGAAATAAAACATTCGCATATTTGGATCAGATTTTTTTTAATATTCATACAATGTAACAAATATAGTTTTGTGTAATTACATTTATATTAAATATATTTTTCCCGCCAAAACGGTAACAATGATTATCACTTTTTCCATTTCGACAAAGGATATATAATCGTATTATTGGAAGTTGGAATAAAATTATTTAGACCGAATAGATAATTTTAGAGGGTTAAATAAAACATTATTAGAATTTGAAATAATATAGTGAAAACCGCTTCGATAATTTTAGAAATATAAAAAAGTATTCCAATCTATAAAATAGTATTGTAAAAACGAAAAATAATTTCTGCCGTTTATCACCAAAGAACCAAAGTTTTTCATATAATAGTATGTATATTTCAATTGCAAGTAGACGAAAGGGGGGAATGGCTCCGCCTTGTGCTATCGCAAAGCAATAATATTATTGTTTCGAACAAATTGCTATAGTAGAGACATCTATCCATCATAATTCTTATTAAAAACACCTGCTCGTATATTCGAAATAAAACAATAGTTAGGAAAGGTAATGCATTTTTTTTAAAACGTATGCAGGGTTTAATTGTTAAACTACACTGCTCCGTGAAGTTTTTCGTAAAAATGTTACTTATGTAGGCGTAATAATGCCGTAAAAAATGTATCAATTTGTGAATATTTAGTATTTATTTACATTAGTATAATTAAACGTAAATTAGATTTAAGCACGGACCCGTGTAGAGACATCCTTTGTGAACATAATCATATTTTTTCAAGTATGATAAAGTAATGTGTATTAGCTTCAGAACGAATATGCCAACCACCGTTTTTCCTACTTTTATCACTACAAGTATCGCGCCTTAAATGAAATATGTTCACGACGATATGTAACTAGCAGATGAGGTATGTTATTAGGGTAACAAATTTATTGATTTACAAAAAATGTAAAACAAGTTACCTTGTTATCCCATCTTTTGGATCTACTTGTGTTTTCTCTGTCTAACATTTAACATTCGATTTTTGTTCCGGAAATTAGACCGTTCCTTGTGACTATGGCCAACTGTAGGTAATGAAGGTATTGAAGATTCAATCTCGAAATCGATTTCCATTCTCATTCTTGATTACTAGAACAAAAAACTTTAACTGCGTGGACAAAGCAATGGTATATATATTATCAGTAGATTACTTAAAGCTCATATATTTATATTTTCGTACGCCAATTATAATTTACTATGTAAATATGTTTCTAGATGTTTGGGGAAATTACATCGTACGTTTCAGTAATGCATATTTATTAACTGAAAGCTAGTGGAAAATATGTCGCAAATCTGATCAAAATCGACAAAATACACGAGCAAAAAGCATACGTGTTTCGGTGGTGTAGTATATGAGTATCAAGGGCAGCCTCAATAAATTTCCGGAGCGAGGAGAGACATTTGCACGGTTTACGCGATCTTATCACCGAGTAGAGCACACACAGGACCACGCAGGCACCAGGGCTTGTAGTAGTTAAGGCTGATACGAGGCCGGCCAGCATCGGCCTGATATTATCACGCGCTACTTCTAGCAGCCGGCCACCGAACCTTGCGGAACGCACGCGCCACCCTTAACTAGATTAATTGTGGTAAAAACGACGCTTATGTAGATTATCTAAATGGATTGTTCCGAGTGCACTCCAAAAAAATTACATACCGAATTTCATGTTTGAGTTATATGCCTCGGTAAACGGGGTTTTACACCTACTGGAGCGCTAAGTGAACGCAGGCCGTTTATTTGCGACGTGTATTCGAAATCGTTTAAGCATTAATTTCATAACTTGAAGTATTTAATTTAAATATTCACAATCAGATTGGATAATTACTCATCCTCGAAGATCGATACATGGTACCTAGAAAACAAAACAAAAGTTTTTTAACATTTCAATTTACTACGACTAGAAAATTTGCAACATATATGAATAATAAGAAATTGTTTATGAAATTATTGTTTAAAACTTTTATTAAGAACATTTTGTTGTATATTTATACTTTTAATACATTATCCGCAATGGATTGAACTGAAATTTCTTATACGTATTTTGTTTGAATTTTGTCGAGATATATTTTTGTCAAAATCTCGACATTTTTTTGCACGATTATAATACTAATTTATTATTTCGTATAAGAAAGTAAAAGAAGCAAGTGTCGAAAAAAAGAAGTTTGCAAATGATTAAATTGCTAGTGGAACAAATAGTACAAGCAATAAACAGAAATGTCCGTGTTGATCCTAGATTACGACACAGCTAAATTGAAATGTCCAGCAATAACAAACATTTTCCGGCGTTCAGGCGGTCTGCGCTGCATCCCCAGAGACACTGTTCTTCAAACACTAACTTTTTGCAGTGCGAACAACCTTAAAATATCGCTTGGAATTGCTTTTATCAGCACCATCATTCCACTATTCGAATATATACAGGTGTAACAGCGAAATGAGCTACCTCGAATAACTTCTATGTTATTAAAGATACAATAAAATAGTATAAGACAATTTTATACAGGACCAAGGGGGACATCTAATTATGAAAGAAAATCTTTTTTAAACCAGTGGTTCTCAAGCAACATAGTTTATAGTAGCTCGTTTCGCTGTTACACCCTGTATGTAATTGTTATAAGTTGTTATTAGTAAATGAAACACTTTTATTATTAAACAAATGATATGTTTCTATTATAATTAATTTATTACAGTTATAAGTATTACTTTTATATTGTTTATCATTGATTTATCATATATTTAAATGTTGTTAAAAATAGGGGTTGATATATTTGTATTAAGTGTTTGAGTAATTGTACTGATTTTTGTACGTATATTACTTTACTTTACATTTATTTTTTTGCCTTCTTTTGTTATTTTTTTATTTATAATGTAATTAATTTTTATAAGTTGTTTTTTGTGCATGAAACACTTTTATTGTTAAATAAATGATATATTTCTATTGTAATTAATTTATTACAGTCATAAGTATTACTTTTATATTGCATATCATTGATTTATCATATATTTAAATGTTGTTAGAAATATGGGTTGATATATTTGTATTAAGTGTTTAAACAATTGTACTGATTTTTGTACGTATATTACTTTACTTTAAATTCATATATTTATATTATTGTCTTCTTTTATTAAGTGTATTATTTATTTATAATGTAATTTATTTTTATAAGTTGTTATTAGTGCATGAAACACTTTCATTGTTAAACTAATGATATATTTCTATTATAATTAATTTATTACAGTTATAAATAATACTTGTATATTGTATATCATTGATTTATCATATATTTAAATGCTGTATTTTGATATTGTTAGAAATAGGGGTTGATATATTTGACTTAAATAATTGTACTGATTTTTGTACGTATATTACTTGGTTTTAAACAAAACCATCATAAACAATACATATATTATTTTAATTTACCTTAAACCGCCTTCAAATAATCCTTAAAAATCAAAATTTTGGTTGAAATGTAATGTAAAAAAAATATATATATTTAAAATAAATTGGTTTAAATTGTAAATAAAGTTAAAAGTAATACTTTATTTGAACAATACATACGTTTTTATTATCTTCCTTGTAGTCCTTATTGTCTCCTAGCACCTAGAGGACTCCAGGGAATAGATTTCTCCAGAAGCTGATGATTTTTTCTGATTATGATTAAAAAATATATAGCATCTCATCATTTGAAAATATAACTTTGTGTTGTTGCTTGAGAACCACTGTTAAAGAAAAATATTTTCTTTCATAATTGGATGTCCCCCTTGGTCCTGTATAAGATTGTTTTATACTATTTAATTGTATCTTTAATAACTTAGAAATTATTCGAGGTAGCTCGTTTCGTTGTTACACCCTGCATAACAATTCTAATAATTTTTATCCCACGATTACAACTGTATTTTTTTATTAGACTATATTTGAATAAATAATTAACGTGATGAATTTGTTTCGTATGCCAATGCTTTTCTTAAGACGAATATACGTTATATGCGCAGTGTATGGAGGAACAGAGCCTGTCCATTTTCGGAACGATGCACCGAATGTTGCGGAAAATAAGAAGGGACTGAGTAGAGAGGGCTATAAGATAGATGGATTGTTTCTGTCCCATCTCGTTCGTGTTTCCTGGCCGCAGAAGGTCATAGTGCCTGATGTAATAAGTGTGCAACACCCCTGACCACCGACATCTAACTTTATATTTCAAAGAAGATTACTAAATATATAATTAAGACAATACAATTAATATTAACCATGTTGCCCTAATAAACTGTATATTTTGAATTAAATAATTATAGCTATAATATGGATAGTTGCTAGACTTTAAAAAATATTTTAAAAAATGTAAAATCAAATTCTTTTAGTAAAGTTGATATTTTAAAAAAGTTGGTCAATTTTTAACACTATGGACAACTTCTACATTTTGAGACGATTCTGCCAATCAAAAGCAGCAGTTGCGCTGATCTATACAGACCTGTCTGGAAAATGCGCGTATCTGCAGCGAGATCATTTTGTGATAGCAAACGCGTCCTATTTCGTATTCAAATTTTACGCGGTAGCCAGATTGTAAGATATGATTCTGAAAGCCATATGATTTGAAATCTGTCAATACAAGAACCGAGCACTAGAAAGAAAAGCAGAGTGAGACTCGGTACTTGCTGATTTCTTCTCTTTCTCCTTCGATGTTGAGATGTGCGACGATGCTCTATTCTGGTTGTGGCGTCATTGATTGAACAACGCAATGCAATTTTCAGTTTAAACTGCTCCATGAGAGCATTTTATATTTTCACATTTGCAATTGACATTTGTCGATATTTGAACTGTATAATATCCGATTTATAACTATATAAAAACATCGTAATTCGTTGCAGTTAAAATTATAATTTAGAACAGCTTCCAACTTCTTTGTAATTGAAAGAATAGTTAATTACATATTTTACAAAAGCGAGAATAATTAATAAAATGTTTAATAAAATTGCTTTTCTTGGTATATTAAAGATTTCTTTACAATATTAAATGAAACAATCTAGAAGGCGCGTTTTTGTTTGAAACAAAGATATTCGCAGCTTAGTTTAAACATGAAATGCAAATTCATATTTCAATTATAAAAATTATGAATTCTATATTTACAGTTCTGAAACGCCATGGACTTTGAGATTTATGAATAAAATATTCCGGTCATTTAAATTTTTATTCTGGTGTTCCAGGCGCCAAAAGAAAATTAAATACACATTTCAGCGAGAATATTTTCAAATTTCCTACATTTCCCAAATGAATCCTTACCAATTAACAAGTTTATTAACAGTACATTTTAATTTGGATTGCAGAGCTACAATATATATATTTTGCGAGTTTATAATTGGAGTGTTTTTTTTATATATATATATTTGTATAGATCAAAGCGGGAGGATTTTATAAACGTTATACATATAGATTTTATGATTTGGTACATGAAACAAAAAAATCGTCGCCTCATTTTTCAAGGAGATAAACAGTACTTTTTCTACATGTAAATACATGTTTATGGAGTAGTAGGAGGGTTGTAAGGGTTGGTCGGGATAGAATAGCGATATAAAAATCCATTATACCTCTAGGTACTTGAATTTGAACTGGCAGCCAAGGCTAGTCGCAAGTTGCAAAACGCCAAAAGAATATGGCCTTAAACGACATCAATCATCTTATATCCTTAGACTCTCGAAAAAGTATAAAGAAAATAAATCCAGATTTATTTTCATGAATTCTCACACAAGCGCGCAATCATTTACACATGTTCACTGCCATTCGTTCCTACCCCATGTGTCTAGATTTGTGACACACAGAATTTCAAAATTACATTACGTATATATACGTGACGTATTGTAAATTGTTTTAAAAATCTATAACATATACACACATACATATAAATGATTCGTAAATAAATTGTCTCAAAATTACATATTAAATTGGGTACTTCAGTATTTGCTTTTGTTTTAGACATTTTCGATGGATGCCCAGGGCGGTGGTTGTGTCCGGTGTTAGTTACAACGTTGTTGCCATGGTCATCCGAAGCAGCATGATGAGGCTGATATTGCTGGTAAGTTTATAATAGGAAAATGAAGAAGAAACAATGAAAATCAATATTAAACACAAAAATTATCAATTAGGTAAATAAAATGTGTTTTCGAATTGAAATTGTGTGTGCTTTCGCAGAATGTGTCTCTCTGCCGAGTATTGAAGTAAAAAAATCAAATTTACATTTTTATGTCAAAACCGATAATCGAAACCGATAACCTGTTTAAACAAGCTCCACCGTATTCGCACGTCTGTATGCAGAGATAGCGGTAATATTTTCATAACGCCAGAAGGGATTCAACCGCGAAAATTGGCGTCAAATTCAACATTTTAATATAAATTATATTGTGGCGTACTGTTGAGGAATTGTGGCGTATTTTACTTCTGCATAGTGTAGAACTACTATATATTTTTATGTCATTAAAATCGTCTGAAAATAATAGATCACAATTTTTTTTTTTACATATTTTAATTAAAAAATATTTTCAATTTTAAAGAAAAAATACTAAAGAAATTATCAATAATCTAAATATTTCAGACAGTGAATCGACATGAATAGTAAAAAGCTGCATTTTTGGTTGAAATTGGAATAGTAACAAAATGTCACATCAAAAAAAAAAATCTGGCAAACATTGTTTTTGTCCTTTTTTGCCATCCAGAATCTAAATCCTGTGAATCACCAACTGCAGTAAATAAATCAGATACGGGGCCACATTTACAGCGGGAATCCTGTATAATCTACGCTTTTTATTTTCTTTTGTCCAAGTTGAAATATGAACGGTTTTCCTATTGTTCGATGCATTATCATTCGTTGACAGCAGAAATTGCAATCGTATTATTATGTATTTTATAAACTTAAAATTTATAAAATAATTATTTTATATATTTGTATGAAATTATAAATAATTCATATTCATTTTAAATAATGCTTAATTCTGAAAATATACACAGGACAGATGTATCACGCACAGCTTATATTATAAATGAGTTATTGATTTTATATTTGTAATAGTTTAAAACAATGATTAATGCATTACTTTGTTTGCTAGTTAAATAAAAAGCACTGTAATTTCTACGTAAATACAATATTTAATAATTTAAGCAACTATTGACTGAAAGTACTAACCCGGAACATGTTTACTATTCAAAACGCTTCACCTTGACCTTTCATTGACCAATAAAAAATTCAGTAGGGCAATATACATTTGATGGTAAATGAGCCTGAAAACTAAATTTCCGACTTGGAATGAATACCGCAATTTTTGTTATGTGTTTAGGAAGTATGCGTCGTATGTTTGATAAACGCGGTTGTCACTTAAACAGGAATAGGGCATATAGAAGACTAGTGTAAATGATAAAGGTTAAACAATATTTATCATTTCACAAACAGGAGCCAGTTGTATTTGTCTTACACGAGACGTATGACACTTTTGAGTCTTAGTGCTCGCGTAACGTTTGGAGGAAAGCTTGACGAATCTTTACGATTTTGTTAGAAAATATAATTAAGTTGTTTTAATTTAAAACTTAAATACATAATTTTTTATTGGTGTGATCATTTAAAATTAACTTATGGTCAAATTTAGCGCATGCCACGCCAGATTTATATCTACCTCGCGATCATTATTTACTTAAAAGATATTTGAACTAGGCTAATGACTCACGCATTCTGGAAACTACAGCTTTGATATACTATCGTAATTTAAAACATTTTTATTATAAGAACATTCCATATTTTTATTTATTTTATTATAAAAATAAAAAAATAATGATCTCGAGATTTTAACACAAATATGCTTTTGTACACACACACACACACAGAAAGTCGGGATCGTTGCAGGGAAGGTCAATAATTATTTATTAGTAACACATAAAAAATTAGCTTTCGTAAAACGCCTAAGTAACATTGAAAGAAAAACCGTCGCGCCTAAAACGTGAAACAAATTTTGATTTGTTTGTGGACTTCTCGCCTTCCATTAGCAGTTTCCACATACCCACACACAATCCCTTTTGTTTCTGTTGCCCCCGGTCGTCTTTATCTTCTTGTTGTTCAGTAATCTTTCATACCAGAAGACGGCCAGAAGGCGTTATTGTGTCCTGGGATTTAACCTGAACACTGTGATATTGTCTTACGCTTGCCAGGGAGTACAATTTAATCTGAATATCAATACATGGTTTACGCCGCGTCCTATTTGTTTTCTAAGATTCGTTGTATGCTTACCACACGTATATCTCACATATGCGCTCACATCCTCGACATTGAATTATACTGATTGGATATTGACTGCAAAG
This sequence comes from Nebria brevicollis, assembly GCA_944738965.1. NCBI lineage: Eukaryota > Metazoa > Arthropoda > Insecta > Coleoptera > Carabidae > Nebria > Nebria brevicollis. The sequence goes on from OX122905.1 coordinate 12,841,344, forward strand.
TTAATGAATTGCGATTAAAATAAAACATATGCAATAAGGAAATGAACAAACCGCAATCGTTATCTTGCTAACGTCCGCTACAAACCGCATAGATATTTCAATACTTTGAAATATAATCGCTTTGTTTTGCCGATGTTTATATTAAAATTATTATTGTAAAAAATGTTATTCTAACTACGAGGCAATGCTACTTTTGTGGTAGTTTTAATTAAGTTCAAAGCAAATAAATGAAAACATGTTCAAGAAAATGTACATATAATGGAATATACAGAAAAATTGTTACGAAAAGAAAAGCAACTATAATTTCATATGTATATCAAAACTAACATTCAGGTGATTATGCAAGCAAAAATTGTATTTTATACAACTTTATTCCAAATTACGTCCCTACTAAATGTCTCAATATAATTAAGATATCTTACTGTTAATATCTGACAAATAAATTGCTGAAATTCTGTTTTGGTTTGATATTTAAGAATCTAAATGTGTATAATTATAGAATACTGCATTCATGGCATTCATAATTCAAGATGCTATTTCCATATAGATCGATACGTTATTATTAGGCGCACAGTCTTATGCGGGGTGACCTTGATACGTTTTAATCAATGTTTTTAATTTTTGTTTTTTAATACAAAGAAATTTATATTTATTTATTCAACATACATAAATCTGTCATATATGCAAAAATATGTAATATAACTATTAATTTCATTGACATTTTTGATTGCCGCCGATTGAAAAGAACTATAAACTGTCTGTGCCCTGAAACGGAACCAAATTTGCCAACCAACAAGAAAAATGTTTCCTGTATTCTACAATTCAGCAACGAAACATAACGCGATTAGAAAAACTCATTCGACGCTTGCAATGTCATAGATAAATTTGATTATACTGTATTTGGATAGGTCGTTTGGCACGCAAATCTAACGACAAATAAAATGAAACCAAACGAAAGGCGCTGTTCTATTTATGCATATAATACAAAGCCAAATTTCCAGCACGTTATTTCTTTTTGTTCCAATTTTTAAAAGATATCCCAAGGTTATATTATATAATAATACGTTTTTATTTACAAAAGAAATTTATTTAAAAGAATCATGTGTGTGTGTTTTCTTAATATTGTTAGTTGTTTTATTGAAATGAGTTCATTCGCTGGACGTTAACTTCAATAATCCATCGAAATGGGTCATGGCATGCGACATATTGTGTTGTGGATTATTTAATACGGCTTGAATGAAAGCTATGCTTCTCCACCCTGCCAGCGCTATTTATGCTTGGAATTAAATTTAATACTTTTGGCAAATGCAACGATAATATAACGATCCAAAAGTTTCTCGAATATATTTGGGTTACAAACAGGAAACGTTCCAATTTAGTATACACTCTAACATTTTTTAATCTATTCTACTCAAATATGATTTTATAGTTTATTTACAAGTTTATTATATATGTACGATAATAATTATTTAATTGCCTATGAAACTTTAGTTATGACAAACTAGGTAGGAATATTGTCTAGTGTTCAAAAAATAGATGTTCTTCCCAACTAAGCAGGGAATGACACTGAAAATAAATGGTCTTGCTTATGTAGGGTGGATACGTGAACACGGGCTTGGAGCTTATCACTTTTAAGGTCGATGATTTATAGAATGAACCCAATGTATATTTCGAACACCCCAATCGTAATATTATCTTTTTACCAGTTTTGAATTTAAGAATATCAAAATGTATTTAACCAGCCTGAGAATGAAGCATCTCATGAGACTATACTAGTTAATATATCCCAAGGTTTTCAAATTTTACTGAATTATTAACTACAGTTTGTCGTAGAGAAGCAGTGACTATATTGTTGACCCAAGCTATGTAACTTCTGTCTTTGGCATCGCTGTGACAATAACTCCCCCATACACACACATACATATATGCAATGAACCATGTTTACAGTGTTACCAGCAGAATCCGGAGATTAGGCGTTTATACATTACAAGATTACCCTGGAATCCAGTACGACCTCGTACGGATTACATGTTTTGGTTTACATCGGCAATCTTCGGTTTCATCCCGATCGCCGTTGGGGTGAATATCATATCAAAAGGAGACCTCTTTCAATTTTTCTATCGTGCATTTATTGGTTCTTTTGTTGTATGTCGATTTCGGGTGATTGATTAACCGTTGTATGAATAACTATTTATGTGGCCCTTTATGCTATTGATATAACATGTTATTGGGACAGTGTTAGCTTGTATGTTTGATGTTAGGTTTCTTTAGAAATAAACGCATGTTTAAGTCATTTGATGAATATTGATGGAGCGCGAAGTGTTTAAAAATCGAGTTGAATGGATGATTAAAAATGAACCATTCTTTAGTTAGTGTTCCTGTAGCCACGAAGAGTGGTATAACTAGAGAAGCGCGGGGTTGAATGTATGACGCCAGCGTGTCGCAACATAACTCCACCCCGCCAGCTGAAGCGTCGCGGCGTCCTCTCGTGCGTCGGCTGCAGACACCGCGACACTCGGGCTTGCGTCTGTTCCAGAATCAATAGGAGCCGCGCGTCCGAATCCAAATGATTGCCAGCAACCTCTTCATTTCTTGCGAGCGGTCGTTGGCCAAATTCGAACTTGTTTCACTTGCAATATCCGCGCGTGTTGTGCGTGCATTTTTTTCATTACGTGCCGGAGCGGTAAATGAATTCTAGTTACCATTCAAATGTAAATCTAACGATGAGCCTCATTCACAGTTTACTGCACTGTTAAGTGCTCGACCCCAATATTCTATTAGTGTAATTAAAGTCAAGTCTCATTTTATAGACTTTTTTGTATTTAGAATGTAGAATAGCATAAAGCATGACAGTCAAATAATGGATTCGTTGATGGAAGCGTCTCTTTTCGATGAGAAATGGAAGTATAATATATGATAAATGCGTGACTGAGTGAGGGTGGACACAGCCCGTCAACGGCACCCGAGCCCGGGCCTAGGGTCACTTCACAGAGCTCACGGACCGCAATCGGAATCCCACTACCGCACTCGGATCCCAAATTATTTATATCTGCGCTCGCTGTCCAGTGTACAGTAGCGAAACCGCAGCCGAGGGAGCGTTTGCTAAATTTTATCTCTTTTCTTCCTGATGCTGATCTTTGAACTGGCCACTGTTGGTTTTGGGCCTTTGACAGGGATTTGCGGTTGAACCCTCTATCGAACCATACATACATAATCCTCCAAACACAGAAAGTTATATTTTTTACTCTCTATATTATAAATACGTATACAATATTTACAAATAGCAACTTTTGGAAATTTTTTTTACTTGTTTGTTTATCAAACCACTACTAGTTGTTATAATCAGGTCATATAACAATTCACAACATTTTTATCTCCGGGTGTACACCCTGTAAGCAGTTACGCAATAGATCCATAAAATGATTATGAAGCAGTTCGTTTGATATGAAAATCAATGACGCAATTTAGCTGCTATGTAGAGTTTATTTGGAGACTTTGTTATAGTTGTTCGTGTATGAAAATTTCAACAGTGTTTCACGTTTGGCGAATCTCACGTTTATATATTATTTCTTGAAGTAGAACGCTAGTAGTAAACTTCTATCTTTGTCAGTTGCGAAGGCGAGATATTCAGGTTTACTTTGGTGGCCCACATTTGGCAAGAATATATGTTTTACATGGTGTTGCTTTGCAAATATATGTTTATGTTCTTAACTATACGTTTGGGTATTCCAAGCACAGTCTAAGACGCGGAGGTGATGTCAAAAACTGTTGTTTCTATTATGTAAATATTATGGGTGCCAACACCTCCGCCGTGGCTTTCCTTGAATTCCCCAGCCTTTTGTTTGCGATAATTACACTGTAATTGTTACACAGGATTAAAGTTAAGATGCAATATTTGCTTGGAAAACGCTATCTAAGAAGCCAGCGCGGCTCTAGTTGCGTAATTTGACTACATATTTCTCAAACACTAAAATTTTATTTAGATAAAAATATCTAAACTTGGTCCAAATATAGTGCAATTCTAACACGATAACTGTTAAGTTTGAGGAAATAATTATTATTATAATTAGCTATTGGTGATATTGGTATTGCACATGCGACATAAAAAATAAAGTATATGGTCGAGTCAGTCAATTGTAGCAAACGAGCACGATGCATAAATAATTGTAGCAGTGGAAATGTTGAGTTTTGCTGACGCAGCACACGTGGAGTAGAGGTATATAAATGCAGCGTGAATAGTACTCGAGTTGGTCGCAGTCGTCGTTCGTAACTATTGGAAATACGATTTGAAAGTTTGATCTTGTACTCTGGCGTGGCACATAATAAAATATTAACCGGGCACTATAAACCGGAAACCGGATTCTATTGCCCTCTATTGACTTGTTCGTTGCGCTGCAATGCGCTCGTCATCGGAAATCCAACAAAAATCCATTTTTTATTTCGGGCACTGTATGATTTATTAATTCGAACACGACTTGCAAAAAAGGCATTACTCGATTTTATGTTCATCATAACAAATCATTACAAAAATATTCAAAAACTAATTCTGGACAGAATGACGGGTACCCTGCAAAGTTACCAATCAGTGTCTGTTTTTTCTTTCTAATAATATTCTGCAAGCCTGTCTGTTAAATAATTTTTAAAAAAATTGTTGTACATTTGCTGTAACAGGTTGATACGGTCCTGAATACGGTATCGTTAGTTTGTATGTCCAGGCAGGTAATCCTAGTACCGGAGGCCGCTATAGTGAAACTAATTTATTGTACTTGAGCAGCGCATTCCTGTCGAATAGTGGATGGCCGGACATGGACCAGTTAAGTGAACAGACTGCCTGCTCGCCAAAGGCCCTTCCTACACATATACCTACAACGACCATGCCTGTAATATTCACACCCAAAGTGACACGCTATTGTTAGGGTCTTCTTGTCACCGGCTATTTGCCCATTCTGACACACTAGATTAGTTCTTTTGTTCCCAATCACTAATATGCTTCGGACAAGTTTAGTTCATTACTGTTTCGAAACAAGTGAACTGTTTTTGGGTTTACCTAAACTTATATACCATTTTGATTTTTTATTTCAATAAAAAATATAAATTATATTACGAATGATTTATTATTTGTGTGAAATATAACGATTTAAAATAACATAAAATAAATCAATTTAATATCATTTGCAAATGACTATTTGATAAATAACAGTCATTATTTCACAGACAATTTAGTTGTCATCACCAAATTGTTTCATGTTTTTCTTTTTTATGTTCATTACACATGTACTCGTACAGTATGGCAGTAAACTAACTATAATTAATATTTTCATAAATTTCTCCATAAATTTGAAGACATTAAGTTCCCTGTTATTATTATGCTGCTCCAGTAAACAGCTTTTTTAACGGTTGGATTTTTATCTTTATATACGTCATTTATTTATAGTACAACCCAAAACGTCACCAGTGTTGTTGGTTACATACTTTACCGGAGTTTTCAAACGTGATTATTGGTTATCTGATCAACCGCTGAGTGACCGCGTGACCACGACACAAGGTTACTCTGATAACATTTCTTGGTGACACCATTGGGATTTAACTCATTTTATAACAAAATTGACACTTTTAAACATATTTTCATCACTGTACGTGGTTGGAGCTTTCGTTTTCGCTCACCTACCAAGGTCGTTTATTTTACAAATATTCTAAAAATTATTCCTGACATTCAGAATTTTTTTTGTGTCATTCCTTATATGAAACAAAAAACTCTAAATTTGTGGAAATATTTTGGGTAATATTTGTAAAATTGAAATATGTTTCATAAAAAGTTATATAGAACCTTCTCCTCTAGAAAGGTACACCTCTATAAAAAGTCAGGCTTGTTATTGGGAAATGTGTTAGAAAACAGCTTTTATAATATTTGAGCATTTGCTGTAGGTCCATTTTGATAATAAACCCGTCAAACGCACTTGTCCTTTCAACTTACTCTGGAAGCTAAGAGCGTCATGTGTTATCATTTACTGGCGTATGGTTCTCCTTTAAGAGGAACATTCCACACAATTCAAAGTCACGCATCAACCCAGATGCCATTCTCCCGCAGTCCCGGCCGGGACCGGGGCTTTTGCGTACTTCCGTTTCGATATCGGCTCTAGAACCCTAACAGCGAAACATACCTATAAATCCCATTCTTGTAATTGAAACAAAATCCATAATAGACCAGGGGCGCCGAAGCGAATTTGTTTCGGAGCAGGGGTCCACATCCACACACATCGACGCCGAAACTTTTCTTATGGCTATGTTATTTTGTCGTTTCTTTCGCGGATTCCATGGAAAAGGGACAAATCTGGGTCAACCGATTTTGTGGGAAATAAATTAAAACTTACTTCGGTTATGTGTTGTTTCGCTGCTATATACTTACATGCTTCGCTCTTCTGTTTCTTTTTTCGATTTCCGTTTTTCGTTTTTCTAGACAGAGTGTTTTAATTGTAATTATATGTCCGACAAGATGAAACTTTATCTTCTTCTAATCGAAAATTTATGTTTCTTCTATACTAACAGACAATTACGAACAATTACTATATATATTTTAACTATTTTTACTGTAACTGCAACCATTTTTGAATTAATGCAAAAATCCCAATAAATGACTAGAGTAAAGCATACACACACACAGAAATCATTCTAAAAATTATCAGAATTTTTGCAGGGAAGGTCGAATAATATATTTTTTTAAATTCCTGAAATCGAATTTTTTCATGATTACAATATTTACTTAGAACTTCTTATAAAAAAATAAAAATGGTCCGATTCTCCTTATTTTAGTAACAATAATAATGTTTATATATTAAATATTGGAATAAATTCAAAATGAATTTCTTCTTCTCGTGATGTTTGGCGGACGTCTGAATTTCCTTTGGTATAAACGCACAGTCGGATATTGATACTTTCTTGTCGGTAATAATCAAGTCGACGTTATTATTTCGTAAATGAGTGAAACTCGCATAGACTTTAATCACGTGGAAGGAATAATAAGGGCAGAAATGACGACGGGTGCCTTATATCCTATCCTATCACATTTACGTCTCAATTAGAACGTAAAATATGGCTTCAGTATCAACGTCAAATTAACCGGTTGCTGTTATTAAATTCGCAATTCTAATCCTGTGCTATACGAACGTAACATTGAATGCGGTCTCAATTATAAGTATTAATCATGTTATTTTATGTTTCACTATATTTAGGCTCTATATGTGTTAAATATCCAATAGAATCCGCTTTTACATTATTCGTTTATATCCATCCTTGTCTTTATTCCCCTAAAATATTTATTACTACAGCAACTAAATCGAGACTTAAGTCAGTATTTATTTTAAAACTACAAAGATCATAGTAAATATGTATGAAGTAAATCCACCCTAAGCCAAGACTATAAACTTTGATATTTGGGAGATTGACGAGCGAGAATATTACGCGAAACATATACAACGGTTCTAACAATATTATTATCAATTCTCTGTTTTATAACCGATTATTCATAAGCATATTCACAACGCCGAACGTAAAATACAAGTGTCACATGTATGAACAACAAATACATCACAAAATAATACCGAATGTGTACTTTCATATGTATTTATTTTAAGACATGGTTTTCATTTTAGAAATATATTAAGTAAGTATACTGACTAACAATGTATTTACTCTATACAATTTCGAGTAGAGTTGTCATGTTAGCCGTTAAAAGCAAAATTTTTTTTTTTCGTTTTCTATACACTGCCGAGAACAAGAATAAATGTTTTTGTTTAAATTTTTGTTGCAATTCTAAACCACTCTACAATTCTATAAGAGAATTTGTAAACATTTTAAAACCCTGTACTTCTATAAAAAATACATTTTATTGATTTGTAATTTAAATAAAATACTTTTTAATTCAGATATGTTAACTAGCTCAAAATTAATTTATATATTATGAATACGCTCAAGTTGTTAAATTATTAATTTGAATTGTAAATACAATTAAAATAGAAGCATATATTCATTAAAATAGTAATTATTAACTAATTAATACAGTTGATGGATGTAAAACAGTTTTTCTTTTACAAACTATTTTTGTGTCTATACGGAGAAAATGCGCTGTTGTTGTTTTGACATTATCTTTGCGAATAATCAAATATAGTACATCTCTGTGGGAATATGCGGTGCATAGAACGAAAAAGTTCAATGCCGAAGCCAAACAGAACATTTGTCGTTCGTTTTGTGTTTAGGTCAAACTCAACAGCGAACCAATGGCGATTGGTCAAAGCGCAATGCAGAAACAACACACACACACACGCTCGCAAAAATACATTGGTCGCCGTGGGGATTAAATCAAAAAATCATTCCGGCTAACGGTTACACAAACGGAAATAAAACGATGAGTTATTGAAAAATATATGCATACACTAATACGCTAGTAATACTCGCATACACAATACAAATGAAGCGCTTAAATTAAAATAAAATAAAACTACCCATCCAGTGAGTACCTACTAAGGTTTTTCATATTAGTGTCTTTTAAAACCAAAAGAATGTACAAAGTTAGGGGAAGCGAATTGAGCGAATGAAAAGGAGATTGTAACGTCCTGGTACGGTTTATTTGAGTTTCAAGTCACGTGAGGTAAAGGTGTCTGTTAAACAACGGTGTTGAATCGAAGAACGGTGTACGACGACGGAGCGAACATGTACCGTATGTACGTATATGAACGATTTATCAGACTGCAGTTTTACAACCGAAAAGCACCTCACACGACTGCCAATTTCGTTTAGAACGCGCGCATCGTACTGAAAATCAGAAAGAATCGGCGAAGCGTGATATTTCGTTTGATTGCATCCTGATGTTCGAGCCTTCCTTATACGATATATGTGTATAGTATGTTCTGAAAGACGCTTCTAATTTCTAACATACACTTGCTTCTATTACTTCACGACAATATTGATTGATAAATTCTGATTTTGATCCTTGGATTTATTTTTTATTGTTTACAGAAATCAAAAAAAAAGGAAACCAATTTCAAATCCTCTATTGGTTTTTTATCAATTTTCCTTTGTATTTTTCACATGACTTTATCTACCCTATGTTTTGGTCTAGTTTTATAAAAAGCAATATTTAGAGAAATACGATTACTTGTTATTTGATTTTCTCCTAGTCTGATAGGTTTCGATACCCTGAATGTTATAAAGTGATTTCCATTGTAGGTACATACAAAATTCATAAGTTTAATACGCGCTAGCAGCGGCCAGTATAAATATTAACGCAAATTTACATTCTATATACAAAAGCAAACGTTAAATCGGCTCGCCGGACGAAAAGTATACACGGTCAACCAATTTTAATATTCAAATCAAATTTACAATAGGATAACTCTGCAAAGACCATTTCAAAAGCTAATAACGCTCTCAAATATATTTTAAACAAAAAAATTAAATACTATATTGTTGCAAAACTACCGATAAAATATATGAAATAATTGTATCGCTTTGGAAATAATAATTTTGTAAATTTTATTTAAATAAATTTGAGAATACAAAAAATATATTCTGTTTATAATATTCCGAGTAATAATTTAAATAAGAAACCGCTCTCAAGCAAGTTTATAAGAGCGTTGTTTTATTTGCGCAAAAATGAAATAAAGATAAGGGATTCATTATGCGGACAGATTTGGTTGGTTTATCTAACATGAATAATGTATTTCGAGTACCGCTAAATTATTCACTGATTTTAACGACACTAGACACAAAAATAAATTTTATCTAATTTTTCGGCCAAATTCAGTTTGCAAAATTTTACATCTGCAGTGCGACGCACTCTTAAGTCTATACAATACGTAAGTTTAGATAAGAAGGAAAACTTTTCAAACACATTTATTTGAAACCAAAAAACTATTTTAACAAAAGCTGTGCCGTATATAAATTTATTTAATTTTTAATATATTTTTGAAGTAATATTTTGCAAAATGATTGAAACATTTTTTTTAATGTTTGATAATTTGATTGTGCAATAAATTTAAAATTAATTTCCGTAACAAGAAATGATTGAAATCTAAGATTGGTTAATATGAATATGGAAATAATAAAAAGCGAGTGAACATGATGTTAAATATGAGCTTGACATGGAACGTGCAGCATTTTGTTTTTAATACTTAATATAAAATCGCTTTAAGTGTGTAAAAAGTTTGTGCGAAACTTTGTTGAGTTATCCTCCTCCTTTATTTTTATCGAGAGAGAAAGAGAAATGTCTGCTTGTGAAAAAAGTTTTAATTGTTACTCTGACGAAAGTTATTTTTAATGCATTTTTTCATACGACAAAATCGCGTGTTTTTTTTGTTTTTTATTCCTTATATTTTTCACTTAATTGTGTCTATCGAACTTTTAACACACATTTATTTATAAAATTATTTACGCTTTAAATAAACAGAAAATAAAAATCGCATTTAAAAATATATATAAACAATTCGCAGATCAATAATAAATTTTACGTTGTTGAAATTTCCGTTTATTATGTCAAATTTTATTTGCACAATTTGATTTATCCGACAACGATTATTGATAATAGCCTGTGTTTTTCAATGTAAATTATCTCTGCGGATTACACTGTTAACAAAATATATAAATGTTTTGCTGAAAAAAAAATGTACCGCGCCAATCGAAATGTCAGCATGTTAATGATTTTGAAGACTGGAATATATATTTTTAGTTGTCAAGTAAATTAATTGAAACGATTACTAATATCAACAATAAAATAGTTTAATTAACAAACGCTGAATTAGATTTCTTTTATTTCGTCATGCCGGATAAATAATGACGCAAAGTGAAGCAATGTTTTTTTTTTTATTACCTTTTTCAGAGAGCGACAATTCAGTAAAATTGTCCACCATTAATTCTCATTGTGTTAATTAAAGATTTCGTTTCGTGATAGCTAAATGAATAATTTAGATGAAGAATTTTAACTAAGGCATCCAGAACTATGATTATAAATTAGAATTCCGTGTTGATTGTTACATTTGTCTTTATTTTAAAACTGTCATGCGTCAATCAACTGATGTTCTATCATTAAACTACTCGTGTATCAATCTATCAATTACAACATTTAAGTGTAATAAAATCTCGATGGCCATTTCAAATATTTTATTTTGGCTATTACTTTTTTAAATATCGCATATGCTCGAAAACGATTGCAATAAAATTACAATAAAATTTTAACGCTGGATGACCAAAACCGCCTCATTTATGAAGATAGAATGTATAGGTGATTCTGAGTGTATGTTTGATGGTATTTGAGTGATAGCGTGAGGAATGTATGAGTGTATGATTGATGAGGGTGATACTGAAACAAATGTCTGGTGACTGGGTGCTAGGTTGGACATGTTGGGAGAATTGAAGGTGAAAGATTGACGAATAGGCTTTAAGAATCTGTCGAGGCAGGGAAGGCTTTTTTTTAGAAAATTACTTTCGCAGGAAAATATGTCAAGGTTTTGCACAAAAGCGTTAGTTTGAAATTTCAATTGAGCACAAAGCGCAGAATAGAAATCTTTAGATTTATAGTTTTAGTTCGCATACGTTATACAGAAGTCTGCATATTTTATTTGTTTCGAATTTAAAGAATTCTTTTTCAGAAATTTGTTGTCTTGATCTGAAAATCTGTTTGTATTTCAAATCCAATAAGTAAAAAGGAAAGCTCTAAGTAACTCTGAGCAATTGTACATAAATAGAACTGATTGTAATTTGTAATGAAAACTAATTACGTTTAGAGATGGGAAGAAAATAGGAAGTTGTGTGGTGTCACATAGAATTAAAGACGTATTCGAGTTGTGTAAAGGCTACCAGCAAGCAAGATGTCGTCAACGTATGACTTCATCATTGCTTAATGTACCGGCACATCTCTCAAATCCTCGCGAACACGGCCAAAGTAAAATAAAAGCCGTGTCTTCCTATTGCTAACGTGAACTGATCCAGAAAATAACTATATCACAATATAATGTTGAGTAAAAACGTGCACTGAATTGTGAGATTTTATTTTGCGGTTGTGCACTCACCTACCTCGAAGATTCAATCGACAACTTATCGTCTTACACACTACAATTGCTGCAATGAGCCTACATAAGATTTACGCTTACGCATATAAAATATTTATAAATTCGTGTTTTTGATAGTAACTAAACATGAAAAGCAAAAACACAATGAGAATTGCGTTAATGAAGTTTATTCAAACGGGTAAATTTTAATTTCCAAGTTTGACGTACGAATTTTAATTAAACTGAGGTTTAACTAAAGTTGACCACCAGCAACTCTTCTTTCTATAACATCAGTTTGTGTGTGTGTGTGTGTATGTTTGGAAAACAATTAAAAAGTGTAGAAGTCGACAAGCGGGCGAATGTCAAACACCACAATTAGTAAAGTAATTTGAAGGCGAAGCAGAAGCACCAGTCGGACGACCGATGTTTACTCGTTACGCGCCCTTAAATTGCAGATAATGCTAATTTATACCACCAAACAGCGCTCTAAACTTCTTGTAAACTACCCGGTTAAAAGCCACCGTGGTACATATTTTCGCGACACAAATATAAAATCATAATCAGTATGCATAAAATCCATACTGTTCCAACATGATATGCAAAAAAAACACATTTTATTACATCATTAATCGTAATTATGTATAAGACCGGGGGAAAAAAATTATCTTAAATATCTAAAAAAAAAACATAAGACATACATAAAATATATATACATCCCATCCATTTGCTCCTAGTAGGAACAATTCTACAAATAAATGATAGTAGAGCACGATAAAAATGAAGAGCATCGATAGAAGGAATCGATAAGATGTTATCGCAAAGCTCGGCGAGAAAACCTACGTAACATTTTACTGTGCGATTAGATAGATATTTAATCAGCGAAGACGATCATAAGTCGCAAGGCGATGATGCGTGCTTGGCACGACATGACATCCAGAGATTCAGGATTCCATTTCCGATGATTGGATGTTGGATACATAGCTGTGCATATCGCATCAAGTTACCATAACACAGATGATTCAAGTTTACACATTCCGATACACCTGTACCTAGACATATTTCTGTAAGTGATATAGGTCTTAGTGGAAAACAAGCAACCACGGAATTTCCTACGAAATTTGATTACATGAACTTATCGTCAAAGACTCGTATATTTCTTCTTGTAAGATTTGCGACTGGAGTTCAATTTCCTCTTTTGCTATCACGTCGACCACTGCATTGCTGCACTGGTTGCTCTGTTGCCGTACGAAACATCATTATGCATGTTCCGCTATTTTATGAATATTTTTGAATTATTACCGTGTTGTTATGTCATGTTCGAGCAAGTTGCAGTGCAAGAAAATCCGCGCAAAATAAGTTTTACGTTCACTAGTAAAAAATTTCGAGACATCCCAAAATTTATACGTTCGACAAAAAAATCTTTAATTTTCCTTTGCTACACTGTTTACGTCTGGCATTTTAATATTCATATCAGATTTGTTTTCGTCTGTCGAAACAAACCCCAACTCAAAATCGAATTAGAAGTGTTAATTTTCGTCGCGGAAAATTTGTATATTTTAATAACAAATTTAAAAATCCAAGGTTTAAATGTAATATATTTTACAAAAATTGGTGCAAATATATAAGCATGTATATACTACATGCATACTAATTTATTCTTCCTAATTATCACACCCAGTAATAATACGGCACGAAAATTATTTGCATCACATTCGCGTGTTGACAGAGTATCATAAACGCATAATTATAATATATTTTCATTATAAATGAACAATCCTCAACAGCCATGAATTCAATTTATGTCAACAGCTTCCATAATTTTCAACTAATCTAGTTCAAATTTTATTTTCGTATTGAGAAAGTATTGGGTATTAATTTCTAAAATTTACAATTTTTTATGTTCATTCAGTTTATAGTAATAATTATTTGAAATCGTGTAATGTGAAGAGAAGGTATATAATAGTATCATCGTACAGTTTCAAGTATTTATAAGACTAGTACTGTGTCACTAGTATCGTAGCATTTATTTTAATTTGTATTTACGATTCACGCCGCAAAAGAGCTTAAGTGTTAAGTCATGTGTCTTTAACATTCATGCGTTGTAACAATTTGAATAACGATCCTATTTAAACGTGGGCCACCCTGACACTGATAAGACATTTTATCTTTCTTAACATCTACTTCTTCTAGCTACATAGATCTTATCTGGATAGTTAAACAATATTTATCGAGGCACATTTCTCGAACACATTGTACAACTGTTATTTATTTTTAAAACATTTAACTAAAACGGAACTATTTTACTACAATAAAATTTGTCATAATTATTACTTCAGAAATTTAAATAAACCAGAAAAAAGCGCATATTTTATTTTTAGTATGAAAAAGTTAAATTATGACATCGCATTTTGCTGGGAAATTATCTGCACAATGGATTAAAATCATTTTCGCGTTGATTTATTATTAGAGAAGCAAAAAAACGCGCGTACGTTTACGGAAATGGCGTGCAGGTGTAAACAAAAGCAAATACGGTTTCCGCGAAAAAGTACTGGCACATAGAGCGCGGCTTTGCGGACCGGGCAAGAACGTCGCGGAATCCCCTTTGTAACCGCCAGACAAGAGATTAATTTTCTTACACTTGTGTTTCCAGTTTAATAGACTACTGCAACTGGTTTACCGAAATGATTTATTATTAAAACAACCAGGGATTTTCTGCGCTTGTTTAAAAATTTTTATTTACTTTCCTACATTTTACTCATAAGTATGATTTAGTTATGAACAATAAATTTTGTTTAGTGAAATACCTAAAATTTAGCATTTCTGTATAAATAAACAATGTAGGACAATAAATAAGGATTTGTGTGCAATTTTATTTTGAATCCGTTTATAGAGAAAATACGTAGACAAGCACTTAAATTTTTCTATAGTGCTGAAAATGGTTTCCGATTTTGTTGGTCAACACATGAAATACGAAATGATTTTTACTTTAATTCAGTCATAAGCTATAAAGAATGTTTGCGTCCAGAGATAAATTTTGTCGGCACACAGCTCTACAGCGTGCAATGGTACAGATATACATAGCTATGGCTGCAGCATCATTACCCCATTATCGCTATTCACGTTTTGGTGTCCATTTACAGCAGTTAAGTACTTTTTGTTTTAATGCCGCAGCAATTAAAACCTCTTTATTATTACTTTTTTAATGCTTCTAGCACATTCGAACCTCTTGTTTTGATGTTGTGAACTTATCGCGGATAGATACAAACAAACTATTTAGAAAAGTGAAACTACCTTTCATTCACTCCTCCGACATTTATATCTTACAAACAAATGAAATTTATGGTTTTATCCAACTTTATTTCTAGTTTACGAAATTTAAATATTTTGTATCTGTATTTTAATTAAATAAACATAATATTCAAATACAATAAATAAATAAAAATTTTATTTATTAACCAGTCGAAAAACTAATTAAATTCAAATACAATGTTTATTATTTTACTATTTTTCTAGACACATTTATGTAAAAATAAAGATTTTGCAGAAACCGATTTTGAAAACTAGAGTAAACATGCACTTCTGGTTTTATTAATGGTAATCAAACGAAATGGGAAGGAATATATATGTACTGTTTGCCAATGCAGATCTTTCCGTCTATGGTTAACTGTTTGGGATTTGAAGGGTGTTGTTGTAGTTGCTATAGGGCTAAAACAATTTGTTGTTAATCTAAAATAAGTGATAAACGACTGTAATGATTCACGGTCCTCTGTGAGGCTTCAGTGCAACGAAGACCGACTACCGATGCTTGTATATAAGACGAAAACAAAAGATATATAGTACCCAAAGTGAACATAGCGTTGTTGATATTTTCGTTTTGTGTTAGTTTTTCGTTCGTTGCAGTTTTGTTTTATCCGAGACTTTTTCTAGGACACCGCGTTTATATATTGTTTTGCTCCGGCAGAGGAAATGCATTTTAGCTCTTGGCACTGACAAGATTCCGGTAGTTTTTTTCTTTTTAATTTTTTGTTTTTTTGATTATCTACTCTCAGTATAACTGCTGATATTTTTGTTCTAATTTTATTCTATTATACAGTGCATTGATAAAATTTTTCAAGTTTCTTTGATGTAAGAAAATCTACTTTTAATATTAGTACGTGAAAACGTTTCGGATAGATAAAAAAATGTGTATAACATCTCATTTTTCTTCTCGATGTAATTTATCATGCTTTGAATAAAGTATTATGTAGCAAAACCATCAGAACATCGATGCCTCCATTTGTCATTTTCTAGGAGAACACATCAAATAAAAATTTTATAATATATGAACGATGATTCATTTGTCTACATTGCTTTATTTAAATATATATATTATACGTTTAAATTATTTAAAATTTCTTAAGCTAAACTAGAATGTAACGGGTTTTCTGCCACCTATTTGATGGGAATAATGTATGTATCATTCAGAAAAATATTCACTCATTTTGAATTTAAATGTAAAAAAAAGCAATGCCCACTTTTTATTTTTGAATATATATAAGAAAGTCGGCCACACAAAAGTGATATTTTTGTTGATAACATTCCGTCTCCGCATACAATTGCGTGTATGGTAAAATTTATACGAGTCATCGTAGCCACTAGAATGAATTATGAAATGTGTTTGGGAAAAAAGAGGTTACTTGGCGAGTGTAACGAATTTTTGGAAATGATCCAAAAGTGCGGAAGCCGATATCCATACATAGCTTATCTCGTTGCCAACAACACTGTTTATACGAATGTGTGTGATAGGGGCAAAGAAACAGAAATAGGGATTCTGTGTGTGTGTGTGTGTGTGTGTGTGTGTGTGTGTGTGTGTGTGTGTGTGTGTGTGTGTGTATGTGTGTGTGTAATGTGTCACACAGTTCAGGGCATTGTGTTATTTTGCTGTGTTCACCCCTGACTGTGAAATATTCGCTATTGTTTTATTAATTGCTTTAATTACATGCTTCGAAGTAGGCGATGCACAAAAAATAAATCTGTATGCACAGGTTCCAGCTGGTTTGTGTTTTATTTCTGCATGTCGCTTCTTGCACAGCAAAATTGCTCTAATTTATTATACCTATACAGTAACTAGAATATGTACTATTTTTTAGTAGGTACAAACTACGATTTGGTATCTAATTTTATCCGGTGCCGCTGTAACTTTACTCTACATTACATTTATTTGTTCTCATTTCTGAATGTTATATCTAGTAAACTAACAACACATTTTCATTCGGACTATGCACGTAGCTCCTGAATCACAATGGCCTGAAGCCTCATCAATTTTCAAGTTTTCACGGATATAGATCTAAGATAGATTCTAATAGCTCGAAGACAAGTTTAACAGGTGTTGGAGCAAATCTAAGATTAGCTTTTAACTGTTTTGAGGCTCAACAGGTTTGTTATTCTGTTATCAAATCTATTTCGAGATAATTTCAAATTAGTCAGAAACAGTTTGGGCGTTTTGAAATTATTTTCTAGAATCTATATTCTCAACGTATTAAATAGGGAAAAAATGAAAATATTAATTTATTTACTATATCAAAATACAAACAACAAACATATTTTATGGATAAAAGGGAAATAATTTTTAAAAAAAATGCCTCATATTCAGCCAGTCAGCATATCTGTATGTATAGAAAAGCATAAACAGTTAAACACCAATATATTATTGTCTGTAACATGTACGCCATATTTTGTAGTGTGAACGAATGGGGTGAAAAAAAATTGCTGTGCGTGTCTGTATGTTTGTTTATTTGAAAATCACAGAGTGTCGTTTTTAATTAACGGTTCATCTGCTGACGAATCAGGCCTCATGTCAAATATGAGCATCAACTTCTACGCTGTGGCCGTATTTTTTTAAATTTTCTACCATTTTTCCTAGTTTATTACACGTATTTAATTCTCAAAGTCGTTTAATCCATAAAGTAGCGTAAAAAGCATTACCTAAATATATTCAAAACCATTAACTACTTATACTAAAGCCACGATTAGATACCATTTTACGATTCATATAGTACCTTTTTACCAATAGATGCGTGTATGGTAAAAGCATCCTATCTATATATGTTTAGAAACGCTCAAACAAAGAGAGACTCACTTCAAAGAAAATGTATTTATACATTGACAAAGGTGTCATGTTTTTTCATCATCTTCCGTGTGTGTTAACGATGACAATACGAGTGTCCTATATTATAAACAAGACCATAATTGACTATCAGAAAATAGCTACATAATATAGTGTTAGATATCGCTTATCATCGCGTAATAGAAACACATTAGCAACCGTATATTTCCACACCATTAATATCTATCTATATGTTGTCATTAATTTCATTCGCCAATAATCAATATTGTGGCTTGCGCCATACAAATTTAACCAGAAATCCAGGAAAGCTCTGTCGAGAACTTTATCGATAATTTTATTTTCCTGAGACAATGTACACTTATTGGTCACATTTTACTACTAAAATACGTTTTGCGCTGAAATCAGTTGACCGTCAATATCTGTGCACCGTTGAATAGCGAATTCAGTGAATCCTGGTCGGAATGGTGAAACACGACACATTCATTAGTACGAGTTTGTATTTATGTGAAACTCGTGATGTACAACTTTGATTAAATCTTGAACGAGTGAATAAAGGTTTGTTAGTTTGCTAGACAGGCATAGCAGAAGCGACTGGCATCTCGTCTCAACTTTGTAGTTAGTCATAGCGGGTAGCGGTACGGCTCTCACCGTGACCTTAAACGGTCATCCGCCAACTTTAATGCGGTTTCAGCGCTGACGGCCTGTCTGTTTCTGCTTATTTCATCCGTTCGTTTTTGCTTGCTTGCTAATGCTGTGGGGGTGCTTCCTCCCAGTGTACGCCGACAGCGATGAGCTTCGTTGTTTTGGTGTTTCGCCTTAATGACAGTTCCCCAAATATACACTTCCATTATTCTCTTTTGTCGTTCACACTCGCGAGCAACCGTTGGCGTACAACGCTGACGAATTGTTGAATATTTTAACAAATTTCTGATTTATCAAAGAACATTTCTTGGAAGTAATCTGATCTGACGTGTACATTAGGTTCATGGATTTATATATGAGTTTCCACGGAACATCTATTACATCCTAAACAACAGAACAACCCACAACACCACATAGACAAGCTTTGCTTATCGCAGCCGCTCTAAGTGACACATCACCTATGTTTCGTTTCAGTTTACTAGGCCATTCAAACCGTCTTACATTAAACATGTTTTATAGCTACATATGTAGTAATATTTAGATAGAAACCCAACCATCATAGACACGAGAAATATACAACGCATTTAATACTTCTTTAAAATATATTTATTTATTAACACTAAGAATTTTCTTCATTGCGTATCCATACACATGAGAAACTAGGCATATTCGAACCCACACCGGCGAGAAATAATTGAAATTTGCAAATTGCATACGATCATTTAAAACATGACATAATGTATAGTATAAATAAAATCTTTTATGCAAAAATGTTTATATAAAATATATTTTCATGTGAAATTTTTGGGTGGAGGCGCCGCATTTGTAGATAAATAATATTCGTATTGGTTTGGCTGGACATAAATTTGTGTCGTAATTCTAATAAATTTTTGCTATCCTACACTTATTGTCCTTGGAGCACAAATAATTTATTCCGTTATTGTGGCGAGAAACATGATTACAATGAAGCACTATTGTAGTTTAGTGTATATTCACTGGACCGGATCATAGTTCGTATTGTGTGGTATCGAAAGGTTAACATTACTGGCCCGTCGCGTCGGGAGGATCGCCGGGTGGGATGAGGATTATATTTGCACACACTCTTGTCTACACCGAATATAGTTACTGTCCAGCGATAATTTATAACAATGCCACTGGCATTTGACCAACCAAACACTGACCACACTGTATCATTATTATGCAAGCTTCAGCAATCCATTTCCACGAGGACATACTTTATTTATTATATTATTCCATCACGTTATTCGGTATTAAAATGCGCCTGGGCGAAATTTCATATTTCGTTGCACTCTTGATGGAAAACGATAAATAATTAGCGTTTTTGTTTAAATTAGTCAAGAACAGGAAACAGTGGTACGGTTATGTTACGACAAACATTCTAGTAATTTTATAGCTTCTAGTTGAAGAGAGGGCAAGTGTTATTAATTCAAGGGTTGCCAAGTTGAATTTGCTTGTCTAAAGTAGGCCAAAATTACCATACGTGTAGTCCGCTGCTTTGCCGCTTTTGTACACCACCTGCGATGTATTATATAAGTACCCTTCGTCAACTAATACATATCTCAGTTCAGACATCCTGTTGCACCACTTTCAATTTTATTAAACTTTTTTTTTCATAAGCATTCAATAAACTTAAACGACTTCAAATTTTGTTTTAATGATTCTTATATGATAATAATATGTCTTCGGAATCATGAAAAAATTCTATTTTCATTTTGACCTTGAATTGAGTCTGACTATTTTTGGCATATCTGTCTATGGGCGTAGTTTAATTTCTTTCACATAAGTATAAGAAAGTTGAGTGTGGATATATATTAAATGGTGTGTAATTACAATAATGGAGTTAACATGCCTATGGCAGTAATAATAAAGTTGTTATGCGGCATAGTAAGTAAAGAACTGAATAGTTAAAAAGTAATTTCAGTATAAATCCAGTTAAACACATTTAATATGGTTCACTTGGTTTCGCACAAGTTAGAAAATGGAAATAAAAAATGTACATGTTAAGTCAAGCAGGTATGGCTAATTTATATTTTAGACGTGATGGAAAAACTCATTTCTGCTTCAGTTAAAATTTAATGTTTCATTAACGTTCCGTTCCGGGTAACGAAGACAATCAACTTAGTTCCTTACACACTCATCCTGCTACATGGAGCGCATCTCAAAACCTACACCATTGTTTCATGCAACGATTTTATTCAAAATTATTAATCATCAGTTTTTGCTTGTTTTTCACTATTCATTGTTTTCACCTTATGCATCGGGTGAAGCAAAAATGCGGATTCCTCCTGAGTAAATTGCGAAGTTGATTGCTTCTAGCAGAGGTGGTCGCTTTGATGATTTGCTTGGTTGAGTCAGCGATGCGACGCGATGCCGACGCCGACGCCGGCGGTGAGAGGAGCGAGAATGTGTTTGTTATTTTAATCGAGTTGATTGAGTCGAATTCGCACGTCCCTTCTGCCGTAGCTCAGAGCCAAACAGTCTTTTGATCACTCTTGCTCACTTAATTTCAACTGTAAACAGTTTTATAGCCGACCTCGCCGCGAAAATAAATTATACTTTATTCCATAAAATACTACTTACTTACTACAATATTTTAAACCAAATTGTAAGATTAAACAAAATATATACAAATATTGTATTTTTCTGTTAAAAATGAGACATAGATATTTTTTATGATTACAAATTTACTTCGTTGTGTGAAAACGTAAAGAGAAAATGTATGTGTTTAAAAAACTTAGAGGCATAGATATTTTGATGTAGAGCTGATTTGCGTAATTAGAGCAACAGTTTACCGTAAAGTAAATAATAATTGGTGGAATTTGCTTGAAATTAGCGTGCTGGTTTATGTTGATTGATGCATCGGTTGCGAAACCGATCATGTTGTGCCAGACTGCCGATATATATCGGTACGTAGTACGTACATACAAGCGCCACCCGCAATATAACGTATTTTCGCTTGTTGGTGCTTAAATCATATGTACGTATGCGAGAACGGATATACGTGTATGGGGGCTTTGAGATTTATATGCTTTCCAACGCTGAGCTGCGCTGAGGGTGCGGTAAAAAATATGATTTAATAGAGCGCGCCTCTGCTGACCTGCATGGACTCACGTATTATTAGACTGCCGATGTGTAGACACATGTTTTTATTTTTGCCCTTCATTTTATTTTCCTTACAGCCCTATTCTATGATTTATCACATATGTAATTGCTTTGAAAATAACTCAAATGCTGCAATCGATGATAAACACCTTCCGGGTCGCGTGTTTCAACATTTATTATTAATAATATTTTTTTAATTAAATTCCATCTTTATTTTAAAATACAAGTGCAGAATATTTTTAAAGTAAACTACTATCTCATACGAATAAAAGACATTTTCCGAGCCAGTAAGTAGTGTGATGTAGAGGAGTCTAGAAGATGCAAAGAACGCGAATGTTATATTATCTTACCATATTTTGGTTGCTCGCAAGTTTACCAACTTCAAACTCGACAAAAAAACGGCGCGCTATAGATACACAAGACTTCTATATGATAAATAATAGTAATAATAGGAGTTGGAAGATGAAAAAAGTCGGGCTTGTATTGAAGAGAGATAGTAGCGAACCGCCATTGTTCTGTTTTGTATATCATTAATCTTTTAAATATACGTCAATATGATGAGAAGGTTGCCTTGAAAGGCAATGTATCCACTTGCGTACTACGTCTGCAAGAATGTTACAACAATTCGTTTTTTTTACTGTCTGATATGTGCTAGTCATATTTACATGAATATTCTTTTATTGAAAATCACTTGTCTAAAGATATTTATTATTTGCGATACAAGCTATAAGCTTTTCTCGGGTATGAAAACATATGAAATTAAGGGGTAGACAAGAGTGTGTGTAAAAGCGTCGAATAGAGAAACGAAGTTCGCAGACGACGCTCACTTCATCGAGGCGTTCGCTGCCGCGCCTATAAAATAAATCAGGACCTAATTGACTCTCGATATTTCCGTCTGACTACAACGTGATCCTACTCTGATTACAGCTTGCCCAAATCAATCTTTTCAGTATCATGAACGTGAAATTCAACATCTCACCTTTCAGATAATAAATTTACAAAAGGAGTATTACGAAATATTCGTTATTTTAAAAGTGTGTTCAAACTCTACGATATCGATATGCGACGCGTTTAATATGTATGGCTTTAACATTCGGATGTGACGTATGCCAAGAAAGTTTCACATTTTAAAATCACACAAATCAAACCACCGACAGTGGGTCTCATATTATCTTCGCTACAAAAGAACTTCCATCTGTCTTCACTTCATGAAACTGACATTTGCCACTGAAACAACTGTCACAGCTTTCAGTTCCATTAAAAAAAGATTTTGCTACCTGAATGGTCAATAGAATAGTTAAGAAGACCATAAAGATATCAAATCAAAACCAACGCAAATCAATCTTATTTCAATACGCTAAATGCACGAATTAGTAATTTTTTATTCAAAGTAATAAGTAATTGATTTTGAGATATTAACGGAAATACACTTTTCGACTTATTTCTAACAATTTTGAAAATGGTGCATGATTGTACTTTACGCCCTACAACCTAAACTGTTGAAACTATAATTATGAAACTTTATACTTAAGATTCGTTGTATTGATTCCGCAATATCGGCGAAACGACTACGCTTACAGCAAATATAGTATTCAAAATGTAAGATGTTAATATTTCGCATAACTTTTATCTGAAAAGTTTTCTCTAAAAAAGTACTAGTTACTTTATGCATAGTAACTAATCTTATGGGTAAAATCTGTTCATATAAGAATTTACATGCTGAATGCTTTTTCTGTGTAAATTCGTAAGAATATATTAATTAAAATGGAAGTTTCAATTGTTTAAATAAATATGCTTTATACATATGTAAGTAGGAGTATTCCCTTGTAATCCATGTAAGTGAGGTGTTGCTTTATGTATTATGTTCGCGTATGGGGTGTGTATGTGGGTTTCGTTTATGCGAATTGCTGCGTACATTATTTAAAGGTAATTCGAAAACGTAATTAACCTGACCACAGTAACCAGATTGTTTATAATCCCCGACGACTAAATAATCGAGCCAGGATTAATTAAACTACCCGTTATGAAATGCAAATAACTACAATTTAATATAGGGATATTTTGAATAAATTTTTACCAATTTATGAATAACGCATTATCATCGAATAAATATTGCAATTGTATTATTTACCGATGGATAATTGCATTTGTTAGGAAATAGAAATGAAATACCTTTAATATGAAATCACTAGAATCGTTGTTCATTTCCTCGAGCAATTACTCCAATAAATTTCGCCGGATATAAAAATAACTCAACTGACAAATTCCAGCGTTCGTTCGCGTTTAGCTGTGCGCCGCGTCGGCGAACGCTATTATCTCCAATTCGCTAAAAATTACTCGGCCATTTTCACAACATTCAGCAGCGAGCAATTGCCCCAATTGTTGTCCCCTTATCAGTGAGGGACCAGCAAAAGACATCACGTAACGAGCCCTGGATCTGTGAATCGAAACCTGACTGGAACAATTACACTATGCGAGATTAAGTCAGCGTAAATTAAATTACGACATATCTTGATGTGCCCAACATGACATTAACACTGACAAACGAATGTTGTTTAGTTTATCACTGCACTAGTAAATGGTCCTGACTCGTACCCGTTGTCATTTCCTAGAAGATAAGCAGGACTCCTAATTTAAATATTTGATACATATAAATGTAAACCGGGCGCATCTGTACTATTACTCTAAATATAATATATATATATATATATATATATATATATATATATATATATATATATATATATATATATATATATATATATATATATATAAATGATTAAATATGTAGTAACGCATATGAATATGTTTCTTAAGTGCACTAGAAGCTCACAGTGTGTTACGAATTAATTCCACTTGCACTCTGAACATCCGGGATTCGGCGTAAATAGTTAAGCAACCGGAAATCGACTGAATGTAGAATTAATCAGACTGAGTTTCTTGCAGTTGCTTTCCACTGCATTGTATTTTCGTTGCGCTCGACTAACAAAACTGTCGATATTCATTCGCTTCCTTTTTTTTCATTTTCGTTTTCTTTTGTTTATTCACTTCACTGATACGACCTCTTTAATACACGTTCTCTAAAAGGTTTCTGTCACTTATTTGAATCTAAAACTGCATCTATTTTTAATGGAAACCATTGCTTTATTTTTGTCTAGGCTAATGAGTTTCTATCAATATAAGTTTCTTTTACTCACCATGCGTTGCACAGAAGCGCGCTTAAGTGTTTAGATATTTCGTCGCTCGTAAGACAAATTTTGTCGCCGCTACTCCTCTAATAGTACCGAACAGATTTTAATCAAATTTATCTAATTGAATCCATCTGCATTTAGAGCTTAATATATTACTTTAAGAGATATTCTTCCTCTGAAAAAGTAATAATAATTGAATTGATTCAAGCCATAAATAAACGTTTGATAAACGACTCTTTTGATAAAAAGGAAAACATTCATCACACCGAATACGTAAATACGTTTATTTAAACATTAGCATAATGTGAGGGAAACAAGCATTGCCGTAGCTGCCTCGGAATCAACTTAAATATTGATTGTTTCTTTTATGTTATCACACACAGGGCAGGTTTACTTCTGACATTTACGTGCGCAAAAACGCCGAATTACATGATTTGTATGGCGTGACATGTGCTCATTTATCATGACTTTAACAATAAATCCCATCAGACTCTGGGATACATACTTGCACGGCGGTTCTATTTCTCTTTGTAATCATCAATATTGTTTCGTTATTGTTCGTGTAATAAACGCCAGATCATTTGCCGTTCATTTATTGTGTATTTCTCTCGTCGAATTTTATTCGCGTCTCATTTTAGTACTCGAACAAAAACCTCATTCAATTTTACTGCAAGAGTCAATAGGTGAGTGTTGTGCCTCCGAGGCACAATCTTCTCGCGGAATATGTAGCGCAATTTTGAAAGATAAAAGAACTGTTGTTCGTGGTGTCTTTTCCAGAAGGTTTATTTATTTGTTTAATTAAATGCGGATGGATATGAATCTTATCATGAGTGTTGTATCTAGCGTATTATTTACGGCTACTTTACGAATTCGTTGTTTGCATGATTCGTGTAACTTTTCTGGAGTAATTAAATATTTCCGTAACATTAATTTTCTTTCTCTTCCACTCACCTCGTAAAATTACTTAAAATACCTCTTTACCTTACTAAGCATGCTTCCATTACTTTTTAATCTATTTTCAACAAACTTATTTTCATTTCATCCAACTTAAAACGAGGAAACAGCACCGATAAACTTAGAAATAAATTTTATTTTTATATAATATTTTACGGAAAAAAAATCGGGTGAAGGGGTTAATTTTTATTTACGAAACTAAGAATATAAAGTGTATCAGTTTGGGGTTGTTGGAACACGTCCAGTGTTCGTAATAAAATAAAAATGTTCTTTGGTTTAAAATCAATATCGACGCAATTTATCATTTTTGTGCTGTCTCCGGTTTATGAAAACTTGAGTTCAACACATGCCACAACAACAAACATTCACACAAGATTATTTTCAAAAATTACCACTTAATGGAAAACATTCATTTATTTGAATTTCATGAAAAATTAGCATCAATGCCAGTAAATAAACGAAATAACTATTTAGCAAAACTTCTAAACTATGCAATGATATTATTTTGCTACGAAAATTCATTTCACGCTATTTTTTTTTTAGTAGAGTGAAATGTTCAGTTTTCACAGCATATACAATATGAAAGAGGTCTCTTTTTTTCCGTGGACCAACGGTTGTGTTGTGCGCGAAAATGTACACGTTTTATGAGGTTAATATAAAGCTTTTAAAAACGCCCCCCTTTATACTCTCACTTTATTGTAATTTTATTTTTGTGTTAGTATATAGTGTAGTCCTAACTAACTGCTTATATGAACGTGCTTTCAATGTAAATACAAAATTGTTTACCTACTAAAATATTTCTTTCAAGCATATAGACCTAGATTATTGATAAGTTTACTAGCGATTTTTATGTACGTGGTACATTAAAATGATTTTACTGTTGTTTTTATTCATGCCAATTCAAGTATCTATTAAATAGATTGTAAAACAATTTTATTTTCATATACGTGTAAAAACTAATAATTGCAATCATAAAACAATTCCGTTTTGAAATTATGTCGTTATGGCATGTACTAACTATTATGTTAAAATTTGTTTATTATTTCTTGAAAAAAAAAATGTGTGTGTATGTGTGTGCGAGTGTGAGAGAGAGAACGAGAGAGAAATAATATTATGGCCTATAGAAATAAATTATTCTTTATATTTTGCATATAGGAAAGAAAATAAATTATAATTTATTTTTTATTTTCAAAAATTTTTTAAAAGTTTTTAAATAATAAATAAGAATAAGGTATTGAGTGAAGAAAAGAATGGTATTCAATATAGAAACAAATCCGGATAACAACGCAAGTCACGTGAATTTCGTACATTGAAAGTTGGTGGAACAAATCGTATTTGCATTCAATAAAAGTTCTTCGTCTTCTTCTTGCTGGTGGCGTAAGCACGCAGAAACTTTAAAACAAAGTCACCAAGACAATTTTCGTTTTAATATACGCCAACACACGGTCATGTTTATTCACATGGCGGTGTGGTGTTAAGTTTGTCGTTGTGTACACGTACCTTCTGCTTAAACTTAAACTTTTCTTATTACAATACGCCGCGAATTATTTCCACAGTCAGATTTACGGATTAGATTTGCCGCAAGAATGGCTTTCGTACATATATACATATATATGTATACTTTGCGGTCTTGCTATTTCGGCAACCGACTCACTTAACATTCAGTTCAAGCGTCTCAATGTTTCCTGTTCCTAGTTATGGACTTTATAAAATGTTTATACACAACACACACGACTAAACTTTGTTTTATTTCTTTTGAGTTCACTGCTTGCGGCCAATTGGTTTGTTGTTACATCTCTAGAATTAATTCTTTCTCTAGCAAACTAAATAGCTACTTTACCATAAATTCGTAACTTCATCGACTGCATGATTGAAGTGTGCGTGACCCAAATTATTATTGTTCGTGTGATATGATACAGTTTTTACTAGAACGCGATCAAATACATAAATCTTTTTTTTTTATTATTTCCAGACGCTGTGCTTGATCACGTGGGCCTCATCGGAACCGACGACCGCTACATCAAATGAGACTGAAGAGACGACGAATACATCTGAAAGCGCAGATCACGAACACGATCAGGTAAGGAGCAGAATCCGAATTGGTTTATAACCACTATACATGAAATAGTTTCATTGAATTTATTTGTCAATTAAAAAGACTGGAGAAAAACTAAATTCGAAATTATTTTTACCAACCAATGACCGTTCGCGGACGACGATTTAAAAAACGCGAACTACTCGTTTAAACAAAAGTAATACGCCGCTCACGTTTTCCGATTTACTGAAAAAAAAATCCTCAACAAAAGATTATATTAGAGATATACCAATTCCTCGTTTTTTCACCGCAGCCGCACCGCGCCGGTGCGGGTTAAGAGATGATTGAAACACGCGAATCCATTGTACTTTATAATACTTTGCCAGTGTTTGTTGTTGGATCATTCAGTCGGATAATGAAGACATTTTTTATCTTTGTGTAAGTGCGCGCTCGCGCACACATCCCTTTCTTCTTTATCTTTAAATGTAAAAAAAGCCTTCCTAATGGCCCCTAATGAGAATATGTATGTATGTATGTATGAACGAGAATTGCAAAAGGAGATAATTATTTTTAATGTCGCACTTCATGTCCAGCGGCATTATCTTTATTTTTTTTCTCTTTTGGCAGACCATGGTTCAGCGTACCTCCAAGTATTTTTTTTTTATTCATAACATAACACATATGAAATATTTTAATCTCGTGCTGAATAACAGGGCTCTAGCATCTAGATAGTAATTAGTGTTGGAGAACAATGGGTTCATACAAGAATGTTATTTCTAATATTCACAAATTAATTTCAAATATTGTTAAATCAACATAAAGCAATCAATATACCTTTCGACCTTCCCTGATTCGATTCTGATTATTTTTGGAATGGCTGTGTGTGTGTGTCTATAAAAAATATATATAAATATATATTTCTAATATATATATAAGAAAATTCAGTGCGGATATTTGTAATATAAGCAATCTTAATGATATCTAAACTGTAAAGACATCAGACAAAAAAATACAGTATGACATTATCATTTTATAAATCATCTCTGGTTTTCAGTTCTAAAAGCAATGAAAGTGGTTTTTTTTTTTTTTTCAAGCAAATTTATTTGATAAAAATATACAGCCGTAAAAAAATTCCATTTTTATTTCGTTTTTGTAATTTTTTATATTGAATTTTGATATAAAAGAAGCAAGAAGGCAAGGAAGCACGTGAATACATTGACGGCTGGTATTTTTCAATGATACTTCAGAGCGCCCAAAGACAAAACAGAGGTTGTCCAAAATTGTTTTGTTGTTTTTGTGCCATAAAGCGCCTATAAATTTTATTTATGTTTAGTAAAATGTATGTTTATTTTGCATAGTTTTTTACATAATAAAGCTGCTAAGTATTTTTTGGAAGTTTATAAGGAACACTTATTGGTAAACGTTGTCCATCCCTGGCTCTCATGAGTGTACGCGAATGATATAGAAAAGAAGGGTGCGGTAGTGTGGCTGTCAGTAAAGTTAACCGGGAATGATTGAACACAGGCTTGACTGATCGATTGACTCCCGTGGTTTTTATATATTATATATGCATACTTGAGCCTAGCCTGCGTGTTTCTTCTAAAAATATACCTACCGCCACTTTTGATAAATAAAATCAATCGGCATTACTTAATTTATTTATCGATGAATTGTTGGTATGCGTAAGGTTTACAGATGCATCTATAATATATTCGTGGTTGAGTAAAAAGTTGTGTCGAAGCTTTCCTTACGCTTTTTCACCCTTTTACAGCTACACAGTCAGCCTACCGGAGGCTTTATAAAGTCTGCATGTCGGATTGTACACCAGTTCTTTCTCGCTGATGGATTACTAACTTTTAACAATATTCAAGCGATACCGCTTTTATAGTATCAAATTCATATGTTGAATAAATCTTAAATCTAAATATCCGCAATAGCTTTCACTGAATTTTCTTATACATATTACAAATATATATATTTTTTATTATTTTACTAACACCAAATATATTTCTTACAAGAGATATTAAAATTAAGGTAAAATTTTCTGAAAAGGACAATTTTATTATTAAGTTATACTCACTTCTTAATTTAGTGTTCCAAGCGAGTTAATTTGCAAAAGCCGATTTAAGGATCCTCTTCTGGTAGGCCCAGTGAATATGCTGGAAAAGTAAATTGGTCAAAAAGTATAAATTGAGAGACTTTAAGAGAATTTTTTAAGGGTTGCGTATGTTCAGTCAATCGAAATTTTTGTCGAGAAAAGTTTCGTGAAGGTGGCGAGACCCAGAACGATAGTTCAGGCACTCGTTCATCAGATGACAGTGGAAAGGCACATATAGGATGACGCCGGCGGGAACAGCACACACACGCACAACACAGTTTACGATATGTCGTTTCAGTTTTTGTCTTCCAGCAATACGATACGATACGGTTCGCTGGTAGCATGATTTTTATTTTCCTAGCAGCGATACCACAACTTTCTTCCCCCATTGCAATGTCGCAATTTTCTTTTTTTTCTTCTTCTTCTCTCGTCTTTCTCTCTCTCTGTAAAATTGTTATTCGCAACAGTGAACGACGTGGTCGCGATACGAATACCACTGAGAGCACCGAAATGATAAAGTATAAATGAAGGAGCACACAAAATGGCCTGTTTGCGCTTGTTGGAATATTTTTTTCGGTGATATTTTGCTCTTTTTTTGATATACTTTTTCCGGGTGCTTTGACACACAATGGTGGCGAAAATCTAAAAATGAACTGGATAAAATAAAAGCGTACCCACAATAGCAAATAAAAATGTAATTCTAGTCAAATTTTCGTATACATGTGTAAATTGTGGTGTAAACATATTATTTTTACTTTCTTCGACTGTTTTGTTAATCTTGTAATCATAGAGTAAGTATAGTATTTAATTGTTGTGATCGTGGTACAATTTGAAGTAAATGACGTGGGTAAACTTTAACGATATTCTGTGCTGCGTGTTTAAAATTGGATTATTTCATCCCGTCGCGAAATGAAATATAAGCTAATGAGTTGTCTGCGCCTTAATTTAAACTGTGTTTTCGGCGATACCGAAACACGGAGAGTCTTTACGGAAACTTTTCCGTTTCAAAGTTACGTTTGGTAATAATAAAGTATGAAAATTTTGACGACGGACTCGCAATATGGCGCGAAGCATTTACCCGTTCCACGCGCACAAACTTTACGTACTTAGACTTACTTGATTTACTATTATAGCATTTAATAAACACAATTATTATAAATTTATTTTAAAAATTATATTTTCTTGAACTATTTAAAATTAGGATATAATATCCTTCTTATTAAATCTAAATACGTATAAGAAGGTATAGGCAAGCCGTTGCAGATATTTTTTAGTCATAAGCTGTTTATTATGAAGGGCAATGTCTAAGGGTACCCTTCCAATAAGGTCTACAATTAACGCAACCTTCACACTATTATATACAGTTGTAGTATGCAAATGCTGGGCTTGTTTTGTATAATAGTGCAGTGTTCGTTCTTCACACTGAATTATACATGATTCTGATGTTTATTAATGTATAAAATATAATTCATGCGCTAGAATTCTGCGGAAATACATAATTGTCTATAAAGTTACAGATCTATATGCTATAAATTATTATTATCATATGTCATATATCATCATTCATTTTGAATCAAATCCAATCATGCAATTTCAATATATTTTAAAATTATGCAAATAATAAAGTTATCAATATCATAATTTGTGAAACATAATATTCAGATACTATTTTGGTATAATATGAAATCACTACAATTAAAAATGGGATTAAATGATGGTAAATACATATATGCAAAAATGTATTCAAATTTATTCTGTAAAATTCCATAATTTAGACAAATGGTAGAGAAAAAAGGAGAGCTACGTTCTAATTATTAAAAGGAGAAATGTTACACATAATCTGAAGAAAAACAACATGCAAACTTGGTATTCATGAATTATAATAATCTTTCTCCAATTTTTTCCTTTCGTTTTCTTCGTCCTACATTCGTAGCAGCCATAGAGTTTACAATTACTGGATGTATGAGATTTTAATTTTGTGCAAAAATAAAACCATTTAAAAATACTAAAACACATTTTTTCGCCATAATTATCACAAAATAAAAAACATCTTCAGTAAATAAGGCTAGTTTAAGCTGGGACTGGGATGAAAAGTGATTAAATTTTGTGGAATATGGATCAAAATTTTTAATAAAATCATAGTTCGTATTTATGGAATTGGTCTGCTCAGTGGTGATTCAAATTAATTATAGTTTTGGTATCATACAAAAGAGTATGTTTTGATAAGTCTGTGACTGGAATTTCGAATTGCGTAGAAGCAGTGTCCTTGGACTCGAAGTGGTCAACATTGGTTTAACTCAGCTAATTTGGTTAAGGCAGTATCCAAGGATGAAATTATATCAATGGTTTACCATCAACCCCTGTGTTCTACATTTAGTCGTCGTAACCTCGGCGATGGGAGAAGGGTGGGTCCTGGCTTCAGCGCCAACATCTATACCCGGAGAGACAACATTGAATTATTCATGGCTGGAAAAGTCTTCAACTCTCAATGGAGAGGTTTTCCCTCATACTTTTATTGCTGTATTCTTTGAGCCTAAGCTCAACATCTTTCAGCACTGCTATCCGTCGTCTAAGCACTACTGGGAAACAACAAAATATGTCTCTAGTTGTGACCATTTTTAAATTCACTGATTTAACTGTTGTGACTTTACATGTTATTTCGATACAGTATACATCTAAAGCCCTGTACAGTAACTAATTATTTTTCTTTCGACGTAACTGTTCCGCGTGCACAGAATTAGATTGAACACAATTGGTCTCTTTTCACGGAATCGTCAATTTATTCGAACCTAATTGGATGATCGGCTTAATGCGTTTAACAATCCCGATCAAGTTGTTCTATTCAATAGGGAGCGAATAATGGTATTTGTGAAAAGCACAAATATCACTGATCGGTGTTTTATTTAATTATACTATTCATTTCATTTTATTTTCTTATGATATTGATCTGCATCTGTGTATAAATGTGTGTGTGTGTGTGTGTGTGAAAGCCATTGCGGATATTTGCTTTAATAATAAATTTGATCAACAACTAATATTTCAAAATTTGTATTTTATTATCGGCTTCCCACTATGGGTAAATAAGGCCAATGCGGTACATTGCAGATGTTATATAATTTGCTATATATCCATATTACACTGCTTCGTGGGTGCGACAAGGTATGTTACTTATAAGAAACAGACACACCTTGAAATCTGAATATAGAATTTACAAATGAGAAGCTTGTATAAAATTTCAGTGTCGTTTATGTACTTAATACTTTCGCTTTCGTCGAGTACATTTATGAATATTTATAAACTTAATTTAGACGTGTTTACTTTAGAGCAGCATCAAAATGAATAATAATGAATTATTTGTTAACCCGATTGTAAATTGATGATTTAATTGGCAATTGGGTCAATCAATTATTCTAGATATAAATTAGCATATTTTATGACGTTATCTTTAATTTAATTATAATAGCGCGAGTGTTCATTTGTGACGGAATATCAAACGTAAAAACGGCTACGGGCGTCTGTCGAGTTTTTTCATGATTTTTTTATGTTAGGTAAAACGGCGAAAAAGTGGAGTTAAAATTTCATCAATACTCCCGCACCGTATTGTACATAATATCCACATCACGTCCCCTCGGAGCATTAGCCTCGGGGATGATTCCTGCTGCGGGAGCCAACGCAGGATCTAAGAGTCGTTTAATATACACAGTACGAGTTTGAAGTTTTAAATCGCAGCAACCAAGTCCCAACGGTACGCCACGCCACGCCACGCCACACCATCCTTGTTACTATACGTAAACGAACAAGAGAAAAAATATCACGCACACGCACTCCCACGTTAGTTTCACGCGCTCCGCTCTGAAAAATATCACGTTCCACGCGACATGTCATGGTGTGTTTTTATAAAGCACTGAACTGAATTTCCTACTAACAAATACGAAGCGAACAATGCTTTTCATATACATTCTTCACATGTGATAAAATTGATATGGAAATCAAAAGATGATTTCATTTTCACATCCAATAAATAGTCTAGTTTTTAAACTTGAATATTCTTTTCAAAAACTGAAGGTTTTCTTACCAGACATATATAAATCTTAATTTTAATGTTTATTAATTTAACTTTGGGCCGTATGGGCTCTAGAGCTCACACACACACACACACACACACACACACACACACACACACATAGACATGATGCTTAAGATAGTCGGGCTCGATTCAAGGAAGGTCAAAAGGTATATTTCCATTAAAATCTCGAGTTCGATCTTTTTTCATGATTACAATACTTATACCTCGTATAAAAAGTAAAAAGTTGTCTTTTACGAACTAAATCAATTAATAAAATTGGAATAATGAATATGATGGAGTATTTTCTAATGGTAACAATCCTGGTGAAAAATAGCAATTATACGAAACGAACATATGAAATAAATGAAATAAACTGCTGAGCAGTCACAAATAGTATTGACAATCCTTAGTAAGAAGGAAAAAAAAACCTTTAATATTAATAAAATTGGGCAAATTGAGGGGCTTTTAAAAACATATTGTAACGTCTGTGTGTACGTGCCCGTAACAAAAGAAAAGTTGAGTTAATCTACGTTTAGCAAGCAGCGACTCAAAGACCCCATAATTCCCTTACTCGGCGAAATTAATGATGTAAAAGGGTGGAGTATGGAAAGAATGGCGAAAGACATGCTAAAGAATAGACTGAACTCGTTCGATCTTGCCTGAGATGAACCTGATGCTAAAGTATACTTCTCAAAGTTATAACAAACTCTCTTTCAATTTTTCTTTCGTATAAAAAGACAAAATAAATAACTTTACAAATAAACTTGGGCGAATCAATTGTTATATAGCCCAAGCATTCAATAAATACAGTTTCATTCATTTTGTGCACTGCAACCATGTCTTGCAAACGAAATAATGATTTTTATGTCAGAATACAAAAATATTTAATATACATTTTGTAGGAGTGTTTAATTTTTACGTTGTCTGAATAACAAATTTGCTGTTTAAAAAGCCAAACCAGACCTGAGGCCAGGTCGACCCTACATACATACGAACGACCTAGCACACGATTCTCGCTCCGGTTTATTAATATGCGTTTAATAACGTTGGGCCCCTCGTGGTATGTTTTAATCGTTCAGCTTAACTTAGGTAGACGCTTCATAAATTACTAACATAAAATAATTAAGATACGAATTTGTCTACGTTTTCTGAATTATTATTAATTGCAAATTTATGGCAGGTATGCACACATAAATCATTGTGTTAGTTTATTTATTTAATTTCATATAAGTACGCATTCAGTATTATGGGAATAAATAGAGAAATGAATTGTAAGAAAGTGAATATTGCAATACATTTGTGGGTATTCCGTAAAACGTTGCTGTCATGATTGATTGTCAGTTCAATTTCTTTCATGCACGACTGAACGAAGTCTGAACAACGACCGACGCAGGCGATTCGTTTCGAATACGAACACAGAAAGATTCATTGTCCTGGAATAACGCTAGACAAAATGCAGACACACAGCAATCAGCGACCAGCGCGGTCTTCTTTCATTTTCGTATGATTAAGGATTACATTTTTATGACTGATCATCACCAGCGCTTCTTCTGTAATCATGCCGACAATATTCTTTGGAACGTCTCGAAATCGAATCCATTTTCCTTCTGACAACTGTTTATTTGCTATGTATGATGGCTATGACAAAGTATGTGCGAAAAAGGATCAAACATATTTTCTGACAATGGAATACGCGTGAGGACTTTGAATGTGTTCAATCATAATATTCAAACATTTTCATTTGTTCCTTCAGTTGTATGATTCGATTAATATCTAATATAATAATAAATACGTAATTAGCAAAATCAAAAAAAGGATAGTGTATAAATAAATATTAGGAAGATTTTGCTAAGACTTGCCTACTTGGATCTAAACTCATCCATGCGTAGATAATCCTTATTGGTGCAAGACCACATTCCCACTTCTACTGAGGACTTGAAATGGTGCTTTTATTTCAAAATGATTTTTTTTTCTATTTTCAGCGGGTACAAGTCCGGAAAATAGAAGCGCGCCTTGCAGGTTGGACGTCGTGGTCCGATTGGTCAACGTGTTCCAGGTCATGTGACGGTGGAGTATCGCACCAACTTCGACGATGCACCTCGCAAGCTGGATGCAAAGGTGAACCAGTCCGATACAAAATATGTAATATGCAGGTAATAACAACGTGTTTTTACTTTCTTTTGCAAACGTATAAATATTTTTATCACGAAAATAATAATAATAATTGTTGTTTTGATCATACATTTGTGTGTGAATGAAAAGAGCTCTAAGAATGTTTTTGTCACTGCGAGTTGCTATTATAGTAAATAAAACTGTCTATAAAGTTCAACATGTGATGAAGTCTCGCATTAAAGAATTATGGAGTGCTTGATTGACTTCGTGATAAAACAGCCATTAGTTGACTTTGACGCCAAAGCGCAGTGCAGCGCCAGCGTCGAGGCGACTCAAGTGCACACAGCTCACTGATAAAACAAAATAGCGTTAATTTGGCATCGATCACGATTGATCACGGTGAGTGCGTGATTCATCAAACCAAATGCACTTGCCGCATCGCATGTGCAACGCATTACCATGCCCATACTGAACAAGGGTATTCAATTTTTAATCAATCACTATCGAAATATAAATATTTCTTATTAGTTTTCCCTATAAGGATACATCAGAAACAACATTTTCTAATTTCATTAAAAAGAATATCATAAATATTGTAAACCGAAATGCATTCAAAAACTTTTGAATTTATTTATTCAGTGCGCATATTTCGGACAAGATACTGTTGTCGACCAAACATTTAGAGCTTGTCTAAGTGACTGCACGAATCCCAATATTATACAAATCTCGAATTTATTCAAACCAAAACGGATATGTGTCGTTTTGGCCGTGACCGGACTCATCGATATTCCAACTTGTATGCATGTGTGTGTGTGTGTGTTTTCTTCTTTTTGGACCGCGTTGTAATAACTTATACGATGTAGAAACCTGCTGACGTTCAAATATCCTTCAGACCGTTTGAAAACAGTCTGTGTATGTGTAAGACATCTTAAATTCAGTATCCAGATATCTAAAAAATATATTATCCCAAGTTTTTTTCCTATACGTCCATAAAATTCAAAAATAAATTAAGAATCTAAATACTATAGAATATCTGTAAATTTCCGTATTTTATTATTTTGAATTAAAAATTAATCTTAATTATTTTTATTTTGTTTTTGCATTTCATTTGCTTTGATTTACAGTTGTAGTGGTTTATACAGTTTAGTAATGTATCGTCAAGATTTCGCGTAATGTAAGGCCTGCTGCCACATCCCATCCCACCCATCGTGTATAGTTCGCATTGATTTATTTGCCAACGAGTGATAGAGACCGGTAAAAGTTTTGAATGTGTTGTGCTCAGACAATCGCATTGAAACTTAATGATTTATGAGTGTTCTTATTGAAGTTTTTACACTAAAGCCTACTCAATGCCACCGCCAACTTATGTAAGTTAGTGTATTGATGCTTCCTCTGTTCGATTCAATGAATGTGCGCACTCATTTTGTTTACTTCCACTGGAACTTTCAAGACTTTTCGTTTTAAATCAATTGATTTGTTATTATTCATTTTTCATCCATTGAATTTGTTTGTTAACACAAACCAACTTCATTTCATGTTCGACACTTTTGCGAATGGTTTTCGTCATTAAAAATTCTTTTAGTCACGCTCAAAATGTGTTTGTTTTGCATTCGGGTAAATGGTTCGCCGTTACTTGACCGTGAGACGCACTCACTGCTCCGCCAGTTGATGCTACTAGATGAAACTAATTAAGAAAGTGTAGTCCGGTACCATATAGAGCATTTCCTTCTTCAAAGTTAACTGCGAAACTCGGAAATTAAACTCTAGCCTTTAGCCGTTATCCGTTAGCCGTTAACCGTTAGCCTTGCCCTGTCCGCCACTTGATATATTAACTAATGACTATTTTAATACGTTTTTACTCAAATTGATGAATTAATTTCAAACGACTTCTGACCATTCAGAAAACGGTGGAGGATTTGAAAATAAACAAATTGCATTTTCTAATATTGATTTCGTTGTCAAAAGACGTATTGATATGTATTGGGTGAGTGACCAGCTCGGTCAGACGTTTCTTTTCTGCGATAGAAATAAGAAATAAAACTCGTAAAATGGTCAGATTCCGTCTCACTTCACAATAACACCGTTGCGTCCGTTTCGAGGCGGTGATGGTCGTAATGCTCCTTTTGTCGATGCCTGATTTGTTCCTCTCATGCAATTCCGCTGTTTTCTTCATCGCAATTGTTCTTCCAGATGATTCTTTTGTTATATTTAATGAATAATATACGCCCATACATATTACATCTTTACGTTACCAACCACACAAATAGAGTGGTATTTTTTATTTGATAATACCAAAATAGAGCATTTTAATTGGTTTACTTTACAAATTTCTAGTAGCTATATTTATTTTTGAATGCATTGTTTACAGTCGAAGAAAGCTCAAATAGATATAGTGTTTGTTGAGCAATATTTGTTGAGGTAGCATTCGACAAAATATACTTTATTTGGAAATGTATTCAAACGAGAGTAGCATTCCTTGTTTAGACGAATTACGTACGCAATTATTTATAGTATGGTTGGCTGAACGTGAACTTTGTTGTAATATGTTTATTGGTGGATGCGCTTATATAGAACTGTTAAGAACTGCTAGTTGACGCTATATAATTTTTATTTTGATGCAAAGTCGTAATTTTATTTCAATCTTTCTGAGATTTACCAGAAATATTACCGATAGAAGAAATATCGACGAAATTTAATAACATGTCTGGCATATATTTCTAAAATTATTTATCTAAATAAAATAAAATTTAACATACAAAATGTACTAAAGACAATCTTTTAAATTTAAAAGTACACTTTAGTAAACATCTATCCTATAAAACAAATTGCTGTGAAAATGTAATGCTATAAAACTTGTAGCAATAAAGTAAAAAAAAAAACTAAAGAATATCCGCCCGGAACTCAGATAATGTTCTGGAATTGAGACTGTTAAAAAAGGAATTGATGTACGAGTGTTCCAAGTGGAGCAACTTGGATATTTTATGATTAATATTCTCGCAAAAAGATTATGTGCAAAACCGGAGCCGTTTACACGCGGAAAGCGTAATGCACGACCTATATATCTTACATGAAGCATTAAGGTCACATAGTAAGCTCTACATTTTGGTCAAGTCAAGCCACGTAATCTTCACCTGTATAATATTGTTAGGAACCGCGGATTTTATGTAAAATACTCAAAAGGAATATTTAATCCAATTACAAGTTAGACTTGAAAGAGCTGATTTTTTTTTTAATATTATTATTACACAGACAAGACCGATTACTTAAGCTTTTTATACTTTAAGTATGGTGTAAAGTAGAAATAAAAGTAAAAATATGCAAAAGATAAAACGTGATATCATTAGCGTTTCACGAGACACTGTTGGAATAAATAGGTAGTTTTGAAAAGAACGTATATCGGACTCGTCATGTTGGCGAATTACTACAAGAGTATAAAAGGTGTAATAGCAAGTTTAAAAATAAAAACATCCCCAATTTGGTAGTGGTTCGTTGGTTCAGTCACACCGGTGATAGCGTCGGTCGACCGGTCGCATATCTGCACACTGATAACGACGTCGCACGACCAAAACGGAGGTTAACCGCTTGATAACTCAACTTGGCGGAATGTTTTGCCGTAAATGTTTTCCCGGTGACTTTTCCCATTTAGCGAAATGCGACTTGCATTCTGCACGATCGCAATTTTATATTTCATGAATGTGAAATATTTTACATGCACATACATTCATAAACATTATTCATTAGTTCAGAACTGAGGATGCAGTCAAAGGAAATGATTTTTTTTTTGTAAATGCCTTCACGTTTAACCGAACGAGAAAGGTAAGAAGGAAAACGAATCATCTTAGCGATGCCGATGTTTGCTATTGGTGGAATTGTGTTTTGGGGTGGAATGCGTCTGTCGCATTCAGCCCATGTTTGTCTTGCTTAAGTTTGGGAGTTAAGTTACACAAAAGCCTAGATTAGCGAGCCGTCTTACTCCGACCACTTCCCTACCAATATACACACAAAGTGGACAGCAAATAAAATACAAACCATACACTTTGGGCAACTTTGTTGCCAGTGCTTCTTTATTTATTGGTTTTCCAACTAGTGTTTATGTTTCATAATCGTATCCTATTTGATTTTTCTGCAGCCATGTCCAGAGCACCATGAGTTCCGAGACGCCCAGTGCGCGGCTTACGATGAGGTACCTTATGAGGGTGCAATGTTCCACTGGACCCCGCATTACGATGACAGTGAAGCATGTGCGTTGACCTGTCGAGGGCGCCCAGTTCCAGCCACTCATCAAAATGTGGTGCCGCACCACGAAGAGGATGATTTGGAAGCAGATGTGCAAGCCGAGGAAGAAGGAGGATTGGTAGTGGTTGCACGGCTCTCAGACCGCGTCCATGATGGCACGAGGTGTAGGCCTGGCAGCCTGGATATGTGCATTGATGGAAAGTGTAGGGTGAGTTGAAATTCATTTAGGACGTAATTTAAATTTTATTGTAGTTCAAATGACTGTTAAAAGCGTACGAAAATAAATCGAAGACGTTTGCCACCTCTAATGTTTCCTGCGATTCGCACCTTTTTCTTATTTCCATCCCATTCATCCGTTTCTTTATCTATCTTTCTTCACTCTCTCGGTTAGCACCATATATTTTATATAGCATCTTAATATATTTTTTCATGGCTTTCACCAGATTTTTTTCGCATTCTCTTTTATATCAATGTTTATCTATTCGTTTTCTCACACTTTTTCAAAAAACCTTTCTATATATAAATAAATACATCTTATACAAAGTTCAAAATAAAATACCCACGTAAAAATGTTTTTCTTTTTTAAATTACAGTTCAACGTATTAAAGCAAATATTGACGATTCTTATTTAATATTCATAAAGTGTTTTTTTATTTAAATTTAAAATAAGCAATAAAGCTCTCGTGTGCAATAATAACGATTGTGTGAGATTACAAGAATTCCATAAAAATAATTTATAATTTTTTTTTAATAAACCAAAACTATAAAATAAACTTTATTAGTGTCGTGCAAATGAAAAAATTGCGTGCCGATTGAGAACAAAAGTGCATTATAGAATTATTTCAAATAAAATTGAGTTTCATGAAATTTATGCAATCTGGTTAATGGTTTATGGAATAATCCGAAAACATATCGATTGCAGATTATTTAAAATAAAAACATGTACTAATAGTCGTGATTATTCGGAAATTATGATTCGTTTGCAAAATTGTACAAATTTTGTTTAATTGTACAATTGCAATATATAATTTGGTTTTATGACAATGAAAAATAATTACCATTCCAATTACATCAGGAACAATTCAATAGTATGTTAAAAATTCAATTATTGCATTGTTGGTTCAATATGTGAATTATTCAACATGTTTTTCGCTTTAAAATGTGGAAATGGGTTGCTTTGTGTAAAGTAGGTACTTTAACTGTTGATATAAGCTTAGGAAATCACGCAAGCCACAAACGGAATATGTTTTCTATGCTTAGTAATCGGGTGGTGTTTTTATGTATCTGTTAATGTAAAGTTCTACTGAGATTTAAATAATTACTCGGTGAAGCTAAAAGATATGGTCGTTGGGGGAAAACGTTATTGACTATTGAAGAAACTGAATTGAATCGTAGCGTAAAGATAAATTCAAACAACGCGAGGTATGTAGTTCCGTAATATAACTATTGGAACGTATGCGCCACTTGCTATCTGTTCATTTATTCATTAACGAACTAACTTTTGAAATAACTTTAACTAAATAGTTCAATTTGAGAACTTCATTCATACTTTATGTTTATTAAATGTTATTAGTTCGGTTAAAATCTGTTCCTAAGATTTAGAGTAGTGGAATAAAAAGTGAATCTAATTGAATCAAATCTATATTCAAGTATTTTAATCAAGTGTTTAATGGTTAAATAAATGCAATTATTTCATTCGTAATGTGCGCTTATATACACAAGCAGAGTAGACCGACATTGATCGATGACGATTAACTATTTGTGATTTGATTGGTGCCATCGACGCGCCGCGACGGCGAATTCACTACTTTTTATTTTCTTATACAAAGTAATAAGTTGCATTGATTTTCTTATACATATTAGAAATTGTAAGCATGAATAAATTCATGCTTTCAATACTTACTTATTATTTCGTATAAGAAAGTTAAATATCGAAAGAAGATAGAAATAAAAATTGTTTTTCCAATGTATCAATTTCGAATTTGTGTTGTGAATTAAAAGAAAATTATAATAATTTAAGCTTTAATATTCCCGAATAGAAATGCAACAAAGTAATATACAACCAATTAAAAATGTTGTGGAATCTTGTACGATTCCCTATATTTTATTAACTACAATATCAAATGAAATTTATGAATCATAAAGTGAACCATAAGGAAATGTTGCAGATATAGCAGTTGTGCAAGTCGTCGTAGTTGTTTCCTTGCGTTGTGCGACGATTGTCTAGCACACGTGACGGCGCGGCGTTATAACTTATAATGCGAGCACTGGTGGCCACAAACTCGACTAACTGTATTCCGAGATTATATACTGTGCTTTCGTGATGTCTCTATGTCTATGTCCACGTCTCGCAGTCACTGTTTTTATTTCTTTTTCTTTATCCTTTATCGGGTTACATCGCTTTATAACTACGAGATTTCTTTGCTAACGTTTTATTACAGAAAACTCTCCTTTCCGGATGCGTTATTATATTGCATAATTCGTGTTAGTATCACATTCATTTTTATATGTTTAAACAATAGTTACAGTCGTTTTTATTAGCAGCATTTCTTATAAAACTTTTTTCTAAACTTTAATTTAAACCTATATGTTTAAGAGTGAATATTGAACGGAAATTACAAAAAAAATTCCATAAACCCTTCTCCCCATTGCTGCCTGGTTTTGCCGAATCCTATCAAAATCAAATCAGTAGGGTACTTTCCGATTAAAATCTGAAATTTCATATTGCTCGCTGAATCGTATAATTGATTTTATGCTATTAAAAATTTGTTATTGATTTCTTCAGATGCACAATGTACAAACAACGAATGCGTTGCAAGTAGCTTAAGGTTTAGTTTCTAAAAAATGGGAGGCAGTGCGACGTTGTAGGTCACGGAGCGTATAAATTAGCAGGTAACATTGACTGGTTGTGCCCCAACTCGGAGTGAAATTGCTACGGTAAATTTATTCCCTCGCTCGGGTGCTGCTCCCGTAGCTGTTTGGGGGCAGCACACAAACACGCGCACGGATCGCATTTACTGTCACACCAGGGTGTCATCGCATAAAATGAGTCCTCTTCGCCGCGACGAGACATAGGAATACTGTTAACGAAAGTGGTTGGTGGCGAGTTGAAAATAAGAGCTCGGAACCATCTCGGCGCGTATTTATGTGTACTAGGATTTTTATCGCTTCACCGCGCGCGCTCTCCTAGGGTGTGGTCCAGGCTTCTCTATTTTATCTCCTCGAAGAACATTTATGGAGGTGGAGGTTAATTGAGTCATTTGGTTAAAATCGAATGATTACAACAAAAACAAAAGCCTACTAATCATCGAAAACAATGGTTTTGCGTTCATACAAGTAATAAAAATATTGGTTTGAAACTTTTGCCGTGTTTCCATGTTTCGTGTTTCCATAGCCGGCGAGCGCTAAACACGAATTTGTTTGTGTTCCAGAGGGTCGGCTGTGATTTACGGATTGGGTCCACAAAAAAGGTCGACGCCTGTGGGGTGTGCGGCGGCGATGGGACGTCGTGTGCTCAGCCTCTGTATCACTGGAACACCACCCCGATGTCGCTGTGCTCGGTGACCTGCGGCGGAGGTTAGTTGCGCTACAACTATTACAGTTTTCGAACGATATATGTTAGACATACATATATGTGCGTCATAGAACGTTGATTGCTTGTCATCGCCACCAACCATCTGTATTGCACCTACATCACCTACATCAATTCACTAGGTAACATCGTCTGTAGTGTTGCGTCTGTTGCAGGGTACAAAATGTCGCGACCCGTTTGTCAAAATCGGGTGTCCGGCGCTGAAGTTGAAGAACAACTGTGCAACGCCTCGCAAAAACCCCAAGCGGACGTAATCCACTGTAACTCGCACAAATGTCCGCCAAAGTAAGTTTGATTTTAAATACACCGCAAAGAAAATAAATTCAAATACATTGTCTAAACTTTGATGCAATGTAAGCTTCATTACGGCAATATGGTACCCACGTTA
Organism: Nebria brevicollis; assembly: GCA_944738965.1. NCBI lineage: Eukaryota > Metazoa > Arthropoda > Insecta > Coleoptera > Carabidae > Nebria > Nebria brevicollis. The sequence continues at coordinate 12,885,925 of OX122905.1, forward strand.
ATTAAATAAAGTTTTTTTTTTGCAAATAGAGTTAACATCCCGCACCTTGTTAAAAAGTTTCCAACAAAATAAAACCGAGAGGAAACAATGTTTGCATATTTCAAACACATACAATTATTTATTTAATAATATCTACGTGCGCAAAAATAATATTTATTATTTTTTTGCTTCTATAATGCGAGGCATAAAATATTTAAATAATTTAATTAAAAAGCTTAAAAAATACTTGCTAAAGTATATGAAATGAAAACGGGCATTATTATATAGAGTTGTTATTTTAAAGTGCTTCCATTAAAAGTTTGTTTCGAATGTGGGCATAAAATGTTTTCGTTTTTATAGAATTTATTAAATATATTATTATTATTTAGCGTTTTTCGTCTATATATTTATGTGAAATTTATCATGTTTTATGAATATCCCCGGTGTATATTCTAAAATGAAATATAAACATTTACGCTGTTGTAATTTTGATAAAACAATTTGCTAAAAATACACGGTTTACTAGAGCTCAAGTGAAACCGCACATAAATCTAACATTATGGAAGTACTTAAGAGATTTCCTAGCTGGCAATCCCCTGGTTATAATAGTGTATTTATAAGTAATGGTGGGGCACAGCGAAAAACCGGTGTTTTTAATTTGTGTGCAGGTGGTCGACGGCCGAGTGGGGCCCTTGCTCCGTCAGCTGCGGCGGCGGATCTCGTCTGCGCCAGGTGCAATGCGTCGAGGAAGCCAACTCCACCCGGAATAAGGTAATCCCGCTAGATATACATACGTATGTACGTACATACATGCGTGCACGGTTCTCAGGACGCAAAATCATACATCGTTCATCAGAGAATTAAACTCGTTTCATTGCAACATCAAATATCCGCAATTGCTTTTACTGAACTTTCTTATACGTACTTTGTTGATATAAGCGAGTTAATCAAATATAAATTTTGAATAGTATAAGTAACTATAGTTTTTAAATTAAACTAAAACCATATCTACCAGGATTTTTGAGTTATTGTAGTACCCGCAAAAAATGACTAGAGTAAACTTACACTTTCGATTTGAATAGTCTTTTCAGAAATAAGAGGTTTTCTTTCCAGGCATATGCAAATTTAAAGTTTAAAGTTTTATAATTTTATCTTTAACCGTTCAGACTATACAGCGCTCACACACACACACACCCACATAAAATAAGACACGTATAAGAAATATTTGTAAATGATTCCAATTTGGCTGAAACATTTGTAGTATCTTAACTTTCGCCTACGAAAATTACTCCCCACGTTCTACCGGGAGTTGTATAGTCATTAGAGGTTGCAATTGCCCACTAAAAAGATTAACTTAAACTTTTAACTGTTCAGACATCTTAACCAACCATTCGACTAATAGACTTTGCACACTATTCGAAACATAATAAATCGAGTGCAACATTATATAATTATGCATTCATTAGTCTTGCTTCTTTGAATGATCTCTTAGATAAATGAACACAACTGCAGAGGACACAAACCGCGCTATCAAGAACCTTGCAACCAGATGGACTGCCCTAAGTGGCATACATCTCCTTGGTCAGGGGTATGTAGCTTCAGTCCTTCCCTATATGTTGTAGCTTAATACAAATGTATTATAATTGTAAACAGTGTTCGGTGTCTTGTGGAGAAGGTATCCAGGTTCGCGGTTTGGAATGTCGCGATAACCGCGACCTGCCAAGTGTGTTGTGCGATACTTTCGTGAAACCCTCGGATAGTCAACCGTGCTCGACGGGTATCACGTGCCCGCACGAGGAGATCGAGTCGGACCATTTGGACGAGTTGTTACCCGGGTTGTACCACCAGCCACTGCTGCAACCCTATCCGCCCATACCGGCGAAAGCGGAGCGGCTTATTGGCGAACCAATCATGCCCTCGGAATCAACGTAAGTTTGTTACTTTTAGTAGATTTGTTGTGGCCGGAATTAGATTTGCATTTTTATTTCATTGTGATTGCATTCATTTTATATATGATTTATCGACATTTATTTTACTGTGGACTAGTTTTGATCGATTTTTAAGTATAACTTATTATTAATTGTTTGTGTGGTGAAATTTACTAAATAAAAAACACTTGGTAATTTTCACTAAAAAAATAAATAAAGATTTTTTCTTTTTGTAAAAACTACCAAGTATTTTTATTTAGTATACATGTATAATACTTTATGTTTTAATAAATATTATTTATTTGATCGTGGTTTATGTATTTTATTATTTAATATAATGAAACGAATTTCGTATATACTACTACAGAGTGAGTTATATTTCCTTTTGAATATATGCATTATTTCTTCAGAGCACCCTAATTTTGAATTGTCCATACGAACTTTTTTCTAGTAATATGACTAAGGCTCTGAAGAAATGATATTTAATAAAAAAGTATATTAGATAATCGTTGTATTATTTTTTTTAATTGTTATTGAACTATATTGTGTGTGGTTTTAAAATATATTTAAATCATGAAAACATTTCTTGTTTACATTTCAACCATGTGTACATAAACCCTATACATATATATTATTACATATATTTTGCTAACTCAAATTACATACGAATATTCCGATTTTCCGAATTTGACCAAGCTAAATTCCAATTCGTGGACAAAATTGTAGAAAAAAAATATAGATTTTTAATTACAAAATAAAATAAATAAATTTTCATTCATAAAAAAAATTATTCAAAAAAAAAAATTTTCACAAAAAATAAAATTATTATTACTAAAAACTGAATAAAGAAATTTAGTTGCCCATTTTTGGATTGATAATTAATATTTTGTTAAAATAAAAATAAATTTGCGAATTGTATCAGATTGAATGAAATTGAATTTACAGGATTTCGTATCGTTTCGGAAAACGGTTTATTCGTATAAGAAATTGACTATAATTTGTAAGCATCCCTTTTGACTATGTTGCCAAGCTTTATCTGTGTATCTTAATAGTTTTAACAAACTACTACTAATGTAATAATATTTGGTGTCGCAATTGCCTTGTGTGTTTTTCAGCAAATTCAAAGTGTACTTTGTCTGCGGTTGGGTGTATGTGAGGTACTTTCATCGTTTTGTCTCTATCTATCTATCTATCTATCTATCATAATATACGTATAAAAATCTATTATTCTCTCACTCACTCACTCTATTCAAAACACCTATATATATACTTATTATGAACACACGCACCAAATCTATCTAATTCTCTTACTCACTCGCACATTCACATCTAGATGCTTTCACAAAGTAACCTACCTATACCATAGGCTTTATTGACTTGAAGCTGCATCGACGCCAAAGCGACATAGAACTTTCAAACATTCTATCATCGCATCTCGTTCGTTTAAAAAAATATCTCGCCCCCACTAGTGTATAAGTAAGTAGTTTTTTTTTGCCCCTCGAGCGAAGTTTTATCTTAAAATTTCTTGATTAAAAATAAAACTCGTGATACTTGAATTAAAACGCGACGGGCGCTGGGTGCTTATTTAATTTTTCAATTACGACGAACATTTTTATTTTTATTTACTGCAAATGTTTTAATCCCAAGTTTGTTGAAATTATTATTATTTTAATTTCAATCAAATATCTCTTCCTTGAGACTATAAGATTAGTTAAGGGGATTATCATGAAATGATACTTATTCTATATCGTAATTTGTAAATAATACGTTATTTTAAATTTTATTCAAATATTTACAAATTACAATTTTTATTTTTAGGCGTTTCTAAAATCTAATTCTTTCTTTATCTAAATGGTTTTATATAGAAGTAAAAATGTCGTCTATGCTTCTTTAAGGTCTAACTATACTTCCTTACTCTGTTAATAATTATATTAATTCTTTCTGTAGGTACTGTACTGTACTGATACAATTTTTACGACATATTTATATTATTTACTATAATGACTCTAATATTGCTTTATTGTTTAAAAAAGAATAGTTTACCGGGGCTGTAGTATTTGTATGTGTACCTATGACATTGATCATTTTCACTAAACTAAATAGCAAACAACCTAAATCATCAGTGATTACGCAAAATGATCATGATGGTTGTAGCAAACTTAAGCCAATAACAAGCATCTGTCTCGCTCGGTAGTAATTCTCATCTCCAAATAACAAACAGAATATTAATTTATTCCGCAGCATATGATTTTGACATGGTACCCGTTGTTAGTTGACAGTTTTGTTTAATTATCACTGGTCGATCGCCAGCAAAACCCCAATAATACAATACAATTGTTGGCTCGTTATTGCGTGCGTGCCGAAAACAACGGGTCGTTTAATTGCGACTGCTCTAGAACTAGTTAGGAACTTGCAGGGCATAAGACTGATTATAGTTTATCGATTTTTGTTACTTTTGACGGTCATATGTTTCTCCATAGAATTCGGAATAGATCTTGTTGCCGGATGTATGTACCATGTGGTAAATGGTAATACAAGCATACCTCACCTATAAATATTCCACCTTCTAAAGTGTCAATCAGGCGCGCACAGATTACTGTAATTGTCTGTAATTTGACAAGCTAATGGGTTTAGTGTGTCTGAGTAAATTATTCAAAATATAATTTCCGAATCAGTACTAATATTACAAGGCTTCTATTACCACCCACGCTATCTTAGTCTATTTAATATTTATTCTAAACTTACCGATATTTTATAGATTTTTCAAAAATATTTCCGCACTGCTTTCAATAAAATTTTATTTAATTATAGTTCTAGATTCCTCAAAAAAAAAAACCTAATTTTCTAAGCATATAGTTTCCTCTAAACACTAGAAAGTATCACTTTTTAAAACTTAAATAATGCAATCCACTACCGAACGAAATTTACGAATTTGATAATTTTTAATAAACTAAGATGTTTGCGGTAGTTGATCGTCTTATCGAGAAATTAGTGTATTCTTACCAACAAACTGAAATATATTGGAATTGCACACGAAAGCAATGTTGAAATTGCCGAGAAGAAACAATGTAAGTAGCTTAAGTTGCAGCTTGCAAAATTGTGTTCCTCAAGGGTACGAGACCCCACTGCATGTGGTTTCATACTTCAACAGTTGCATTGTGGCCAGGAATGACTAAAGTACGTAACAATTCGCATCTTGTATGTACGAACAGGCATGACGAACAACGTTTTGTTCTTACACACACACACACACACACTCATATATCGCGCGTTGCACTCCCAACACCTACCGCCAATCTTGTTCTTACAGATTTGTTGCGGACGACTGGGGTCCGTGCAGTGTTACGTGCGGCGAAGGTGTCAAGAAGCGCGAAGTGCACTGTAAAATTTTCCTAGAGTTTTCCCGCACGATAGCTAAGCTCCCTGATAAGCAATGCTCGGGAACCAAACCAACTGATACGGAACGATGCGTTCAGGATCCATGCTCGATGGCAAATCGCATTGATACCGTCCGCGATGGGTATGTCTACATATAGATTTGTGTTCACTTTTTAAATGTGAATGTTTCCACGTAAATAATTTTCAATATTTTAAAAATACTGGAGGATATACACGTAAAGGTAACAAATCTCGTTATAGTTATCTCGACAATTCGTATTCGGATATGTTCAAGTCGTCGGGCGGGTACGATTCGTCGCCGCAGATAAGGATGAACCCGGGCTCAGGAAAGAACTATTATTGGAAGGAAGAAGGCTTTTCGGATTGTAGCGCCTCGTGTTTGGGAGGCATTCAAGAATTAATTGTTAATTGTGTACGGGAAGACAATCAAAGATCTACGTCGTCGTATATGTGTCCACCTGAAACAAAACCAGAAATTATCGTTCGGACTTGCAATGAACATTCCTGCCCGCCACGCTGGAATTACTCCAGTTTTCAACCATGCACTAAATCATGCGGTATTGGAATTCAAACTAGAGAAGTCAATTGTGTCCATGAGGTATTTTTTCCCATGGATATTTTTCTAGTATCATATATTTATTTTTTAAATGTATGTAGGTAAATCAAGGTGGTGGTTCAACTGTTATAATTCCAAACCATATGTGCACCCAACCACCTCCTCCAGACCGGCAATACTGCAACGTCTTAGATTGTCCTGTAAAGTGGCATGTGTCGGAATGGTCAAAATGTTCCAAGTCATGCGGCAGTGGTGTTAAAGAGCGCAAAGCCGAGTGCAAGCAAGTTATGGCTCAGAACCATGTGGTTGACCGGCCTCCGAACATGTGTCCGTCGTCAAAGCCGCAAGAAGTGCGGCCGTGCAATACGAAAAGTTGCGTACTAGAATCAGACAAGCCTGAGATCGTCGTCTCGAATAGCTCCTACATTCAACACGACCCGAAGAAAAAAAGGATCTCGGTGAAGATTGGCGGTTCGGCTACCGTGTTCCATGGCACTATGATCAAGATTAAATGCCACGTGAAGAGATATAATCGGACGAAGATTAGTTGGAAGAAGGATCATGTGCCGTTGACGAAATCGAAAAAATATAAAATTTCGAAAAAAGGAGCGCTTCGCATTCAGAATTTAACATATAGGGATAGTGGAGTGTATACTTGTATCGCAGGGAAATCAACCGCCGATTTGGCTCTTACAGTTAAACCTAAACCAGGTAAGTTAATAATCAAGCAACTGGGTGCTAGATTCACTAAAAATAGTTGCGCTTTGATAAAAAATATATACATACGTAAATATAAACTGTTTGTATGTTTAGGTGAATTTCCAAGTTCAGAAGAGATTGAAAAGCAAAATGCGAATCGTTTTGGTCGTAACCGCGTCGACGACTCATCAGAGCCAAAAGCAGGTGACAGAAACGACGGGCATCACCGTCCGTTTATATTAGATGACCACTCGCACGAGCAGCGACCAGGTGACGGGTTGCAATCACTACCCAAAAAGCAAACAGGACGCAATCGAGCTTCCGTCGTACCCACAATGCCGCCGATTTTATCGCAAGGCGGCAGAAGTGATGATACCAGCGGGGTCCACCGGTTGCCAACACAATCCAGCACAACTCTACACGAACACAACCAGGTTCGTTGATTTCATTTATTAAAACACATATTTTATTTAAATATAAACACAAATAATAAATACAAAATTATAATTTTTTAAATATATTAAATAAAAAAAAACTTTTTGCTTTAAGCGTTGGTAAGCAAAATCTTTGTTTTATTGCAGCCGGGTTGTATATTATAAACTATTTGTTTTGAACATATGCCAATGTATGTAGCGAGACGCCACTGAATTTAATTATTAAAACCCTCTTACATTCTAACAACCGCAAGTAACCGTAATACCTACGTACTTTAATGGAATTTCGTTTGCCATTCAAACGAAATCTAATTATTATTATTTTCATTAATAATTATAGCATTCTTTGTGCGAATTAAACAAATTCTCGTGCAAACCGTCTTGAATTCTTGTTCCGTTTAAGAATTTAAATATATTTGCAACAAGGAATTTTGTTTGGTTTTTGAATATTATTGCGTTTTGGGAAAATAACGAAAAACAATTTACATTAAATTTGGTGTGTAATAGTCATTATATATGTATGTATGTAATGATTAGAGAATTGAATATTATTGATTCGAAAATAATAGAGAACAAATTTTCAATAAACTGTCTAACCGCAAAAAGTAATTATCAGTTTGTTTGATAAGTTTAATCTTCTATCTCGGTTCGGACGAGAGACGTGTAACGAACGAAAACGATAGCTGCAATATATATTTTATTTTTTTTGTTCGGACGCTCGACTTGGCGGATCTGGGATTAAGAATGTTCCATTTATTAAATTCTAAGGCACATTTCGCTCAATATTTCCAGTCAATCTGTTACACTGACAAATTCTTCTCTCATCAATCTTCCACACAGAAACTAATCTCTGTTCTGTTCTATACGTTCTACTCGGTTTTGGCTGTTGTGTGTCCGCCTGCCTTGTATACAACTATACATAAATCGAAACCGACATTTTTTAAGATTCAATTTCGTTTTTAATACTTCTAAATCTACATTACACTTTTTATTTCATTACTCAAACAAAATTAAACAACATATTTATTTATAACTACCAAAAAAAAAACACTTTTATTGGGTAGGAATTTATTTTTTTTCCTCATTCCTTTAATTGAAAAAAACTTTCTATAAAAATAAGTAAATGGATGAAAAAGTTAATTGGAAATATTACGTCAGTAAAAATGCTTTGACAAAAAAAAAACGAATTCAAAATTATTTTTTTATCCTTTGCCGAACGACATGTAGGTCAACTTGACCTTTTATGGAAGCAGTCAAGGTTATATGAAAAATGTATAATTAAAAAATATATATATGACTTGAATGTAGAATGCATGTCAAATAAAAATTCGTTTATAATTAGTGGAATGGCGCCTGACGCGTTATTACATAATTCACAAGGACTATAATTGTCGTAAATTTTTTTATAAAATAACGCAAAAAATATTTTGTTTCTATAAATATATTTAAGAAATTTGTTATTATTTTAATAAGCTTTAAATATATTTCGTTTATTGGCGTGCTTTTACTAACAAATGACCCAAAAACTTGTGTTTTCACGCTGCGCAAATAAGGATGGAATGGTACCTTCCCAATTACCGGCAAGTTCGGGGTCGCACATTGAAGTACAGTCAAGTGCGGCCTCCAGGCCAATGCCGCATTTCCAACAACTATTGTCTAACTTACAGGTGAGCCGGACTCTTATAACCACAACGGTGGTTTCCAAAACGAAAAGTGCACAAACGAGTTGGAAAATTGGTATTTTGCATACAATCAGTTTGGAAACCACGCAGTTTCAAATATACGTACATATATGGCACATAAACCACAAAAGGCATTCAAATAATAATTCAATTTACGCTCTAAATGCCACGCACTAAATTATACATCAAATGCCGTTAAGTCTATTTAGAAAATAGCGCAGATTGTACGAGAAAAATATTAAGTTATTTAGCGAAGAGTCTCAGTAATTCTATTTGAATCGTGAAATGATGAATAATGAAGTGTTGTCGCGTTCGCGAATATGGTGCGAAAATACATATTTGGAGAATGATGAAGGTGTGTGTACGAATAGACATGGAACAGGCATATAAATTTGATTTACGACATGATACGCAGTAAACGTAACGTATGGATTTTATAGGGTGTTAATATTTTTATGTGTCGTACTAAATTGTCACAATTTTTTTTTAAATTTAAGGTCACCACACAAGTAGATTAACCCTTTATAAATACAATTGTAACGCTGTCGCTACTTATATTTAGGTATATTTAGATTTAATCGTGGATGGTCGAACCATCTAGCGGTTTTCTCATGTATGGTAAACGGAACTTACCCTACCCGTTGGATGGGACACGGGTTACCATCGGCGGTAGTAATATGGTCGGTATGGGAACTGGAGCTAAAAGTGATCGGTAAGCTTTGAAGCTTCGATAAAATCCGAGAAGTGATTAAAATGCTCGAAGATCTCGAGTCAACCAAAACGGTAAAGGTAACTCCACATATTGAAACGTCTAAGTAAGATCTCGGTAAGATCATACTCGCGAGATGCTAACGCATAGTTAACAGCGTTCCCAGCCATAAAAGAAGAAATAAAAGCTAACCAATATTGAAATTCTATTCTTATTACAATACTGATCTTTGCACATAACTGGGAATTTGAGGCCAATACATTCTAGGGTAACTAGTACAATTAAAATTCAAATACTGTATAACGATAACAGGGCAAATTTAATGTGAGAGTGGCTATACTCAACGATGGATGTGCAGCGATGGCTCTCGAGGAAGCTTCGGCTAGTGGCTCCAAGATATTTTTGTTTGGGCGCCAGTCCGGTGTTCCCGGACATCCTGGAGGTGGCAGAGAGTTGTATGGGCTGCGCTCAGCTGTCTGGTCTTGAGTTTTCCCTATCGCCAATTGCTGGTTTTGGTGACAATATTCCTCAGTACGGTCCTGGTCCCGGTGCAATATACGTATGGTAACGTCGGTACCAATTGCCTTGAAACAGGTGTTATCTGCAAAATATAAGCGAGACGGGAATTTATAGCCACGGTATTAACGGGATTTTAACAGAGAACTATACGATAAGTGACGGGAGATAATTTTTGAATACTGAACCTACGCCTAACGCTAAATAATCAAAATGAAGAACAACGTAGTAAGTCGCGTTCCTGTCAACCGGTACAAAGCGTCAGTAGTAAATGTTTAAATACGAAATACTTAACTTCGTAGATTTGCTTTTATCGGCACCCCAACTACGGAATTTGAATTTATAACACTATATATAAAAAAAAAAACGTATGGTGAACGATACGACAATGCACAAGACAACCGCCTTGCTAGCTGGTAAACCGATGAGAAAGCGATATTTTGACTATTTTCTGAAAACGACCAGTACATTCGGAACGAGTTGGATTAATTAGCCCAGCTCAAGGTACGCACATTGCGCGCGCTTACTACGGCGACCGGCTAGCGATACAAAATTCACTGCTTACGTTGAAACCGCTAGATGACTCGACCACCCACAATAAGGTGTAAATTGCGACAGAATTACACTATTTTTCATATTTGTCTGCTTAAAATATCCTATATATGTATATATATATATAATAAAACATTGATTTATTTTCTTCTTTATAGGAATGTTTTTTAATTCAAGTTGTAATCCACTTAAAAGTTCTTAAGGGTGTTTAATAAACGAATTTACCTCTAAAAAATATATTTAATAACTTGCACTTTTACTTTCGTATAACGAGCACATAAATAGTATAATTCAAAATGTTCATGAATTAATTTTAATGATTTGTAATAACAAGTAAAGTTTATTTCGAAACTTATTTTAATAATCTTTCACCGCACTTACATATACATATGTATACCACTGGAAACAGTGTGACAATTTGACTTACCCCCCAATAGTAACATTCACAATAACAAAGGCACAGCAACTTTGGCCATTCCAGACATTCGGGAACTCGCGGGGCCATCGAATGGTCACGTTCCCCCCTTCTGGTCTAACCCACCCCACCTACACAGAATCGCCATTACCCTTCCCCAACATCACGCATCTCACCCCGAAAGACGAGCAACAAGGACACGCTGTAATTCTCGGCAAAGGAACAACAGATAATTTAGAGTTTAATTGGATGATCACCGAATGGTCGACATGTTCACAATCATGCGGCGGTAATGGCTACCAAATGAGGGGCGCGCATTGCATGGTATTTTTATTTCAACTATAATACAATAATCTCGAAGAATTTCAGAATTATTTATATATGATAGGTTCGGCTACATAATACAACGCAAGATGTAGACGCAACACTGTGCGAAGATGCTGGTTTAGCGACGCCACCAACAATACGTAAGTGTGGGGCTGATGAGTGTCCGAGATGGGTCGCTTACAATTGGACACCGTGCGACGAATCACGGTGCTTCAATTGGAATACGGGTAAACCAATCTCTAGATTAAATATGAGCGTTAATTGTTAATTTTACTATTTTTGAATGCAGCGATGCAAAAGCGGGAAGTAATTTGCCAGATTGGGAATTCGACTGATGTGGATCATTCGTTATGTGATGTGAATGAGAAACCAACACATCGCCAAGAATGTTCGAACGAGAAATGTAAAGGCACTTGGAAAGTTGGTGAATGGTCAGACGTACGTATTTTTTATTAAATTAAAAAATAAACAAGTCATACATAAATGTATATGTTCATTTTGTAAAAATATATATAATTGATAAAAATGTCCTAATTACTTTAAGTTGGGTGGATAGGTAAAAAAAGGTCATTTTATTTCAAATTTGATTAATTTTACCAACTGTTTGCAACTCATAAATCAGTCATCTTCAGAGTAACGGGGATAGCCTCTAGCCTTTCTAGTTGACCCCAGCTACCCTGGAGATGACTTTATTAATCGAAAGCAGTCGATAAAATTATTTCAAATCTGAACTAAATATTTAACTAAAATATTATCATAATCTCACAACCGAGCTTTAATTATTAATGTACTTTGATAAGCTGGTCAATAAAATAATGTTTGGGTGACAGTGTGCAGCGGCGTGCGAGTCCAAGGGGGTAAAATACCGAATTTTACAATGCGTATGGTATGGAACGAAAAAAGCAGCAGGGAACGCGTGCAGCGAACAAGCGCGCCCCGCCGTTATGAAAACCTGCCGAGGGTCCCTATGCCCGAAAGGTTGGGGTACGTATCACTCTTTCGAATCACAATTTTATTGTTAATACATATTTATTTAGTGAACGACTGTAAAGATCATTCGGCATTTTGTCCAAATGTGAAAGCAATGAACATGTGCCGTGTTCAACGGTACCAGCAACAGTGTTGCCATACTTGTCGAATAAAACCGTGAACATCGCACAAGCGACAACCAAAACCATATAGCTAGGAACAATTTTGTTATTACGATCCGTGGAATTTACATGAAATTCATTGTGGATCTTAATATATTTGTACATGTGTTGTGTATGGACATGTGTGCATGTGTGAGTGGAATACAAGGCGACCAAAACAGTGCTCATATATTTATTGATTCATTATTATTAGTGTACCTATTTACGTTTCATTATATGACGAAAATTAGGACTACGCGGAAAATTATATTCATTGTCGCTCAACAAATTTAAACTATTACATCTTTTTATTGTAATACCTCACATAGTATTCCGTTTCCACCTTCCTTATATACATCGTCTTCCATACCCAACATTCACCCCTAAACATCAACGTAGGTACGCCATATATATAGATTCACAATTTTATATAATTAATTATACACATACATTCGTTAATTATAATTAAATAAATGTTTTATATATTTTAATAAAGAATTAAGCATCTTATAAGTGGCAATGATTGTAATTTCCGTGTAGTGATGATCTCTAATAGTGTACTGTTTGACTATTACATACTTATATACATTTGCGTTCGAATGTACGTACGTATTTAACAAAAAGACTGAATGTTGTAAAACTATACACTGAATTATTAAGGGCCTCCTTATCTCGTAGTTGTAATTCCAATTTTGAACTAACTATTGCTATGATCTTTTCAAACAACAAACATACTCACGTTCCTTGTCATTTCCGTTATGATTTGAACGGCTTACGTAGCTTCAAATGTAGTTTACTTCGAATTGTTGTTTGGGGATTCTTGCCTTAAAAAAATTCCCCGACTTTATTTATAAACAAATAATTCTATAATATGTGCAATAATATCCATTTAATTATTTTTTTTTATAAAACCAGTACGATTTTTGAGTATGCTAATTCAACAAAATGTTTTCTATTTATTTTTGAATTTGTATAATTCGTAAAATTTGCATTGAACAAAAACGTACTGGGTTCCGTTTTTGTTAGATAGTCTAAGCAATAAATTAAATCTACTACAAATTGAACATATTTTCACAAATCATACGTTTAATTTTTGAAATACATTACCGTAAATTTTTTTGATGAAAACAAATCTATATCTCTGGTAGTGAATCCAACTAGCCAATAATGTTTAAGGGATGTAATCAAGGGTAGATAACTGCTGTGCGGCGGTCTAAACGAATGGGATTGTTAAAGATTAACAGATTAATAAGAAAATTAGTAATTTTTAGTAAATAGTACTTCAAGTATTTTATCTAATGACCATTAAAGTAATACACTTATTTCATTAGTATCGAATAGAATTCGGAGATGTGTAACTGTTTCAAAAACAATCAAATCTAGTTGGATTTTTATTTATTACTTAATTCAATCATTAATAAAAAAAATGCACTAATATTAACACGTTGATTGCCAAACTAAAACCTAAAATATTGGAGTCAACATGTCATATATTACAAATTGTTTTTGATAAAATAGAGTCTTTTGACCACTAAAGTTATTCATGTACCATAATATAATTCATTATTTTTACTTTTAATGTACATAAAAATCAATTATGTGGTAATTACATTATATTGAAAATAACTTGAGTGGTCCAAATATCTCCATTTTAAACATCAAAATATCTTATTAAATATATATATATATTTAACGAGGAGTTTACATAACTAAGTAATGTGGTATTAAAATTTGCAATTGGTCGTAAACATAATATAAAATATTTACTAATCGGGACGCACTAATAATTATTTTATAAAATTTCGGAAAATCTTTTAACATTAAAACGTATTTTCTTATATTTCACAATTCGAAACGCGTACGGTGTGTATTCGTCTCGTAAGACAAGCATGAATAAAAACTTGTTAAACAAAAATGTAGTTGTGAATAACCAAATGGCGAACCAATTATTTTTGTAAATTTATTGTGCAATAATTCCTACTTGTTAATTAAATCTATTGTTGGTTTTTTTTAATATTCCACCTGCAATATCGATTATTTTAATGATCAAAATGGCAACTGAATATTTATATTTGAACAGTGTATGAGTTTATAAAACCACACGCATTGTAATTTTGTCGAATTATTTTTAAACAAAATTAAAACATTTGTAAATATATACATAACTATATATTTTTTCATGTATAACGGAGAGTAAATAACTCTACTTATAAGATCATACACTGTTTTATATATATGTTACAATTATTGTTTTCAGTGTACCAATAGCAATATGAAATGTATATTTGTTAGTTTTAATTATAAAAGCACAAATTGATTAATATTTTATTATTTTTTTGTAGATATTTTTAATTATATGTATTTAACTTGTTGCACAAATTGATTAAGAGCCGTATTCAAAGATTTTGAATATCTTAAACCAGTATTAATTTGATGATTTTTAAAGTATATAAATTTTGATGAATACGGATGTTAGTCGCAATTATACAAACCGGCATGTTTTGATTATATTCCTGTGGACCGAATCCAAATATTGAATTATTACCTGATCTAACTACTCCTAAACATAAATAGTTGCGCGCGAATATTATAAAAAAAGCTGCCTGAATGCATTTTTGAAAACCAAACTATGTATAAATCAAGTCACTCAATTAAGTGATGGAGCTACTTGTATTAAGAACGATACTGTGTTACCCTTGCAATACCTACCTACCTACATTCCATATAAATAAAATGCAGTATTCAATGTTGACATAAAAACCCTATTCATACATTTACATACATAAATTTGCAAACGTTAAGATCATGATGTGTGATGATACATAGAATTATTATTATAATAATTATAACGACAAACATGGTCTTGTTATTATGTTAAATACTATTATGATCGTTTATTTTACAATAAATGATGAATACAAAAACTATTTCAACAATATGCAATTAATCCCACTTAAACTCTAAACTATTATTTATGAAATTAACCAAAACTTAAAGTTTAAGTGTAATTAAATGCAATTTACAATTATTCTGTAATCCCATAAAAGTTATCTCATGTTTACTTTAGGTTTATAATACGCCGCCCTGGTGACGAAATGACGAACTTTACTTACATAAAAGAACCAAGATCTGCGCTATATATTAAAAGAGTTTCTATTTTTAAAAAAAATTATTTTAATAGCGAATCCTCAAAGTAATAAGCTAATAAGCTTATTGATGTTCATTTTTGTAAGTTTCTGCAATTGTTTTCCAATTATGTAACAACTGTTCTTGTGGTGTTTTCCATAATCGTTTTAACAAAGACCATCCAGCGACTTGGGTTGTTAGTATATACTCGTTATCTGGATTTTGCAGACTTGAGTAAATACCGATAACCAGTGATTGGCATAGGCGCGCAGCTATGCAAATCTAAATAAATTATAATTCAAGCACAATTAAAATAAGAATAAAAGCAAGTCGCACAAACCTTCAATAGTTTTAATTCATGAACGGGTACTTTTCTAATAGTTTCATAACCAGCTAAAAAATAACCACCGACCTCTAGTTCTTCGCCATGTATAATCATATACGTAATGGCGACAGCCAATTCGAAAAGTAAACACGAATATTGGCAATCGCCGAAATCTAAAATCGAATCCACTTGCCAAACACCATCAGTTTGCCGTACGACTATATTCTGCTCATTGAAATCACCATGAATGACACATTTCTCTAGAGTATTCATGTGCCCTAACACTTCGATTTCAAATTCTCGCATTACGTCCTCGACTAATTTTGCGCGTTCCACATTTTTTATTACGTATAAAAATTGACGTATATCTAATAACGAGTCCAGCATCCATAATGAGCGATAATTGGTAAAGCCTGGGTGTTCAAAACCCTTAAATATAAATTAAATTATATGTCCTACAGTGCGAAGTATTTTTTTACAAAATGAACGATTAATACCAGCAAAAGTGAGTCTAGATTCGCAATAAATTTGCCGGCATCATAAAATAAATGTGGTGTCGGTGGTACATCGCAAAATATTGTTCCAGGCAAAAATTCTAGGAGTCGTACTATATGGTTGTTATCATTTGATAAAGTTACTACCGAATAATATTCGCCGTTTTTGTTCAAAACAGGCTTTGGACATTTTATATTATTTTTTCCTGACAAATTAAATTGTTTTACTTTCTTATACGAAATAGTTAATGTAATAATCATGCAATATTATGTGTGTGTGTGTGGCTCAACATTTGCATCCTAACTCTACGTATAAGACAGTTCTATTGATGATATTTTATTTAGAATAAAAAATATGATAGTAAATAAAAGATAACACATATAATACAATCAATTTACCTACAAATAACATCATATCAATTTGAGCTTTAACAAAAGACTCTTTCTGCGAATCGAGTTTATTTAAAATTTTAAAAACGTATCCGTTCTCGTTTATTTTCGCAATATTCGCACTACCGCAAAACGCGTTAACATGAATTTTATAATTTCTATCATCGTACGATTTTAACTCGACAATCGATTTACATTCAATGCCATACAAATTCTCGAGTAATTTCTCACAATCACTTAGACAAATATTCGGTTTGATTTCATCGCCCGGCTTTAATATCGCACTCATTGCTTACTGCTTCTACGCACTAACACGGTTGAATGAGTTAAATATATCGTTAAGATCTATTCAAAATAAATTAGATGATACTGTACTCTTGTACATGATAAATAAAGATAAGCAAATCTGTACTCAGTGATAACAATCTTATACGTAGCATTACGCGACATATAAATCATTTTTAATTCATTTTTATTTATTTAACATTCATACATATATCTTATAACAATAAATAATTAGTCTGAGCAGAAAACGCGACTCTTAAAATTGAAAATTATTTATAATACAATGCTATACTGCACTTATCGCCTTTGTGCTCTATCGCGTAATTTAATCAAATTCAATAATAATAATGCATAGTAAGAATAAAACTAAAGAGAAAATGCCGATTTTATACTTGCCTTAAAAATTGAAAAATGTTACACCGACAACGAATTCGTCAACACACAAACTTTGAACTCTGAAAGCTCAAAGGAATACTAACGCATTTTAGCATGCGTTCTTACTACACCTTGAAGTGTTTTTTAGAAGGGGGTACAAAGCTTCTTTCATTTCTCCTACCCGAGATACAGTGAAATTGAAAAAAAAACTAGGAGGGCCTAAAATTGATCATTTATCGCAAGTAATAATATTGTTGTTGCATATCAAATTAAAGCTAATTTTATGCTCTATATATTTGTAAGAGTAACGATTTTAAGAAATATTAAAGATTAAGGAAAATTTGGGCGTTTAAAAATTCCTTGCAATAAATTTATATTTGTTGATAGTTTATGCATGTTAATACTTTAAAATCAGAAACCAGTATTTATTAAAAGACGCCCGCCAGCTGAGTATGTCTATCCTTTTCCCATTTCTATAGGGATAGGATTTAATTCAAAATTTCTGGTTTATGCAGGAAAACTTATGCGAAGTAGATTGAGAAAATCAGTTCTGTGACCACCGCCGGTCATTGCATTTCGGTTTTAACGTTAGTGTGCATATGAATAATTGTTGCAGTGCGGAATCATGTAGACTAGTATATGAACTTTTAAAAATATAGAGCAATTATCCGTATTGCGCAATTAGACTCTTATGAACTTTTGGACCATATTAAATTCAATATTAATTTTATTTAACTACAGTAAGACCCCGCTTAACGCGGGGTATACGTTCCATCAAAAGAGAGCGTTATACGAAACAGCGCTAAACGAGGTCATCTCATCATGTAAATAATGGGTTTAAAACAATAAAAATACGTTTGTGTAACACCGCAGTGAAAAAGCAATGAAGATAATTTACTATCAATTACGGGAAAGCCCAACGCTGTGTGTAATTTTTGGGGAATCCCACTATTCCGATAAAACCGCGTTAAACCGGAACAGCGCTAAGCGGGGTCTTACTGTATATATATATATGCACATAGTACAACATTCGCGGTTTGTTGTAATGCGCCGGGTACAACATAGACATTTTGTGCGCGTGTGCAAGACGAGGAACCGGATGTCGGCTCTTGCAGATCAACTCGCTTGCAACTCTAAATGAGGAAGTGAGTATATCTTAATAAAAACATTTTGCCCTTTTCAGGCAATTATATCTCAATACGGATTTTTATTATAACAGTTTATATTTGCGAGAAATTTATTTACACTTGTTTTAATAAGCGCTATTTTTGCTATTTTATGTAATAATTAAAATAAAAATTCATTTTTTTTTGCAATATTCATTTTATTTAAAATTCTTACTATGTACTACTACATATATATAAAATATATAAAACAGTTGCACACGCGAAATAAAATAAAACCTAGTTTCCCTCGAGAATTTTGCAGATTTCGTTGGTCCCTCTTTGTATTTAAATTTTCCTATGATTTTCAACTGATTTATTTATATGCAACCAACTCCTACCGTAAATAAAATATATCTAGCACGTATTTTATAAGAAAGTTCAATATAATACACACAATTAATCAAGTACAAGGATTATTTTCTTATGTATTATCGATAACATTTACGAGTACACTTATTCCGCTATTCATATACTACGTATAAGAAAGTAAAAATTCGAAACGATACTACAGGCGCCATCTCATATGGAAATAGTGAACTAAGTAGTCTCCAGTGGCGTTGTTTGTTTTAAATTTATATAAAATCAGAGTTTTCGCGTTTTCAAACTTAATATTTGTGTATATGAATATGGATTTGTTGCCTTTAATTTATTATGGTGTATTATTTGTTTTTTTTTTGTGTAGATGTGTATTGTATTATGTTTTTTATATATTTTATAAATGTAGACACAACGCTCTTTAGTCTATGGTTTGCAGTGAACGTTCCCAAAATATTATAACGTGAACTCAAGCGGCTACATATCTATGGGGATGTAAACAAGCATTTTATAGTTTTCACGAAATAAATTACGAAACATGAGTGACACGTCGATATCTGTGTCGGGAGCAGAGAAAGAAAATAACCGTGGTAAATTATCGAAAAAACATCGCAAGAAAAGTAGTGATAGTGACTTGGATTCCGATTTCGATATTAACCTAAAAATGCACACAGACTTGAAAGACAAACCCGACATAATGAGTTTCATCAAAAATTTGCAAAAGTTTATCAAGAAGCAAGAGAAAAAAATCAAAAAACTTAAAAAAAGTGCTAAGAAGTGTGTGTGTAAAGATGCAAAATACGTTGAAAAACCGACGCAATTTCTATCAAAAACGAAAACTATTGGTGTACAAACTAGTGATTTGGAGGAATTTATTAGCGATCAAAAGCCTAAGACTCTCACGGAAGAGATTAAAGAAGCTGCGGAGAGTGCTATGGCGCAAACAGGCTTCGTTTATGAAGCTACATCAGGGATGTACTACGATTATAAAACTGGATATTATTATAATGCTGTATGGTTTTTTATTGTTTCTTTTAACAATAATTAGTATTTTATTTGTGTTTTGTAAATAGGAATTAGGTTTATATTATGATGGCAACACCGGCACATATCTGAGTTATGATAAGATAACTGATACTTACACCTATCATTCGCAAACAGATGTAGTGAGCACTAAGCCATTAATAGCAGAACAAAAACGGCAGAAACGTAAACAGCGTAAAGAACAAGTACGAGATTTTTAATTTTGTAATGAATGTAGGGTGATTTGTGTTTGTTTTTTTTTTGTTTTGTTTATAGGTAAACACAAATTCTGTTGTCGATGGTCTACTGTGCAATTTGTCGAAATTAAGCATAGACCAATCACGTTCGAAAGCGTTAGGTATGTACCAAAACAAGTGCCTTAGTCTAAGATTTGGTTGTGTTTCTTGTAGGAGGATGGGAATAAGAGGACCAGACGCAAAGTCACCGATAGAAATACATACAAAATGGCGGATGGTATCGCTTTGGAAGAGGGGGAGTGCTCTGGGTCGGACCGAAGCTCAGATGTTGAGATTATCGTGTCTAGTGATAGTGAAGCTGATTGTGGGGGTAATTAATTTCAATGAAGAAGAATTGTGATATCTTTAAAAGACTTTTAAGCAATATTGTAACATTTTAATAAATTTAAGAAATCTTCTAGATTTATTTCTGTGTATAATATATATATTTTTTTTTTTTTATTGCAGAACTCGCGAACTCATGGCCGCCTTGTATGCGTGTGATCGTAAAAGAATCTGAAAAACCAGATAAATTTAAAATCGGTTCGTTGTTCATCATCACTTGCGACGGCGGCACGTTAGGTCGCGAAGGTGACCACGCGATCGTAATCCCAGATATAAATGTGAGCAAAGTACACGCGCGCATCACGTTCGATCGTGATGTCGGTACGTATATGATTAGTGATCTCGGTTCGCAAAACGGTACGGTGTTGAATGGCGCACGGATTTCGGAGGCGAAACGCGTCAGCGAATTGACGCCAGTGGTGCACGGCAGCACGATTCAAATCGGTACGAATAAGTTAGTGTGTCATGTGCACGATGGCGCGAAAACGTGCGGCCATTGTGAACCAGGCTTAGTACAAATTGAACAACCTCCAAAACGTAAATTATATACAGTATACGAATGTGAAAAACGAATGTCATGACGTTTTTATTTGTAGTTGTTACAGAAATCGAAAAGCCGATTAGCAAAAATACGCAGTACAAAAACGAGGTGCGGCGATTACGGAAGAAGTTTGGGTTGGAAACGCAGGGTAATAACACTGAACTCGCTGAGGGTTATTCGGATCGAGCTGGTGAACGTAGGAAAAACGTCGGTGGGCATGATGGTACCGAAAAAACTCAAGTGGCTTCGTTGAACGAGTAAGTCCAAACTATATTTCCTACTCGATGTATGTATAAGGGGGTGTCTGCCTCTTTTGAGGGTATAGTTATGTGTAAATGTTTAGATCAATACCTTCTGAAAACAAAGGGTTCAAAATGCTGGCGAAAATGGGCTGGAGCGAAGGACAATCACTAGGCAAAGACGGATCTGGTGTCACCGAACCGGTACGTTTTATTTGATTTTAATTTGTGTTTCAATAAAGCAAACTTGTTTATATTTACCTATCCCGAAATTACTTTACGCCATACGTATAATTGCTTTTTAAAGATACTAAAAGCAGTTTTTTATTTCGTTTCTTGTGTTATAAAAATATAATACGTGTAGTAAATGTTGAATGTTTAAATAATCCGCGCGAAACGAAATTGTGTGTACAATAGGTGAGTAGCCACTTAAAGCGTCGCCATTTATATGAAGATTATAACACCCGGTTTATCTGTAGCGTGTGTATATATATATAAACAATCGCCCACGGTAAAAAAAAGGTCGTTGTGGTTGGTTGGTAGGTAGGTGTAGGTACAAATTGCACTCAAACTTAGCACCAGGCCATGTTTGAAAATCACCAAAACAAATTTACTTATCTTTGTGACCGTGTGTCTCGTCTGTATGTCTGTTTATTTGCTTGCTTTTTTCGCTGCATATGAAACGCGAAAAGAGGCTATAATACTCGCTAGTTTTATGATGCGTTATTTATCGCTCGAAACATTTTATTTACCCACGCACCCAACTATCTACGTTCATCTTTAAATGTGGCCTAATCTTAATTTTCACGATGAAATTAAACCCCATTCAATACACAGAAAAATATCCATTAACCTATCTTATACGTAGATGTTTAAAATACTTGATTTAAACCCACCATTTTGTCTATAATTGCAATATGTACTATAGATATTTTAATCTATAAATGAGATTAAAATAACTATAGACCAAAAACTATGCACAATCATTAAAATTATTTACGAAACAGTTGCTTTGCAACCCGGACGGATTTTTTTATTTTAAACTTTTACTACTCGTATAACTGCTGGCTATAGACCAAACAATAACACCTACTTTATTTGTATGTATGTATATATCCTCAAGGTAAGTACCTACCTACATTTTGTTATTATTTGCAATCACTTGTCAGCACGGAAGTGACCTAACTTCAACAATCATATATCATAATTTAATAGCGCATTTAATGTCTGCGTTGATGTATAGTAGTAAATGTTGGATATAGATGACAGTGAATAAAAAAAAAACTGACGTACTCGCGAAATTATATACGTCAACTGATACGCATTGTTAGTTGCATATATTTAGGCGTTCTTATTATTTACTCTAAGGTCTAACTCACAAAACGTAGACATATTGAACTATAGGTGTAAAGTAGTCAAATTGATTTAAATCATATGGTAAATCTATAAATAATATATGAAAGAACTTTTGTTGTCGGTGGGGTTTTTTTTTGTTAGTTTTGTTGAGAATTCCGTTAGAATCTATGCGAGGGAGGTCAGTAGATCGTATACTGTTAGCGGTAACAAATAAACTAAAAAGTGACGGGAGGAGAAAGGATAATAAACTAAAGAAAATACCTACTTTGCCTATACAATTAGTTTTGCAATTTTACTATTTGTAAAAAAAACGACTTGTAACTCGTAAGATTCGCGTAATTTTCTACCTATCAAAATCCATAAATGATTCATGTTTTGGGATTGGTGGTTGAATTATGTTTAGTTTGAGGTGTTTTTAGTAGCTGGCGTCTTGATTTAAAATGTATAAATGAGGCCGCATATTGATGTACCATGGTACAAAAAGAAATGATAAAGAACCGCACGAGCACAATTCATCCGATGATATATTACTCTTGCGGGGAACGAGGTGGGGTGGCAGAGACCGCGGCGTGTGTTTTGGCTGGCCGCGTAAGACCGGTAGCTGTTGCGCTGATCACCTGCTTCACGGCCCTGTCACTGCACACGTGTGTGTATGTGTGTGTGTGTTTCGGATGGTCAAAGACCGGTTCTTATGGTTTGGTTACTCTTGCATGTGCTCGGCACAAGTCTCTTTTCCTTAGTTTTTAATGCTATAGCTGGTGGCTTTGCCATTGCCACTTGCCTCGCTTGGCAACACATTATAAACGTATATTATTGGAGTGCATGTATCTTTGGACCACTCCAGTCTGGGTCACATTCGGGTAATTCCATAACCATAAACTCGCAAAGATTTCAATTTTAATTAGTAATTACAATAAATCTTTATCGAATATACATATATGTTTGTAATCATTTGCGATATTTTTGAAATTCTCCACTGTGGTTTTCATATGAAAAATTTTTTTTTTTTTATTTTGGTCAAGTTGAGAATTTCGTGGTATTATTTGAACCGAAAACAAATGCACCTGCACCATATAAAATGCATCTTGATGCTCGTCGCGGTATGTATATGCGTGCAATTCAGAATGAGAGAGAGAGAGAAAAAATAAATAAAAATTGACGAAATTACCCCCATAAACGCTCCGAACTAGATCATATTTCAACTGGATTTTGACGTGGTTAAAAAGTTAAACAGATAAAATCTTACCCAGTTTAAAATTTTACCTACGTGACGTGATGTGCCGTGCCGTGCCCGGCCGTTACAGACGTTACAGACGTTACATTCTTGCTTGGGAACAACTCTTATATGTTGATATTTTTTATCAGATATTCAAATAAAAATCATTTGTCATTCTTGCAACTGTATATAATATTTCTTTTATGTCTGTACACTGAAATAAACTCTCATTACTACACGACGGCAACATACCAGCATTTTATTACGCGAATATTTTTAAGCCCTAATATATAAAATTATTTCTAAGAAAATGCATTTTCTTATCTTCTCTCATACATACATACATACATAACAACAAAAATATTAATATCTCAAGATCTTCATCTGATTGGCAATTTTATTCTTTAATATATCAATACAATTTTGAGTGGTGTTGGTGTATTATTTTGATTTGATGTTTCTTTAAGATAAAAATTAGAAGATTGCATTATAGTGATGCGGAAACTGTTTTTACATCGATTCCGTGGTCGATGTGGTTTGTAGTCTGGCGTGAATGCAATATTGATGTTTTTTTTTGTTTTGTTTTCTAGATGATTACTGCAAGAAAACAAGTAAATTACAAATGATTCTCAATACAACAGTTACTTTACATTTTTAAACCTAGCATTGCATTAAGTTCGGTTTTTCTAAAGTTAGAAATTTTCGGTCTACTTATTCATACATATGCAAGCATATATGCGCAACTTCTAAGAATTTCTATATGTTATGTCTATTAGGTTTTTTTCGCTCCTAATACACGCTGTCTGCGCAATCATGACTGTTCAATTTTACAGCAGCAGCATTGGTCCGCGCGGCATTCATTCCACTCCCCGCAAACTAATGTGGATTTTTTTTTATTTGCGAGTAATTGTGTTACCATTTATCTGTCTGCGAATTCTACACTGATACAGACAGGGACTCAACCTTTTCCACATATAGATACAACGGTTGGGAATGAGACGATACTTTATCGGCCAGACCTAAGTGGTCAGTGTTCAGGGTCAGGTTGTTTTAGCATTTGCGACCTAGACCAATATAGTACAGTAATGCGATGAATTTTTTTTTTATTGTACATAGGGTTCTGAATGCGGACCTGTAATTATGAGTGAGATGGTAGATAAAGTAAATATTAGAGATGCGAAACCGTCGCAGACATAGCGGCGTATATGCAAATGCAGTGCATAGGATTTATAAACAAAAAAGGGGTAATAAAAAAGTCGGGCTAAAATTTTCAATCTGCAGGTGCTTTCGGCTATCGTCTGCCACACGTCTGGGTATATTTGGGTCAAATGCATAGTCACCCATACCTTCTATACCTGAACAACAACACGCCTAATTGGGGGGTTCCACTCGCCTTGGTGCACTATGACAAATTAAACAACTCGTGGAAAACAATATTTGTATGCCATGGTAGGGAATCAACGTAATTTTTGGTTTTACAAATTTTTTTTTTAAGTAACTAAAATTTCGGGTTTGTTTATTTTAAAGTTGTTTTTAACATTTTATAGATGCAATTTCACAATAATATTGACGTTTTATATTAGCACTTTACATTTACAACATTGACGAAATAACATTTAATAGTTCCAATGTCAAAATAATCATACTTATACGCACTTGAGAAGAAAAAACTGTTTTCTAATGAGTCATTTCCCGAAAAGACATCTTGAACAATAAAACAAACAAAAAAAAAAAACTGGTACATACGTACGGACATATGTACAAGATTGTTTTTTGAATTACCACACACACAACATACAAAACAGAGGTATCATATAATTGCGACATTATAATATTACATCATTGTTTTCCAGAAATATACACTTGCAAATCGCACACGTGTAGGTAATGATGGGAGGAGGTATAATTAAATGTTTTTACGGCAATCATTTGCTACATCAACACAATTTATGTTATACATCACCTTAAATGTATATCCTCATCCTCAATGAACTTGTTTGCTTACAAATGGTCGCTAACTTAGTCAAACGTATTTTTGTGTAGTCTAGAAGAAACGTCGCGTTGTTTTGCGTTTGCAAACAAACAAAGATGAATCTGTGCAACAGGTGCATTGACGAACTTGACAGATTCTTTGCGAAACTAGGATGGCGAAGCGGTCAGAGGAGAACAGAAAATCACTGCGATGACCTTGACGGAACAGATGGAGCCTTTTTTTATTGTTTCCTGTTTTATTGTTGTTTTTTTTTTTTGTTTGTTTTGTACTAGCGTACAATGTTCGCCCTTTTGAATCGCTTCAAAATAGTTCATTCATAAAAAATATCTACCCATAGTTCCGAAATCGACGATTATAAATTGTAAACGCTTTGGAACTAATTCTCGTTTTTACTCACACGAAATATAAGCATTTTTATCGAAAATATGACCTTTGTGTGTGTGTGTATAAGAAAGTAAAAATACAATAAAAAACTAAAAATCGCCAAGTGATGCATCGTATGAAGAATTTGGTTTTTGTTGTAAAGGTTTTTTTTTAATGAACTCGCATCGTTATAAAATCGTGAATTTTATTATATAGCAAGTCTTTTATGATTTGTTGATTGGACTTATCTAAATCTGAAATGATGGGACTTCTTCGAATTGAGTGCAAACCACGACGTTTATATATATATTTTTTTTTGGCAATTAACTTTATTGCTTTGGAAATATAGTTTGTCTATCCGAAATTACGTTCGTTTTATGCGTCTATGAATCTACTTTAATACGTTATTGTTGGTAAAATAATTCGTCTTAGGTGAACGAATTATGGTCCCGCTGAATGTCCAACCGCACATTTGGGGCCATGGCGTTTTGCAGTGTCGAGTTATGTGCGTCTGTTTTGGTTATAAATATGTCTGGACTGGACTGGGTACGGTGGGTATGCAGAGTGTCTGCGGCCCACAGTGGAATCCCAAACTTGCGGATCTGGTATACCGATGTCGGTTATATTGAGGCGTGGGTAGCACAAGAATATTACACGTTTTCTCGGTATTACCTATTTGCCTAATGATGTAATACGATGTATGAGGGGGGACACATTTGGTTTGTTCATCAAGTACCCATTTTTTTTTTTTTTTGAGCCCTCGCCCCGACTTGGTAGGTATGTATGTATACACCATACGCGTACCTACGCCTCTGAGTTATTATACATTTCCCGTTTAACCGTTGTAACCCATATGTGTGATATGACGACTATGCTAATGCGACTACCTGCTCCGACTAGACTGTGCTAATTTTTTTTTTTTTGCGTGCAGGAACATCAGTTTTAAAAATATAATTAATCGGTCTGCTGTCTTATTTGTCATTCGACCTTGCCAATGGCGTGCGATTGCCATTGTTTTCGTCTTCAAAACACTTGGCTACCGTTGCTGCATTTTCAATAGACCATAAATAAAGATGAGTTTACCTAAACTTACAAGCGTTGGATAACTTTGCTTAAATTATTCGACTTATCCACAATTCTTTCTTACTTATACGTAGTATAAGTCAGTATTGTAATAATCTCGAGATTTTAACGGAAATATACCTCGGTTTTTTTTTTAGGATAGACATCTGCCTGTATGTGTGTTTTGCATTTGAATTCTATTCGTAGTAGCAAATAATGTTGTAACTTCCTCTCAATATATCAATAATACCATTTCAAAACAACATCTCTTAAATATTACAAAAATACAGATCCCACATAGACCTATACTTAAGCACACTATTACATAACTAACCTAATGGGGATAACATATAATCTCGCAAGAAAATGACTGCTGATTTCCGTGTTATTATATACATCTCATATTTATTTTTATTTTTTTGTCTTTCCGGTAAGATATCCCACATAAGCAACGCCGCAGGGTCCATATTGTGAGATTGCTGTGAAACGCGAAACCTATCCGTGTTAAAACGAACAAAGCCGCAAAGAGGAAAAGAGTTATGTATATCGACGCAAAAAAAAAAAGAAAATATTAATTACGTAATGTGTTCGAAAACGATAATGCACTCAAATTGCAATATATACAAATTTCTTTAAATCGTGAACATTACAAAAGTATTGGAGTTAAATAAACGCTGAAATATATTCCGGGCCTCTTAGGCAAAGCAATTGTATTTAATTATATCAAAATTGCCACAGAGATACGGATCTGTATTCATCTAATAGTGTTCATAAATATGGTACATTTACGATTTGGGACCCACGAAAAGCTATCAAATTGCAAATGACCAAAATGAAACCTGTACGCACTTTAAAAGTGGCCAGGGTAGCCAATATCAACAAAAGTCAATAAAGAAACGGCGTGCATCTTTGGTAGGTACCAACATAAGTACGAAACCTACCAGAAAGAAAAAACGAATAAACATTACGATAAAAACCCTGGTAAGAGGACATCTTTCGTGGATTTTATATCGGTAGTAAACGAGACGCCTATAAAAATGAGAGGAAATATAAAAAAGACAACAGACAGCCAGGAGGGAAATTTGCATTTTTTTTTTTTTCTTCTTTTCGGGGCCCGGCCGATTCAGCACCAGCACCAGAGATTCGGTGGACGTTTAGTACGAACGATAAATTACCGCGTAACGAAGTCGAGTGAGACAGAACTTGTTAGTTGGTAACTTGCTGCTGTGTATTGTGGCTCTGACTTGAACGTATTACTACTGCTTTTAGCTGATGCTAAATTGGCACCGAGGCAAGGTGTAACGTAATCGCCAAAGGATCATTTGCATTTTTGGTCGTTTCGCAAGAAACTAATATGAAATCATTGATTCAGTTCCCTCTTAGAAGTCAAGGTTTTGTCAGTTGTTTGTTGATTCACGTTTTAGTTCTCTAGAAAAATGTCACTGTCATTTCCTGATGATCAGGTCACAAAACACACTTTTCTTTCTGAAACGAACAAACGCTGTTGGCTTGTTGGTTTTTATTACCGTAACATTGTTATTAACTATCATGGTCTCTAATTTCTTCCTGGAATAAATTACCTCTCACTTATTATAGTCACACACTTAGTGAGTGACACTTATTTGTATTTGTTACTTGTTTTGTGAAATGTTACACTTTATGACTATATTTAATAAACCTGTCCTTCCTGCATGAATGTTTTGAATCATCTGCATAGGAAATTCAGCGAAAAAAATGTATGTTTCTTTTGTTGTAGGTGGCGCTAGTTAGCAATCAAGGTAAAACGGGATTGGGTATTTCAGATGGTATTCCCTGCGTTGCAAGTGCTTCCAGTATACGCAAAGCCAACGTTTGGAAGAAAGCGCAACAACGGTATCAACAAGTCCAAGAAGTGAATCTGGAAGCTTTCAAAGAATCTTCTACAGATGAAGAGAATCCATAATTTTTTTTTTTTTAATATTTCAATGTATATATGTTATAGTTTATTCTACAGGATATCTATGAATTAGTTTTAATGCAATACTAATGAATTGAAATGCATTTATATCCTTAGCAAGATCTATAAAATGGTGTAAAATAACAAAATTATATCCGGCGCCCTTGAATGAACAGAATTTGCGGAATATTTTTTAAGACTCAATATTAATTGTAAAATTAGACTTTTCTACAGGTAATTAAATTGCAAACATTTTAATATTTGTTTGTAGTGATTTCCTTGTTTTCCGAGTAGTGAAGTTAAAAAAATGGCGGTATTCGTGTGTGTGTGTGTGTGTTATGTATGTATATGAGAGGAGGTAGAATACATACAACGACGAATGCATTTGATGTAAGTGGGTATGCAAATGTTCGTCCAATGTGAGATCGTAAATTTTTCGTTATCTATCTGATTTGACGTTTTAGGCCCGGTGCGTTGGCCGACTACACCAACCAGTATAAGCATTGCTTAATAAGCAACTTCTTTCCTCTGTCCTGTCCTGTGCTGTATGTATGTATGTACGTACAACCAACATGTTGGCTATATATCACCGTACGTCGTTTCGCTCACCGAAGATTGTTTATTGCTTACTATAAATTTATCAAAGTCCCCAACCTGGATGTTGATCGGTTACTATGTTGCTTTAAACTTTAATTATGTTTATGATACTACGAGTAACAACTTCACCGTACAACAAGGGCGCACCTCTACACACACACACACACACACAACCCTATCATTTATTTATTTTAATATCAATTTAATTATTGGAAAAAATGTCAAAAACAAATTGTCTGTTCAAGAAATTACAGAAAAACAAATATTACTCAACAACAACAATTACAGACGATGACATTAAAAATGTTTATATATGCGACTGTCAACCACAACTAATAAACTCTTCGCAATAAATGTTGCATCATTTACGAATTTGAATAATGCGCAGAAAAAAAAATTGGATTCAGTAGAAAACGAAAAGAAAAAATGGGTGCATTTTCCAAAAATTTTTAAATCGTTTTTATACCGGTAATTCTGGTGTGTAAAGCGACCAGGAACAGCGCAGATGAGATAACAGCGTAGTAAATAAATAACTGAAGATGGAGAGGAGACAAGACCAACAAAAAGGATATTGATATATGATGGGGTCGACGATGCGAAACTGGGTCTCTCTCTGTATGTCTAGACAAGCGTCCTTCGCCCTCTGTGGCTGTGGTTGTACCAACATACGTGTAGAGACGACCAGACTGCAAGCACTGCCTGTGTGCGAGTTAATTAAACGCAGGGTGAAAATGGATGGCACGAAATGCAACCGCACAGACTACGCCTCATTCGTCACAGTGAAACATTGCTTTCTCTGCTATTCATATACCCCGCCCGTACGTCCGTCCGTCCATTCTTGCTTTAAACTATATAAAATATTAGCTGTGGCACACACACACACACATCCAACAACTAGTTTCATATCTCTATGTGTTGCGCATTGCAGCTACTACAATATCAATCACGTTTGCTCGTAAACAAACTCAGAAATTTTAGAAATTCTCATGCATACATCAATTTTGCTTAACATATTTGAGTCATTAATTTTTTTTAATAGTGTCATATATACGACATTTTACGTGTGATATAGTGTGCATCCTTGCGTGTACGTCCACCTCGAAGGCGACTGTTGATGTGTGTCCAGTCGCAGGAAGAAATACATCGTGAGGGGGACGCTATGCGCCGGTCGACGTCAGTAGCTCCTCCTCCCGGACGCCTGTTGGCCTAGCAGATTTCTGCACGTTCTGGTGCTTTTGTCAATTGCCTTCCGTCCGGATACCGAAACGGAACTGGATGGCTAAACTCTCAATCCAAAACTCGTAGAGCAGAACTAACAGTTCATATATATATATATATAGAAGGAATTTTTGTTTATAAATTAGAAAAGATTATGTAAATTACCTTAATTTATCCATAACTAAGAAAGCAAGTGGCTATAATGAAATCATAATGATTATTTTAATCATTAGGTATTAGGCTGGAAAAGTATTATAGCTCGTTATGGAGGCCATAATAGTTTACATAATGAGATTACTGTAAAAAAGTTTAAACAAATCATTATTATAGTCCCAAAAGTGTACGTTAGCCGCGTAGATATTTCGGGTATTTAGCTTTAGTATGGGTTGAATAGTAATGGGCACTTTTGGATTAATTTTTTAATTATACCATTCGATTAATTTAAAAGAAGGCATCACCATTGAATCCGGCAATGGTCATCAGTTATTATGTAATCGTATCCAAAAAAAAAAATTTTCGAATAAACTTTATTAATCTAGTCTCAATATCAAATTAAATTTTATGTCAAATAGCTTATAATATCGTTATACCAAACCAACCAAATCTAAACTATCAAACGACCATCATAAAAATTAAGTAGGTATTAGTAATTTAAAAAAATAAATCCGGTTTCACAATTAAACAGACGCCTAAATGGCGCTTAATCACATGAACACCAAAATAAAATAACACTTTCCAAAACACATAAGTAGGATTTCTTTTAAAATTACAAATAATCGCCACACAAGTATGCGCGTGCAATATTTAGATATGTGTGCGAATGTTGGGTATGGTGTCAATTGATGTGTAAAACGACAAAAATAAGCCGTTGTTTGGTTCTGGATGTTTCAGTGCGTTTACTAGAGGCGCTAACGGACAGTTGAGTGTGTGCGATGTGGCGCCCTGCGGCTATTCATAACGGCAAAACACACACACACACTTTAAGTTCGTAACATGTGTGAATGTGTATAGGCGCCAGGCATAAGGCGCCAGGCGCCTCTCGCTGCTGTGGCGTCATAAATACGATTTGATGACGCAATACGCACATTCCGGATCTGTCTCTAACGTTTTTATAATTCATTGCTATGAGTTGAAATTTTTTCGTTTATTTCTTTATAGGTTTATTGATACTTATAATATTCATAAGTATGCTCATATTTATACAGTCCCGCGTTGCACTTTAATTGCAGAAATCGAAAAATCTGACTAGAGTAAACTTGCAATTCTAAATTGAAATACAAATCCTAAGTTTATAATTTCCTAATTTTGTCTTCAACCGTTTGTCTGTAAAGTGCTCATACACACACACACACACACACAAACAGACGTGATTCCAAAAATAATCAGAAACAGATTCGATTCAGGGAAGGTTAAAAAGTATATTGCCGTTAAAATCTTGAGAACGAATTTATGTATGATTCCAATACTTACATATATTTCGTATAAGAAAGTAAAAATCTTATAAAACGCGCATGTTCAATGCTCCGATCGAAACTGGATATTGAGAACGTCCTGGCAACGTTAATCGCTTTGATAAGACGCCTCGTAATTATACTACTCTTACGTTACTATTATGTTTGTATATAATATGTACATACATTGGCCACTCCGTAGTAAACACCATAGTAAAGCAATCGTAGTAATAAACGAGGTCACCGGCAACAACAACAACAGTAAACAGCTTCTTCTTTTTTGGTTTTAATTTAAAAACGCATACTCCGGCTTACTTGTTTATAACTTCACTTAACAAGGGAATAACAAACAACACCACATTTCACTCAATATCAAAATTAAACTACAAAATGTGTGACACGCAACAATTGCAAAATTATTCAAAACATAAACTAATTTTGATATGAATAAAGTTTTTATTTTCTTCTTATATATAAACTCAATTTTTCGTAAAATGTTCACTATTATCATTGCGATAATGCATGTTATTGCGTTGTTGTTGTCTTAATATAATCAACAATGATCTTTTGCGTATACGACAATTTGAGATCAACATGTATGTATGTTGATGAACGATGACGATTAGGGAAGTGCAGTGTGTAAGAATGTGGCGTCGTGTTGTGTTCACTGATTGTTATGTTGTTTTTGTATGTTTGACATCTTATACATAACAAACAAGAAGCTATTGCATTCGAAACATATTTAATGGTCACGAAAACTTTTTGCTATTTTGACTCAGTGATTGTAGTCAAATTCTATAAATTTATTTTCTATTTAATTTTGGGTTGTAAGTGAGTTAAAGGCGAAATAATTACAAGTTAAGATGTACTTGTAAGAAAGTTAAGTGTAGGACACCCCTGTTGAGTGCTTTAGTTATGTACGAATGTAGATGTACGGTGAATGAACTATTATGAGCATTTGATTATGATTCAGTTGCATTATGAGGTTGATGTTGCCACTTTGTTATATTTAGAAGCCTGCGGTTTCATATAACAGTAGGTAGGTTTGTATAAAACAAAAAGTGGTGACGCGTTATTTTCTTTGTTGTGACGTGAGGCATTGCACAATAAACTAGAGCGAGATTTTCAGAAAAAAAACAGAAAAATAATAAATTACAGACTGGTCATCATTTCTTAATAGTTCCTGTGCGCTATAAAACGTTTTATGTACTACAGGATAATTTCTTTCCGTTTTAAAAATTTTTATTTCTATTTAATATCCATTTAAGCATCAGAACTGTAACTAATATGTTACCGGTTGCACCTGTTAGTCTGTATTTAATTGGGATTCATACACAGGCTGTCGCCTCGCACATCTTTTGCTTTCTTACACTAAGTTCGAAGTACCGAACAGGAACATCGTTTTAGATATCCCGAATCGATATTTATAATATATTCCAAATTATTTAAGTCTATTTTATTAAACAATTGACAGACATAGTTGATACAATTGATGTAAAAAAATTATAAAATACGAACAAATTTTTAGAAAAAAAAATTTCGGTGGTAAGTTTTACGAAAAATTTATAAATTTTATGTTAAGAGTAACTATTTTTGCGTTCTTGCAAAAAAAACAATACAGAGAGAGAGAGAGATAGCTGTCATTCCAAAAATAGTCGGAATCAATTCAGATAAGGTATAAAATGTCGAGATCTATATTTTTCATGATTTGTATGAGACAGTAATAAGTGTATTGAACTATTTAAATAATAAGAAAATTATGTGTAAAAATGATATATGTATGTAAGGCACAAGCATCAGACGTATGTGTGTACGTATAGAAGAATAAGTTACCCGAAGGCGGGATCACGGAACTGAAGTGAGACAAGATCAGTCAGTCAGTCAGTTGAGTATTACAGCGTGTATAATGCAACGTATGTACGTACACAGTGCAATAACACTATAGGGCATATAATAATTTGCAACAATGTTGTAAGGGAGACGCGATGATTCGTGCCCAGGTACGCCTACCGCATTCCGGCACGTCACGTTACAACACCGGTCTACTATAGAATAACTAACCAACTGATGGGTATTCGATGGGACTTTTTACATATTCAAAGATAAAACCGCAACTATTAGACAAACTCGCTTAATACATACATACATAAATGCAGTAGGTATATGAAAAGGTAATATGGCGACTGCTAGACGGAAAATGTGAATCAAGTGTGAAAGTTTCCCATTAACTTGACTGGTTCTACGAAATAGTAGATATATAGCAATTATAATAGGTTCTAGAAAGTTCAATCGACGCCGCGACGCGCTTCCAGGCAATGCGTTGTGAAGCGGCGGTGACATGTTGGTTTCTTTGTGACGTTGATTATTTCCAGCAGAGCGACCAAGTTGCATTAGTTGTAATAACCGTGCAGTCCACCGTGTACGGATGTGCTGATAATCAATAGGGAAGCTCCGGTGTTGGCACAATGGCCGATGGATGCAATTTGCAACCCCAGTTGCTAGCAGCCTACAATAAAAGTTCTACGAACCACGAGTATTTCTTCACACAAAAGGCAACTTGTATTGGACTGGCTGTTTGTGTGTCTGTGTGTGTGTGTGTGTGTGTATGTGTGCAACTTGGAGGCAAGCAGCAGTTGTGATGTTGAACCTCGCTGGTCTATGACCTAGCCTAGCTCTTAGCTGCGACTAGACATTATATAGAAAACGTTTGTTTTCTTCGTTTTCTGTTAACAACAATTCTGCTATAATGGCCGTTGCTGCGTGGCTGGACTGCCTTGTGCTGTGCTGGATGAACATTGAACACTGTATGAGACTGAAACGTCTGATGCAGCGCTCACGGCTCATATTATTGTGCAACCATTCATTTTACGTATTTATTTTCGAAATAATACAAAAGTGTTCGTAAAGAATAAATAAACTTTCCTACAAGCCGTAGTCGATACAATTTTAAAACTTGATTGATTAATGATAGTAAATTGTTGAGAAATGTAGACTAAGTTAAAATTGACATTTCGAATAGAAAAAACCGCAATAGAAGTTAACGTAATAACTAGAGCGCAATAATAATTAACTTTTTTCACAATGAATTTAATGATTAATCGGCCAAGGAACTAGCGAGCCGACCGCCATCCATCCATTCCCATGATCACCGTCACTCTTCAACAAACTTATCCGCAAATACAAATAACAAAACGCGGAAAAAAAAAACAACACCACCAACCAGCTAAAGCTAATGATCATTTCAAACTCATCTATAACAATGGCAGAGTACATATTTCGTTTGCTCGATGGAGATTATAGTCCAAGCGTAATGATAAAACCAACCAGATTGCGGGTGAGTGCGGCGACAGGGGATCAGGCAATGGTTGCCAACGCAAACGTAACCGTAAGGCACGAATAGAGAAAATGCACTCTAGCGAAACACTACCAAAACGGCAATAATTCTATTTCAAACTTAATTCTTTTTCTATATTTTGTATGGCAATGAACTATTTTTTAATATGTATTACTATATCGAGGTTTCTATTAAAAATATATCTACAATGGATATTAAATCTCAAATTCCAAATTATTTATTTTTCTATTAAACAATTGACAGCCATTTTTTTTAAAACCGGTACATCTTTATTTGAGTTATTGGGGAAACCACAACAAATGACTAGAGTAAACATTCACTTCCGGTTTGAATATTTTTTTCAACGATAGTAAGTTTTCTTACCAGGCAGATACAAATCTTATGTTTAAGTTTCCTAAATTTACCTTCAATGGCTTAGACTGTAGAACGCACACACACACAGATAGACTGGTGTAATTTTAAATATAGTTAGAATTGATTCAGGGAAGGTCATAAGGTATATTTCCGTGAAAATCTCGAGATTGTATCAGAAAGTAAAAAATGTATTGGGAATTGCAGCATAAGTTAGTTAGTACGAGTAGATGAGCAGACAGTATGTTTGTGTCTGTTGCGGGGCATGCCATGGCAGTGCTAGTGCAAGGCAGGCCAGACAGCGGGCCCTCTGAATCACCATCCTCGGTCATCGTTTCCAAGAACTGCTGGCCATTGCCGGCTGCTGTGTAGTTGTGCTTGAGGCTGCCTGCTTCACCACAAACACAAGACAGTCTGCACTGCTAGCCGTGTCTGCTCTGCATTGCACTGCACTGGACGAACTGAGATGCACTCCGTCTCGCATCATCGAGACTCACATATTATTATTATTATTACAAAACAACATTTCTTGCACTCGCTAGTCGAATGAAACACCCAGAGCTGTATCTACAAGACTGTAGGTGGACTCGAGATATATACATACATACACACATAGACTCTATATTTATGTTCCGCTTAGATATATATATACATATTTTTTTAAAAACATCTACATATTTCAATTAGGTAATAACAAATAATACATATGTAGGTATCTTTGAAATACTATAGACTGAGAAAAGAAATAGAGACAATGGTATTAGTAAGTGTGTGTGAGGTACCCCGGAGAGAGGCTAATCACGGTCCAGCTAATGGCTTCCGGTCTCAGTTGGCGTCGTTGCACCATAAAAGGTTCTTAACTCTGTTCTCAGTGTTCAACAGTGATCGCATTCTTATTATTACTCCGCGCGTCTGACTGCATCAGTGTTTTGCAATTACACACACACACACACACACACACGCACACGGCACCTTATTCATTGATACAAATCTGGACACGCTAACGTTTTAGATAATAATTATGATTTTTAAATTTGATGAAATTTATTTCCGCACGTAAATGCATGTCACGTTGTTTGCATTAAAAAGTGCAGTGGTCTGTATATAAATGTAACAATAATATTCTGTTCGCGACTTACTACCGGATCATTTAAAATGTTTGTGTTTTCGAAAAGGTTACAACTGTCCATTGCAATCATAGAAGATTAAGTTACTGTTTACTAGGAATTGTTTTTGTTTTTGGTCAATTATTACGTTCATTTATTGCATAACACTTCTGCAATTGGCAAAAATTAATTTATAATAATTATAATTCATTGCCTCACAATCCACTTATACGTTGTTTACTGTATCAGATACGGAGGATAATATATATATTTTTTTTATTATTTAAATTATACAACTGTCCTTTTATCAAATTTCTTAACTATCATATTCGTTAGGGGAAAATGGTTATTGTTGCAGTGATAATTGTTATAAATAAAAAAATTGATTATTAGTTGAGAATGCGAACAATTGTTGTATGTATTCTAGTGTCTATAGATGTATGTAGGTATTTGCTAGTCGACCGTGTAAGCCATATAATCTATTCGAAGTCATCGCTTCCTTGTTAGTGTTTCATTGAATTGAAACAAACGTAACTAAACAACAATGTGCGTATTATTTTTCACATGAGAATTAAAAAAATGACCACATCGTGACTTGCTATATGATACGTGCCAACCAGATGATGAAAAACTGTGCTATATAATTGCTATGCTTTGTGAATACAGTGCATCACTATAAACTTAATCATCATTCTCGATTATTATACATACATATATTCTTAAACTACACAACAAACACTCGTATACTCATTTGTACTCTCTTATACGAAGTTATAAATAAATATCGTAATTCAATCTCGCGAATTTTATTCAAATACACATTTTGACCTTCCCTGAATCGATTTTACGAATAGTGTGTGTGTGATGGCTCTACAGCCTGAATGGTTAAATCAATTCCAACAAATATATACAAAAAAATACTTAATAAACATATTTGTCCTAAAACATCATAGTACTAAGATGTTGATTGATAAATGACCTATTACTTAATCTGTTCACTATTTAAAGTGTTACTGTTATCTGTTACCTAAACTATAAAACACAAAACGTTTGATAAAGGACATAGTGTGGCTATATTACATTGAAATAAGCCATAAAGCGTTTTATGAGTGCATTGTACTTGTGTAGTATTTAAATACTGCTTAACAACAATCATCACATCACGTTCACCATAAAAACTTACACGATAAAATACCTACATCGATCGGTAGCTGTTGAGCTCATTCCAATCAAACTACAATTCATATTTTTCAAATTATATTTCATTTCAAAGAATTTTTATGTGACATGTTAATTAATACTATGGTCAAAAACACGATCATTATAATTATTATTTTTGAAGCAAAACAACATTTATAAATTATTTGAATATTTCTAGTATTATTTTAAGTATATTAATTGCTCTTCATTAACAAAATTAAAATAATTGACCAATCTATATTTGTACGTATAAATGTCGTAGTTTTTAAATTGTAAAATAAATATAAAATCTTTATTTCGCATTTAGCTGGATACTGCACTTGGTCGTATATGATTAGGGGTAGGTAAGGAATGATGTAGTTTTAATTTCTTAGAAAATAATGTATGTATGTATGTATGTATATAGAACGTATAAAATATTGTAATGAGTTTCCGTATTTTCCTATATATGGAAACAGCGCCCACTGATAGCATTACATAATAAGATTGTGCAGTAAAAGGTTAACAAGGCAGCGGGCGAGGGTGGGAGACAAGTGTTATTATAATTATTATCCACACCATTTAGTAATACTTATTACTTACACCTGACACCTGCAGGTGACATGCTTAATTGTCCGTAATTAAATTGCATTATTCTCACACAATTCTAAAAACTTATTAAATCGTCCGTTTTGCAATAATAATTCTATATCGTTATTCCGCGAATGCTAATGCAATAATGCAGACTTGTTCAGCACATAATTTATTGCGACATTCAAAGAACTCCTGGCGAAATGCATTTTTTTTTTAACTTTCTTATACGCAGTCATAAGTACGAAACTATTGTAATCTCAATATTTTTTACGAAAATACACCACATCCCTAAAACTGTAAACGTTCTACAGGCAAAACTATACGAAATATAATCCCCCGCAAGAAATTTTTTTATTGTAATAATATATTTGTGCAATGAAAAGTGCGATTGGGTAAGAGAAATAAAATTTGA
This sequence comes from Nebria brevicollis, assembly GCA_944738965.1. Lineage (NCBI taxonomy): Eukaryota > Metazoa > Arthropoda > Insecta > Coleoptera > Carabidae > Nebria > Nebria brevicollis. The sequence continues at coordinate 12,925,300 of OX122905.1, forward strand.
AAAATCGTGCAGAAGGCAAACGAAATTCGTTGGAAAGCAACCAGAAATGGTTTCCATCTATTACCAATCACATCTGAGCCATCTTTAATGCGATTTACGAGCAGTAACATATAATTTAACTGGTAGGTAATGGCAGGGTTCGCTTAAGCCCGAACAATCAAATCACATGATTATTTATGAGTGTTGTTGTCGGTTGTGCTACCAGTACGTGACTGAGATTCATTCTGTCATTCTCATCTCAAATCAGAGCATATTTTCAATATTGGATTTATTATTCTATACGAAAATATACATTTTTTATGATTACATGTCTGTATCTCTTTGCTCGGATGATGCATTACGTAAATATACAATTACTGCATCTGTTTTATATGCAAAGCGGTTTTTAATTGTATGTTACAGTTTTTTAAAAGGTAATTCAGAAGTTACAAACCATTTAAAATATGAGGCGTCTTTTTTACATTCTTATACAATGTAATAAGTTTAAAAAAATTTTATTTCTATATTTTAACGAAACTATATCTTTTGACCTTCCCTGAATCGATGATGTCGTTCATAGATGTACAAACGGATCATTTATTTCGTTATTTATAAAGGTGTAATTGCATTCAATTATTAGTTTAAAGTGATTCACGCCATTGTAATAACACACAGACCATAGCGAATCGCGATAAAAATTATTGTTCCGCGGACAAACAATTTTCACGTATCAATAACTGCAGAACAAAATTGCGATCGTTTATATCTTCTATTCTCTGATTGTAATTGTCTACTATACATGAACTTCATGTATTATATATATATATTAATTTATAACAAATAAATTCTTATAGTAGCCGGCGCAACTGGCCTTTAGTTACCCGATAATAATTATAATAGTTACTCACAAATGTAATTATTTAAGTAAGTACAGATGTTATTAAAGATAGTAGCGATATTTCATTTAATTGTTCAGAGCATTGCGAACTAGTACCTGCTTATTAAATGATTAATTTTATCTTCTATACAATCATAATGATTCGTCTCCGAATTGTTCTGTATAAATCTGCAAGCAGCAGATGGTGCATTGATTATTTTATTGCTGCAACGAGTATAATAAAAATTGCGCTGGATTTGATTTAGTAGCGTCGTTTCTGGACCTAAAGACTTCTTCATGTAGGTATAGTAGATAAAACAATAGCGTAGTGTTACGGGACGAGAAACGATAGATAGATAAATAGTTAATCTGTTTGGGGTCGGATTGCTTTCTTTGCTTGGTTGTGCATAGTTTGCAAAAGTTTGCATCTTTCAGCTTTTAATGAAGGGAGCAATGAACGAGCACCGCAACTCGGATGCCAATCAACGTTACTTAGGTTCATTAGTTTATCTGTCAACATTTTTAAAGTATATTGTAGAATCAGCTTCCGACATGTGCTAACGGCGATTCTACGTACATATAGGTACATACCTACCTATATTATACATACATGCACACGACGACGACGACGACTGTTACTATACCATACGTTCGTATGTATGTATGTATGTACATACACCTTACTTACATACTTATTCAACAGCTAACCGTCCGGTGTCCAATCCGAGTTGCGATCAATTGTTCAACCGTGCAACACGCGAAATATTTTCAATCGCTGAATACCTACATACATACATGCATACATACAATAGCACATTTTCTAGAAATGATTGTTGTTATTTTATTAAGACGCAATCGTTTGCTATTTGTATTTAAATTACGACAAGGTCCGAAAATAACTATACGTCTAGTGGTTAGTTACAAATCGTTGCGATGTATTAGTGAACACGAACTAGATGATCGCGTTAAAATAATCCTTGCTTTCAATTAATAATTTTGGTCGGTTGCCAACGGAGACCACCGGCCAGACGGAAGCAGACCTAGGGCATGCCCGCATATCCGTCATCTCATGTCGACGACACTAAAACACCAGAGATTGCTTCAAATATTATCTTATACAGGGTGTAACAGCGAAACGAGCTACCTCGAATAACTTCTAAGTTATTAAAGGTACAATAAAATAGTATTAAACAATCTTATACAGGACTAAGGGGGACAACAAATTATGAAAGAAAATATTTTTTTAAACAGTGGTTCTCAAGGAACAACACAAAGTTGTATTTTTTTAAATGGGATGCTATATATTTTTTAGGCCCACATCACCAGGTGAACCAATGGCGAGATACAAACCCCTATCGTCCCAAATCGGAACACTACAACAAAACATCCCAACTGGGATGGCAACTCCTCACCTCCAAATGTTTACCTGAAGTCTGGTATCAACTCCCAATCAGAAAACATCATCAGCTTCTGGAGAAATCTATTCCCTGGAGTCCTCTAGGTGCTAGGAGAGAATAAGGACCACAAGGAAGATAATAAAAACGTATGTATTGTTCAAATAATGTATTACTTTTAACTTTATTTACAATTTAAACCAATTAATTTTATATATTTTTGTTTATAGAAAATGCAGTCGATTGAAGACCAAGATCTGCACCCCATACCCCCCTATATAAATATAATTTATTGTACATTATTTTTTAAGTGAATTTATATGTTTGCATTAATATAACTGTGCTGTATTTAATTAATTTATTATATATTTAATTGTTGTAAGTTGATATTGTTATAAATAATATATTTGAATTAAATGTATAAATAATTGTACTTGTAAAAATGATTGTTTGTATTTATAACACTTGATTTTAAATAAAAATATTATAAAATATACTTACAGTCTTTACTTTACCTTTTAAAATGGGTACTTTTTGTTTTTCAGGTGATCCGTTAAAAAAAAACGGGTAAAAAATCGTGTAAAAAAAAAAAAAAATTTTAAACTTATATAAAATTCAATTAAAATTTTGAGGTTAGAATTAACCTAAAAATTTTAATTAAAAATTTTGAGGTTAGATTTAACCTCAAAATTTTAATTAGCAAAATTTCGAATTTTTTTGACCATTTGGTCAAACAAATCCCGAAAATTGCTAATTAAAATTTTTAGGTTAATTCTAACCTCAAAATTTTTTGAGGTTAGAATTAACCTCAAAATTTTAATTAGCATTTTCCGAGATTTTTTCGACCAAATTGTCAAAAAAATTCGAAATTTTGCTAATTAAAATTTTGAGGTTAAATCTAACCTCAAAATTTTTAATTAAAATTTTTAGGTTAATTCTAACCTCAAAATTTTAATTGGATTTTATATCAGTTTAAAAATTTTTTTTTTTTTTACAGTACATTTTAACTAAATGTAATGTATTTTTAGGATGATTTGAAGGAGTTTTAAGGTAAATTAAAAGTATGTGTGTATTTTTTATGCTGTTTTTATTTAAAACAAAGTAATATACGTACAAAAATCAGTACAATTATTTAATTCAAATATATCAACCCCTATTCCTAACAATATCAAAATACAACATTTAAATAAATGATAAATCAATGATATACAATATAAAAGTAATATTTATAACTGTAATAAATTAATTATAATAGAAATATATCATTTGTTTAACAATAAAAGTGTTTCATGCACTAATAACAACTTATAACAATAAATCACATTATAAATAAATAATATATTTAACAAAAGAAGACAATAATATTAATTTAAAGTAAAATAATATACGTACAAAAATCAGTACAATTATTTAAACACTTAATACAAATATATCAACCCTTATTTCTAACAATATCAAAATATAACATTTAAATATATGATAAATCAATGATATACAATATAAAAGTAATACTTATAACTGTAATAAATTAATTATAATAGAAATATATAAATTGTTTAATAATAAAAGTGTTTCATTTACTAATAACAATTTATAACAATTAAATATATTATAAATAACATATATATATATATATATATATACATATATATATATATATATATATATATATATATATATATATATATATATATATATATATATATATATATATTATATATATATATATATATATATATATATATATATATATATATATATATATATATATATATATTTAACAAAAGATGACAATAATATAATGCATCATACTTATATATTATTTGTGTTAAGGGGATGGGCGCTGGGCGTTGGGCGCTGGGCGTTGGGCGCTGGGCTTAAGATTTCAGTCTTAATTCATTCCTCAGGGTCTTCCAGGCAAGGGCATGGGGTTTTGGTTTTTGAACTGGTGATGGTCTGCAATGTAGATTTCATTTATTAATAACAACATATAACAATTAAATACAGGGTGTAACAGCGAAACGAGCTACCTCGAATAACTATAAACTATAAAAAATATAACTTTGTGTTGTTGCTTGAGAACCACCGCTTTAAAAAAATATTTTCTTTCATAATTGGATGTCCTCCTTGGTCCTGTATAATATTGTCTTATACTATTTTATTGTATCTTTAATAACATAGAAGTTAAGTAGCTCGTTTCGCTGTTACACCCGTATAATCATGAAAAGTATCCATTTCAGGATTTTCATAGAATTAATGAGTTAGTATACTGATCTACTCTACTACTACTAAGAAAGTAGGACGTTACAGATATTTATTTTCTTATACTGTTTCTTTACAGTGTCAGTTATAGTTACAGATTTATTTTTAATTTTATAGATTTTGAGTAACCTTCACCGTTTCCCGTTAAATATAAAAAAAACTAATATATATTTTGGTATAAAGACGCAATTTTGGTGTTTGTATATCGTTATAGGTATCAGTATATCAATACATCTTTAGTCAATTTTCTATTGAACATCTTATTAAACTTACATAAATATTAGATGAACAAAAAAAAAGTCTTTTGTTGCCGAACAATTTTTCATAGGCTTCCGTCAGCCGACGAAAAACTGATAACATTTTTAACAATAGATGTCTGGCCGCTTAAATATTTTCATTATCAAAATGAGTTTAAATAATAAATTCCCCTACATAAGCAGTATACGAAGACAACAACGGAATAACATACTAATGCAACAGCTAAAAAACCGTAAAATAACATTCACCTATATCTGAACGATCGATCAATATATATAACATACTTATAGTATCCGTGTTTACATACATAGGATATTTTGTGTTTCTACGTTTAGTTATGATGGTATATTGCTTGGTATTCCCGTGTAGTTCTCATAATGTGGCTCCCCCTAAAAAAAGTTCCTGTCTCAAGGTCTTCCTTAAAATGTTACCTCACAAAAACTTTCATTATCATTCATTATCGTCTTGGAAATATGAAGTGAACAAACAGTGTTTTGAAACGTTAAAAAAACTGATATTTATTAAGGGGTTGCTGCGAAGGGCTGAATTCATTATCCCTAGTTTCCCAATGTTGATGGGGTGCAACCCCGAAAAGTAATTGTTTCGTCTCCCCCATCCTGTCGCATAATTTTCTAGATAGGGAAAAAACTTATATAATGAAACAGCATTCTTAATAATCCTGAAAACGCACTCATTGAACATGTCTACCTATGTGAAAGAATGGTAATAAACAGTGGCCCACTGTAAAAGCTTTCAAATCGAATGATCGTCAAGGGATGACGACCAGTTCTAGTTTCAGCGCTCTTAGATTCAGACCGCGAACCGGACAGTGAAACTCCTTGCGCGGCTACTCTCCTAATACTCGCCGATCGGAATAATGGTCAGTGCGTTGGACATCGCTATACGCGCATTATTGCCCTTCAGCTAGATGGTCGGGCGAACAAGACAGACAAAAAAAAAAGACGTCGCTTTCGACAAGGTTCTATTCGATGCGAATGTTATTTTTTTTTTTGAACAATTGAGCATTGACAAAATCAAAGTGACAAGACATGAAAAACAAGACGGTTTTATCTATGATCGTCCCGATATCGATCGACATAATAGATTTAAACACCCTATAGATGACCAAGAACTAGCCGCCAAACAACATTCTATTATGTATACCCGAACACAGATTTGTCAGGTATGTATGTTAGGTATATAACCCAACTCGGTTTCCTGGTATTGGATGACACGCTTTACGACCTCAATGGTGGACTGCCCCCTAATTTTCATTTCTTTCTTTTTTTTTTGGTTACTATTACTTTTCCTACTGGTATAATAACACAGATTTATGTTAGTTTCGACTAAGAAACCGATCGAGATGAATAGATGTACGATATTTAATAATACGATTTTCGTTTCGGCTTTTTATGGTTTGTTATATATGGGACATGGTAGAAATATGGAAACGATCCAAAGCTGGGTATGTGTGTGTGTGTGTGTGTGTATGAATAATAATAATAAAACAAGTGGTCGTCAAGTTAACAATGAACTATTGAATAACAAAAGATAAAACGTAGGAGAGCACGCAGCCAAGTCAGTACAAAAATAACGTGCATCCAGGTGTTTGCATTCGGAATGTCAATTGCGCTCGAGATGCAATTCGACCGCAATGCAAGGGAACATCAAGCAATGTCGCGTAGACGCTTTAGTGAGCTCTTTAGTTATAGTTGCGATTTTTACTAGTCGTCAGGTATTCCAGACGTGTATCGATTTACGTATTCATGGTTTACTGCTCATTATATTATTTAATAGCCGATTCCTGTTCGTCTACATATGTACATACATATATACATTTTAATGTAAATACATTATAATATCCGAGTGCGTTGATAATTTAAATACTAGGGTAAATAATACCGATTCAGGATTGCAGTAACTAGTTAAAATATACGCAATGGCTTTGCGCTGAACTTTCTTATACGTATTTTGTTTAGATACGAGGGATATTCAAATAGATATTTTAAAGAGTTCAATTTAAATTTCAAATATACCATTTTTATTATAATATTTTACTTATTTATAATATTTTACTAATCTTATTTTGACTGTAAGTTAATAATATAACGTTAGGCTTATTCAACTGGCAGTGTTTATGAGGAACAATTTATTATGGATTGAATGTTATTTCCGTGCATCCTAAATGTGCAAGCCGGTGACAAGGCGAGACGACTCGTCGGTGGTGACGGCGGCTGCGGTGGTGGTGGTGGCGGAGACGGTAACTACGATAGCCAGACATTGTACATCTGCTCGATATACTACTTGGTGCATTTCGACAAGACATACTCGCCAGATTTGTGACGGAGGTCGCGAACAAATATAGAACAGGGAACACGTATGTTATATGTGTACTAGTATGTGTGTGTGTGTGTACCTATTCGTAAGAGACTAATTGCTAACAGTTACGACAGATTCATTTAATTATTGTAACTTTGTTTCTCAAATGTATAAATCTTATTAAGTCAAATTTATGTAGATTTTAAGGGATAGGGAAAAAAAATCGACTTGGAAAATAATTCGTATTATAGAGTGAGGGAAGTTTGACTGTATTACTTGTATGAATCTATTTCACATAACATTCTATACTTCCTTCGGCTTCATTGTTTTATTGAGAAAAATAACTAAACAACCTTGGCCTGCTTTGATTTGATTGTAGTGTAGGTAAACAATCCAAACTGCATTCTAAACACAAAGCGAACACTGGTGTTTTGAATGCAGAAAACCTATCGCAGTTTTTCGTCAATTTGTTAGTAAGGGCTTCGGTAACAGGTAACGCGCGGGGGAGTATGCACGTGCATCTTGCACATAACATTTCGCATTCATACCCTCAGTCAGTACCCCGCATAGGAACGCAAGACTCGATCGCAGGTGCAATCACCTACGGGTTCGCGGCATGCCTAACGCACGCTAGCTGGCTGACCGAGTCTCGCAAGCAAGCGCGCGGACTGACTGACTTGCGGTGCGTTGAACGTTGCGTGCCCGTCGCACCAATCGCGCTTTTTTTTTCGTTTTTTTTAGTCGTTGTCTGTTGTGTGTACGCGAGCGCTTTACATATATGTATGTATGTATGTACACATGTACACTCGGCCAAATTGGAAACCAAACGAAACTCGTCTTAGTGCACTAGAGCCATTAGGGCGTTTTCGTTCGGTTGTAGGTGGTACTCGAACCGACGACGCGATGGACGCACCATACACACACACACACACACTTACCATGTATTGTAGTATATATATATTATTGTGAGTCGGCCACTTTACCTTTAGCTTAGCTTTGGTTGGTGTGTTAGTTGGCTGGCTGAGTGAGACCAGCGACTAGCCGGACTGGTTCGTAAGTCCGCGGCAGTCGTCTCGTATCTAGCAAACTGCAAAGACGTGCTACACTACCGTGCCCAGACGTTCGGTCAGAGCGCGCGTGTTTATTTCGCAGTCACTTTTTAACAAAAACACATCAACATGAACTCTATAAGTTATGCGATCGCATTATACTAATATAAGCTCTTTTATTACAATACTATAATTATATAGTTTGCCGTAAAACCTATAGGTAGTTTAAAAAAGTTTGTGTAAACAAAGTTCTCGTGTTTCACTTAAAAATACGCAATTTTTAATTTTTTTTCTACATTCACAATTCCATTTCGAAATATACTGCGAAACACACAAGTGTAACGCGTAAATATAAGCAATAAACATGTTTGCGTATTTTTAAATAAACCAGTGCGATTTTCTAGCAAGCAGAACACAAAATATAAACAATATCCGCGACATTCAAATCGAACTTCAAGTTCGTACTGATATATATAGAAAGAATTTCGAATTTTGGGTAAAGTGCGCGAGTTGTAAAGCAGCCCCGTTTCGGACAATTGCGACAATGTGATATTGTGACAATAGTGAATTGGGTATTAAAATGTTGTCGAAAGTTTCGCGTGGTCACGCTGCTGCAACCACCACGTGCTTGAGTAATAATAATACGTTTGTAAATTTGTCGACGCTGTCGTCGTTGTTGTCGTCGTCGTCGTCGTTGTCGTTGTTGTCTTCTTGTAGTAGTAGTGTTGCTACTGATGTCACATCGCACTTGAAAATAAAGAAAATTTCAGCTGGACGCAACAGTAACTGGTGTCACTATTAATTTAAGAAAGTATACCTACGACCATAACATACAACTCGGCGGCACAACATTCGCAATGTATGCTGTCTCTGGTGACGGGTGTGTTGCTCGAATTTACCTACTCTACGCTGTCTTCATCCTGCTTTTTATCAGGCACTCTTACGGTGAGTTTTATTTTTCTTCTATCAAATCTATTTCCTATAATCGACGATTACCAATTTATTTCACTTCTACCCGAAACGTACCAACAAATTTCTAATAGATAAAATTTCACGTTTGAATAAAGTATGTTTTCAAGAAAGGCAAAAATTGACCACGTATGTTATATACATTTGTATATACATTTGTCAATTTAGACGAGGAAATTAACCTTAATTCATTTATTTGTGTTGACTGGCATGCGTTGCATACATACATACATACATCAACTTGTATATTAACACACATACACTTTGATTCGTTGTAATATACGCATTTTAACATTCATTCACAAGTGAACGCGTATTATTTCTACCCTATGTACAATTTACTATATAAATAAAATTGTTGTTTATAATATAGTTTGGTCTAAGAATTTTTTTAATAATATAATCTAGACGGTTGTGTGTGTGTGTGTGTGTGTTGGATTAGTTTCATAATAATGTGCTTTGGTGCGATTTCTTTTTCGAAGTGGCACGGTAGTTTTAAGCATTTTTGTGTTTGAATTTCGTTCGAGGTTTGCTGGTGCAATGTGGTTGGCCAAGTGCCCAATCGGAATATTGACCTGTACCCTCGCCCCCGTTACTATGTATCTGTCAACAAATTAACTAAATGCTTTATGAGAAACAGACAAATTATAATATATGTTTAGTTGACATATTTTATCAAAATAATCAGAGCTTTAACACACACACACACACACACACACACAAACAGACGTCATGCGAGAAAATACTGACTTAATTCAAAGAAGGTGAAAAGGTATGTTTCGAATTTGTTCATGATTCAATTACTTACTTATGACATCGTATAAGAAAGTAATATAGACTAATACATAAATATACGAGATTTATAATAATTATAATAAAAAAATAATAATCGAAGTAGCCTTTGTGTTTATATTGTTTACAAATAAGCACGTTATTATCACACGGGATGTTTATAAAATAGAAATGTTGTAGTAGTAATTTATGACAATATAATTGACTTGAGCATACGATAAATAATAATATATTTAAAACAACACCCAAACCACCAATACACAAACAGAAGCAAAAAAAGACGCTCTACGCTACAGTTGCACACTTGTTTACAGCATACATGCATCATATTATAATATGCATGTATGTACGATTGATAGGGAATACGCGATTCTTAAACAGGCGTCACTCGTCTTCAGCTGACCATAAAATATCGAAACGTCTATTTATAAATGCAGGCACGCATCGCTCAGGTCCATTCAAAAACACTGCACTGTACGTGCACAGACAAAATGTCCAACTTCCACTGAAACCCAACGAAACAAACAAAAATCGCCAACAGACATTGTTTGAATGCGTTTCGTGTCATCGTATTGCACCAATCATCATTTTTAAACGCGTATTTGCGTCACAAATCGAGTAGAAAAAGAAATAATAATTAAGATTCTGTTTCTAATTATTTCAAATTAAATCAATACACATATTATTTATTATGTGTCGTATTGGCAATCAATCAATAGATAAAATTGTGGCATATAATTTGCGTATGTGTTCTAGAATTCTAAATTCTGGTATTATTGACAGTTTTATATGATTTGAGATTTTAAGCGAATTACATAATCTTATTTATGGTTAGCAAGAAGTCAAAGCAATTTATCAATTATTATAAACAAAAAATATCGACAGTCGACAAAAAAAACATCTGCATCATGCACATATTATAATTTATTACAGTTGTTATTTATTGGCGCTTTTTTTTTATTTCTCGAAAATTGCGCAGTTAATTTGATTTAATTAATTTTCAAAAGTACTTAGATTTGAAATCCTTAGAAAATTACGAAAGCTGTTTTTTTTTCTAACTGAAACTAAATCTTAATTTTTGAGAGAAAACTTAAAAATACTAACACCACTTTTTTGGTGGTTACAACTTCAGCTTTAGGGTGTTTTACTAATCTTATCCAATCCGTATCAAATATTTCGGGGATTAAGTTACTTATTTACCTAAAGTATAAATATAATATAACGAATTTTCAAAATTTTTGATTTTCAATTATTGAAATATATTGAGGCTATTGCATGAATTGTTTTATTAAAAGAGTCTAGGCGAATATTTTCTAAAAGAGTACTAATCGTAATAATTCCTCAAAATAAATTTAATAGTTTTACAATCCCCTTTAGGGAAATTTTCCAGAATGTCATACCACAGATGTAACTCATAGAAATTCTTAGAGATTCACATATTTAGTATTTAAGATTGTTTTTTTTTTACGAGTCACGAGAACAGAATTCCAGTTCTCTGAAATAAGCCGACCAATTTGAAGTAATCCGGAGCTAATATTAGATTACGCATTTCTAAAACTATTTTTATTGCTAGGATTCCACACACACACGGTTCATCTCCATTTTTTTCATTGCGTTTCTTTCTTTGTTAAGCCAGTTTTTTTTTGAAAAAAAAATTCAAGGAATAGATTAATCGGCCTATAAGTTTATTCTAATTTTTAGTTATTAGGACATTTATGATTTTAGTGACACTAAAAAAAATAATACTCTTTTTAAGCATTTTTTTAAATATACACAAAATAGACAAAATTTGTTTTTTATACTACTGTATTCCGCATTAGACTTTCTTATACGTAGTTTTTTTTTTATGAAATCACTGCGCCTATATATGTAGTACGGTACTTAGGTATCTCTATTTATTTTATTACAGGTTATTGTTCTGTTTAACCAGTTATAAATCACGTAATAAATATTTTAATAGACTTTGTTTTATGCGCAAATATAAATAGGGTTACCTACACACATAAATCTATGTGTCCTATATTTTCATTTTATGATACTGATCAATTCGCGCGGAACGAATCTTAACGTTTTGCGAAATATATTTCGATTATACACGCAGGAATAATCATTATCAGTGTGGGTTTTGAAATATATAGGCAAAAAAAATTCGAAATATTTTTTATTGTAATTTATGAGAATTTTTTTTTTTACGAAATATCTAAATGTTTAGAATATTTAAATGCTTCGAAAGCGAATGTTGATATTATTCAATAGTCGTTTCTCGAAACACTAATACAGTTTCGAACCGAATCAAAACATGTATCACCGATTTATTTATTATTTTCGTGTATAATAGAGAGAATTCCAATCGAGTCACACGTTGGAGTTGCCCTACGTGTTATTTGCGCGCGTTACGTCGACAAATAGGTTAGCAAAACAAAAAACAATATGATGGGAAAGAAACGGACTTTCGACTAATTTTAGCAAAGAATTAAAAAAAAACGTGTCGTTTCGCAGTGCTGTCCAAATGTCAAAAATATATTTCGTCACCAGCTTTTGACACTGCGTTGAAATCTGAATTTCTTATCGTTTTTTTTTTTCGAAATATTCTATTAGTTTCTGGTATATGTACGTAAGCATCTAACGAATATTTATCTCGTAAGATCAGAAAAAAAAATTTGGCAATTGGACAAGGTCATATTACATAGACCATGAATGAAAATCGAAGAAGTGACGGGTCATTATAAAAGTTGACTTTGTTTTTAAAACTATCCGCTATGATTAATTCAAAGCACTTTGTTTATCAAATGTCACAACCATCCAATATTAGCGCTACAAACAACTCAATTCGCGCGAAACTAATTTTTAATCCATAAATGCATAAATTGCAGATACTTTGCCACCTCAATTTATCATAAATGTATATTTTCAAGGACGTTCGCAGCAGAAGTTTGAGTACTGCCCTATTTATACTGATAAAGAATTCGTATAGAAATTTAATATCACTTTTAAATCAAAGCACCTTTCAGTTTGATATCAACAATTTTTTTATTTATCTTAATACCAAATGATAAGATCATCTTTCTCATTGTTATTTAAGCCTGACTAAAAATATTTTAAATCTCGTATGCACTTTTTGGACCTATGAAATTGATCATTTCTAAATATTTGATTCGTTATAATACTCTCTTATACGAACTAATAAGTAAGTATTGTAATCATCAAAATAATCAATCTTGAAAGTTTTATCGAAATATACCTTTTGACCTTCCCTGAATCGATTGTGTCACCCTATATGCGTGTTTGAAGGGTTAGTAAAATATTCTAAATAAAATAATTTAAAGAAAATGCGTAAGATAAAAAAAGTTTAGTGTAAGACGAAATTGCAGATATTTAATATTATTATCTGAGGTCATCACCTGTAATGTATAGGTATTAGTTAGAGAGAGGAGATTATGTGAACAATTTGTAAAGTGGGCGCCTGGCGCCGCCTCAAACATTTTCGTCGTGCTGAGGTTCTTTGTATGTATGTAGTACCTATTCGATGGGTGTCGACCAAATAACTCTCACTGCCTGTTTATAAATAATGTAAAATCATCAAAACAACAGCCAATTTTTTCATTACACGGTACTGAAATAGTTTTTTTTTATGATTTTTGTTACTAAACCAAATCAGTCATTGGTCTTCGTGGAAGAGAATAATTTGCATTTTTTTTATTTGAGTTGCGAATAAATCGTGGTTCAAAACCGCTATTTTAAACTATCATGATTCATTTCGCAAAATTACTATTAAAATAATTACCGGATGTGATTTAAGTGTATGGAATTGTTTTACTTACGATACCAATACGAGACATCTGAAAAATATCGTATGCTTGTGCGAGAATCTACCTATGTATGCTATGATTACTCATACCGTAAAAAATATCATTATTTACGATAAAAAAAAAACAGACGAGCTGTTTTCGTACGAAAATTATTTATAAATGTAGCCAATACTAATTTTATAAAACTATACATTTCTAAGTACTTAGTCATTTTTCAAAATAACTATTACTTTTCATTCATTTATTTTCTTCCTATTTATAATATCTTAATAGACACCGTATAAGACATTCCAGTACAAAACACTGCCGATATTTTATTATTACAATATACTTCTCTTATTTTACATACTTCATTCTAATAAAACACACACACACACAAACAGACAGACAAAAATATAATAGAATCGATTGAGGGAAGATAAAAATTTCGAGAGCGATTTTTTTATTGATTAAAATACTTTCTTATGACTTCGTATAAGAAAGTAAAAAATATTAAGTATTACATCATTGTATATGGTAAGACCATGTTTGTTTGTAATTATGAATGTCTTGCAAATATTTCAAGTACAAATATTTTCCGATTTTAATAAACGTGGTGGAAAAAATGTCCAAGGCACTAAACATACGAATTTATTGATAATGATTGTAATTAATCTGTTGTGATTCATAGATGTGTGAATATATTTTGTCTGGTGCGAATATTTATTTATGTATGGCAAAAAAAAACGAATTTATTTGTGTATGCCGATAAAGGAAGTCTGGAGTGATGTTATTCTTGTCACCAGACACTCTATTAGGTATTATTTTTGCGTCAAAATTATTTTGATAACTCAATTGGCCGGCGTTTTTTTTTTTTTTTTTATTCGTTTTCAATTATAAGCGCTATTTATATGCAAATGGGCCGTCGTATCTAGTGCAAAATACTATTATAATACACTTGCCAACAAAGGAGAATGTGATTTTGTTATTTTTAGCTTTGCTACAGCCGCAATAGATGGCGGTGAATCTAGTAAAATGTACACGAGACTAACTTTAATTAACGTGGTAAAAAATTGACTTTTTTTTTGTTATCGTTTTATTAGATTCTCGCAGACATCCACCGTCGTTTTTGCTAAGCTTTTTTTTTTACATTATCCTAGCATGCATACTCAACCCGCTATATAACAATAATTATTGTTTTAATAATATACATACAAAATATTACTACAGAAACAAATATTCCCTCTGGTCGTTATTTGCCGATACTAAAAACTACCTATATCGAGCTCGATTCCCTGAATTTATGGTATGGAGATTATCGTCTGTGTGTGTGTGTTGCTTAGAGAATCTGACGAAATCTATCGAATTGTAGTGTTTTAGTGAGTAAATCACAGGTGAAAAGTTTCTTTCGACTTAGGTGAGATTCGAAAAAGGGCTAAAATTCTTTTGGTATTCAAAGAAGTGTATGATTATCAATTGTGATTTGTTTAGAGTCTGTAGATATTTGATCATGTGTGATGGTTTTTTTGTTTTGTTTTGTTATATTGTCTGCGTGTAATGATGGCCTTGTGTATGAAAGAATAAGTGCGTAAGTGTAAAGTATTATTATACACCTGCGTGAAAGCAATACACTAGTCGTTTGTGAGATAACAAGGTTTGTCTGGATTCGAGTACGACGGTAAAAATTTGCGCGATTGCATATGTGTTGCATCATCGCTAGACGTACTCTAGTCATTCTAGACTGATGTATGTTAGTTACATACATATGTGCATATATATATATATATATAGCGAATAAAATGACTCAAAAGTGTTGATTGGAATATATTAGATTTATTGATAGTTGTTGTTTTCGCTCAAGTCAGAAGAGAGTGTGTTGTGAGACACAAAGTGAACGGTATGAGAAAGAGAGGTTTGTGTCCGCAGGCCCGGAGCAAGCAAGCAAGGTAAAAGGCTCGCGCACGTGCCTCGTCGGTCTGTTTCTCGGTGACTGTACACATACATACATACAGACATACATCGAACCGGAGACGAGACAGGTATACCAAGCCTTCCGTCACCGTGTTCTTCGTAACGGCGACCGTACCATCGTCACCCACACGAACGTTTCTGACTTGAGCAAAAACTTTATCGAGATTCTCAAAAAAAAAAAAAAACAAAACAAAAAACCTTGTATCGTAAATTGGCTGAATTTTCAATGCGATAATAAAGTAATGTTTTATTTCCAGGTGGTAATTGCTGGTCGGCCATGGTCCAAAACGGTCGCTGCACCGAAATTCTAAGCGAGAAAATGACCAAAGAGGAATGCTGCGCTACGAACAGCGTAGCCACCGCCTGGAGCGCCAAAGACCTCGATCCAGGCGAGCTGTTCTTCTGGAGGGTCCTCGGCGGTGGTGTACCCTGTTACGCATGTAAAGGTCAGCACATCTATTTTTTTAAATTATCAACTACAAATAAAACATTAGAATTACAAATTATTGTATTTTTGAATCGAAATATTTGATAAGTGTTCTGCCTAAAAATAATTGTAACACCCACTCGCGTGATGTTAGATACGAGTATAGAACATATAAATTGTAAAAGTTATTTTGGCTATAGTATTTTAAATGCATGTAATGTATGTTGTATTCTTAGAAGTTTTACATACGTAGGTACCCACATACATGTGTGTGTGTGTGTGTGTGTATACATACACACATACAAACAAGCATAGATTTCAGGAAGTTTATGTAAATGTATCTGTGCAACATATTTTACGATTCATTTCTGAGCCAGCTATGCGGACGTACGAATATTTGTATATTTTAAATCTAAATATTATTTCATTTCGAACGGACATCTTAACTTCTATAAATTGTAACGCTTTTTTTTTTTCGATTCTCCATTAATTATATACTTAAATAGAACAATGCCCATACTTTGCGAATTAAGTAACTATGAAAGTATATATAAAATATATTATTTAAATTTTGAAACTTGATAAATTTATCAGATGTCGCAAGGCGATAAATGTATCTCAAATTTCGAATTTAAAATAATTTTTGCAGTACCTATAGCGTTAATATGTATAGTGACTCCTTAGTGTAACTTACGATAATATAAAAAATAAATGAATCGAGATATGTTTTGGTTAATTTCAGAATCGTGTAGTGGTGTTAAGTGCGGCACGGGTAAAAAGTGTGTGGTGCGCAACGGTCGACCGAAGTGCGTGTGTTCACCCGACTGCCGGGCGAAGACTCGACATCCTGCGGGGCCGGTGTGCGGCACAGATGGCCGCTCGTACCGGACCGTCTGCCGCCTCCGGAAGCGCGCATGCCGCCGGAAATCCAACACACTTGCGATCGCCTATTATGGACAATGTCAAAGTAAGTACACGGCAACCAGTATTAAATACATACGTACGTTAAGCTCAACGCACAGACATTATTATGATTGTATCCTCTTGATAGTATTCCAACCCAGCATCATAGATTTTTATATACGAGCTTCCAAACAAAAAAAAAACAAGAATGTTTAATTGTTTAAAATTGCATCATTTAATAAATATGTTCTGATTTAAGACGGCAAGAATTTGGTTTTGTTTAGATTGAAATAACGCATTCGAAAATAGAATAATAGTACAACCTCGCTTCAAACATTACTTAAACAACAGTGATGATCTGGTATAATAATGTTTGCTTATATACAGACATACATTAGACTGTTACATGTGAGAATTTGAAACGATCTAAATTTAGATATTAGGCGATGTGATGCGATGCGATGCACATATAATATAATAGTTTTCAATAACATGCATCTTAAACCAATATTTTCGAAGCGTTACTTAAACAAATCGCCGCTTACGTAAAGCTAACGCTTATAAATAACTGGCGTATCTTTAATCTAATGCGCGCCGACAACCAATATCGGATGTTACTAGGCCATGAATATAGCAATTTCACGCTAATCTTGTAGTTTACTTTAATGTTTAGATGTTTAGTGAAAATTTGTTTCACTTTTAGATCTATGTAGGTGACCTTATTTGTTATTACTTATATATATATATGCGTTTTACTATTATTAGGCTATTTGGAAATACCAAGAATATTTCTCAAATATCTATACATATTTTATTTAGATATTAATATGTCTAATGTTTTATTTTAACAAATTTTTGAGTTAGCTAGAGTAAACAAGCACATCCGGTTTGAATTTTTTACTATTATCACTAATAAACGAAAGTCCGATCTGTTAGTCGTAGTTTAAATTCCATGTAGTAATTGAACAAATTGAAAAAACGAGCAAAAATAATAATTCACGCTTTATGGGTGTTTAGGTTATTTTGACATGCGTGCAGTATTTATTCATAAAATAGTGTCTCTCGTAAAACTATTTCGGTGCCAAGATCTCCTGAATTATAACCATAACTACAGAAATAACAAAACGCCACTTTATTAATAACATACGCACACACGCATTCCGCACATTAAATAACATTGAAATCCCACCGGTATGTCAGAGCAACCAGTTTCTTTTTTTCTTCGATAAAACATCATTATTATTCGTCGCAGTTCGCATCCCGCACTGCGTACACCATCAAACCGTTCGTGGTAATCGTTCATTTTTAACGATTACCAAAATAAGCGAACCAATAATAGATACCAGATTATGTAAGTTATTTGGTGGAGTTGCTATAACAGATTTATTTTTAGATCGGAAGTACACATTTAAGTACCTCTGTTATATTTTCAAAATTAATACACTTTCGTTTTATGTACCTATATTTATAAAATAACGAAAACTTAAACGCCTAAATGTTAGGCAACCCACCGGAAATGCATCGTTGCCTATATAACTTTAATAGCTCACGAATTTTTTTATTACATATTACATACATACAATTATTATATATCTACATACATAACTTGTTTTCCCATCAAATAAAGTAGTAGAAACCCCTTGACGTCCATTCTCAACTTGACAATTTATCTATACCATCAAACTACTGGAAATTGAGAATTAAGGCATAAAGACACCTGTAAATAAAATATATTTTTGTTGTGAGCCTAAAGGCACTTCTAATTTATTTATTAATGTTTAATACATTAATGTGTTTTATCTAAACTATATCAAACAATTAGTAATTGATAGCTATAACTTATGATAAACGAAGGTCAATTATGTGAGTGCGTCTTCAGGTAGTTCTTGTAATGCCGTTTCTAATATTAATAAATGCGATTCCGAGTTTCTTAAGAACCACAATAGAAAACAAAGATCAAGTTGTCGCGTTTTAGCAGAACTTTTCTGCCTGTAGTGTTTCAATTATTAAGATATATGTTCAAAAGTACCTAAAGAGTGTCTATGTGTTGAATTATGAAAATGCAAGGTTTTTTTTTTGTTGCAGGTTCATGTGACAAGATCCGTTGTCCGACGGGTAAACATTGTCTGGTGGATCAGAACCTGAAGCCGCACTGTGTCCGGTGTTCGCGACGCTGTCCCGCCGTTGGCACCGCGTCCGCTCGCAGTGGTGGCGGCGTATGCGGCGCTGACGGTGCGACGTACCCGAGCGCGTGTCACCTGCGCGAAGCTGCGTGTCGCCGGGGCAAAGCGATCCCCGTCGCATACAAGGGCCGCTGCAAACGTAAGCTGGACCAAAACGTCGACACGTGAAGTGGTATTTTCCACTTATTTTTTTTTTTTTGCATGCGCAGAATGAGTCAATATACATTTTGGTTATTTAATATAATTTAACGGATTTTTGTATATAATTTTTGTGTTTTTAACAAAAGGGTGAAAATGTATATGGACCCATTCTACTTGCATGGTTTTTTTTATTATTATTTATTCCCTTTTTCACCCACAGAGAAACAGAACTGTTTGTATGCAGCGTGTGTGTGTGTGTGTAAGCGTGGGGGATCCACTGTAGCTAAAAATACTTGCCTGACCTGACACTGTTATCTCTTTGCCAATTCGGCCTTCCTACCTCTCGCACCTCAACTACACCGTCACGAATATAGCACCGGTATTGTGTTTTCATTACTCGTACGGTGTACGCACACTGGTAACTCGAGAGCATAAAAAATACGCTCAAGAAACGACATTCCACAGACCGACCAGAAAAGGGTGGTTTCGCTGGTTGAGTTATATTTTTTAAATGCTACGAATTAAAATTGGGGTTGCCATTGAATTCTCGCGTACACTTTACTAAAGTGTAATTTATGTTGGTTGCATTTGATAATTAATGTATGTGTGAAATAATAAAAGAATGAAATGTTGAGTTGTAAATATGAATCGCAGTCCGAATGTTCTAATAAATGTACCGTTACTGAACAGACATATAAGTTAAATGAGAAAAATCATTATATCGTAAAGTTTAAATTAAAAATCATTCGGAATTTCTTGATAACCGATCACTCTCCCGTCCATATAGGGCAAATAAAATCAATCTACACTTACCTAATCTACGCAAACAATTTTTACCATATATAATAATTAAATATATAACAATTAATAATAGTTATTACATATAAATACTCACATTATTATTTACCGTGTTAAATATCTAAAATACCTTACGCTAGATTTTCTTATACGTAGTATTTCAATTGGAGAAACAACAAAAAATTATTTATAGTATGCGGTTTGAATATTATTTTTAAAATAAATATAAAATTCCGTAATTCTAAAAATAGTTTGATTCGATACAGGGAAGGTCATTTTAGTTCATATGTCGAAACTATAATACTGTAAGTTGCGTATAAGAGAGTAAACATTGCTCTTTTATCGATAAAAAGAAAGGATCGTTTGATAATAAATGTTATTTCAGTTTTATTTTCAATATTTACGATATTCAAGTTTGATAGCATTTTAATCACTTCCTGCATTCATTTTTACAGTAGATTTAATAAGCACTAAACTTAAAAGAACATCACTCTCTGCATATTTTATAATTATAATATTTAAATTTATTTACGATAGTTTATATACCTACATAATTTAACCATACCTATAAATGGAACAAAACACACACAATTATGTAAACATAAACAGAGTTGCGATTACGTCATGATCCTACTTATATTTTAGGCCACCAGGGTATAAATGATATGTGAATCTGTGACGAAGAATTTCTCACCGTTTACCAGCCAAGCAATACGAGATCTAATTTTGCATTTACACTCGTTAATTTTGTGTTTATCACTGCGACATTACAGGGTAAACAACTGTTTTAATTAACTCTGTATAGACTTAAATGTATGTTTGTGTATGTCGTATATTTACGTGGTGACAAGTTGTGAGACTCATTGATGGACATTGCATACATGTGACTAAATTGCATGGGAAAGTGCGCTTATATTATGTATTAAAATTAAATCTCAAACGTATAGTACATACATACATACATACAGATATCTAATAGAGCAATAAATGCTCCATCATCCAGGCATCCCGTGTCAGAACTAACAGTGTGTGTAGTCTGCACGGCAGAAGACGATGAGTCCGCAAAGTTAACGAATATGCAAGTGGCACTGCAAAAATAAACAAATGATGCGAGCGTGCAGCCATTTCTTTGAATTATGAGACTGTACAATATTCGATACAGGGAATAACAAACGCACAATGGTGCTTATTATATTTCCATTTTTCAAGCCATGCACTGGTGGTGCACTCTGTTATCGCTATTGTCTATACGCGTCGTTTTATTTCACCGTACATTAAAATCCACTAGTCACATCACCGACATTCTGCAAATGTTGACTGTAAAATAATTAATTATTGTTTCATCGAATTGAGTTAAAACATAAACTGTAGTCGTAGTGAAACGTAGAATGTCCTAATAAATTTTTTTAGAGACTGCAGCGTTGCGTTAGGCGGGGAACGCGTCGAGTATTATTTCCATACCATATTGCCCGGTGTTCGTATACATATGTATGTATGCATAAGTATTATTAATGTTATTGTGGAGAAATGTCGGTCGCGGGGCACCGGTCGCTAGTCGCTAGTCGCTGGTCGCCGGTCGCAGGCCGTTGTACGATTGGTGCAATGAGGTGCCGGACGTGAGCCCGTGTGCAATGGTGTAGTGGTAGTGTCCTTGGAGCGTCCTTGAGTACCGAGGTCATTAACCATCTACGCCGGCTCGCTCCGCAAGCAAACAAGAGCTGCTGCTCAAGACGTGCATACAGGGTGATTCTCGAACTCGTACGATACTTTTAGTCGATTTCAAATTCAATGACAAATCATATCAAACAAAGTCTAAATATTATTTCATTATAAACTTTCTACGAAATATATTTATTGTCTTCCTAGTTACAATTTAAAGTTAATAACTAAATTCTGTGATACGTAAACAACCTGTATGTAGGTATACACATATAGACAGAATAGAAGATTATTCATCTTGTTCATTATGCATGTGTGTGTGTGTGATCATAATTAAAAGCGTTTATTGAAAATATTTAAAGATAAATATATATTTAGTACACCTTCTGAAACTATAAGAAAACGAGTGTCTAAACAAGCGAGATGTCGCTACGGTTTGACAAATTGTCAAGTCTAGTGTTTAACTTTGATGTCGAGTACTCAACTATACATACATACTGACAGACAGGCACACACGTACATATAAATATATTGAATATGCACACATAAGTACATACATACATACATACATATGTATTGTGGTGTGTATAGGGTGTTCCGCACCAAAGTCCGAGACGCGACCGAAGTAAGTCCAGCGCGTGCTTTCACATATTATTGACATTCTGGCACTCATCCCATGTTTGTTATAGCACCACTGGTGTTTATTCAGCAATATGAATTGTGTATTCATCATTCTCACACATTTAATTTATATATATATATATATTGTAAAGGCATCGTACAACATTTTTACCTTCTTAGAAATCGTTGACTAATAGATCCGTATGATGATGATGATGATGATTTCAGAAACTGCATCGTGCGGTAGTGTGAAATGCAAGGAAAGGCAATCGTGTCTAAGCGAACTGTACACGGGTGCACCACGCTGCGTCACCTGCAGTTACCGCTGTCCTAGAAGTGGTGGAGGTGCCACCGGACACCGGGACTCGTCGGCGCATCGCGACCTAGGCGGTCCTATTTGCGGCACCAACAACCACACTTACCACTCGTGGTGCCACATGCTGAAGGACGCTTGTGCCACTGGTTACGTCATCGAAACCAAGCATCCGGGCACGTGTAGCGCCCTCACTCATCACGGTTCTGGTAACATTTATTCATTTATATATATACATACATACATAAACAGTTACGTTAATCAACATATATGTTCATATAAACCGGATCCTATTGACGTCGAAATTGATTTACACATAATTTTAAAGTAAAAATACTTAATGGATATGTTCGTGACAGAGAAAGTAATCAGAAACGAATGTTTGACCCGATCGAACGCCAGACAGTGTAACCCGGTTTCGCTACAAGCTACATATTATGGCGTTGGTTGAACCATATTATAAATACCTGTCCATAATAAACTCGTAATAAGCATATACAAAAGTCTTTTTTTTTTTTTTTTTTTTGTATTGTTTTTGTTTAATATTCATAAAAATGTTTGTTTGTTTGTTTTTATATTACAGGTGTATCCTTATCGATGAACTCAAACGCTGTTATCGGATCGGATGAATTTAAGGAAACGATTTCTTAGCCACGTATCAATCGATCGACTGATTGGATTGATTGATCGACAGTGTTAAACCGAATGTTCCAAAAAAAAAACGAGTAATTATCCAATTACGTATTCTTGTTTTGTTTATTTTTTTTTTATTGCTGGTGCTTCTGTGTGCCGTTGTTTATTTGTGAATTTTTAATTTAACTAAATCGTTAATTATTTATTTGTAAAGAAGTCAATGATGAGGGATGATGATAAAGAATACCCCTTTTTTTTTTTATTTGAAAGCAGTCATAATGTCAAGCTATTAATTAAATATAATAAGTTATAGGTGAATTTGACCGAAAATGCCTTCATAAATAAACTTACGAATGTTTAAGGGGATTAGAAAGCTAGCAAATAAATATGCATTTTCGCATTAAAATGTCCCACATTTCCATAAATCCGTTTGGATGTTTCAGTTTCATAATTAAATTATATGCATGAAATAACAGTTGATAGAATAATAATTGTTTATTTGCATCAGCTTTTTGTTCCTCTTGAATATTTTAAAATTGTCAAATGAATTACGAGTAGTTTTTACGTTAGACAAGAATCTTAGTCCAATGAGGTAATAAATGAATTTTTGACGTATTTAAAATAATTGAACATTAACTGACATGACGCTGACATATAAACAAAATGAAAACTGTTCACTGTATATGTTATACAATATTAGGCAACGTTCATAAAAATAATTATAAATATTAAGGTCTATAAGTCTGTTAGATAATAATATATCTCTGTAGTTACAAAATATCTGTATATATTGTATATTTTAGTAGTTATTTTAAGTCCAAAACTTATATGAAACAAAAAATCAAAACACTAAATCTATTTTATTATAAATTATTTATTTTCCCTTTTTAAATAAAGTGAAACAAATGTATTAAATAAACAATTATTTTATTTTTTAATTTTTCGATTTTTAACTAATCAGATTTGTATCATAGATTACGAGATATATTTTTAAAAAAAAACCCTTACTTAATCGAAATGTCTATAAATAATAGGTGTCAATTGAAACTAATACGTTTTTTTGGGAATATATATATATATTAAAACAAATTTCTATACGGTTTACGTCAAATCAGACTTGGAGAACCATCTCTGTACGAATAGCAACACTAAAGAGTCAAAGGTTTCTTGAATAGAGTAGATTAAAAATGTCGTAGTTTTTCTACTCATATCAAGAACGACCTAACAAGTATAGATATCTACCGATGTAAACGTTTCAAATTTGATTATTAGATTTACGCTTATGAAATTAAACAATTCCAGCCAAATCTGCGATCCAAAGTATACCCCCAAGCACTGCTTATGGAATTAATGTTAATTGTAAATTTTAATGTGTAAACGTCCATACATATATAAAATTAAATGTCAGTATTATTAACTAATAAATATTTTTTATTTTATCTTGTTTCTATATAGAATATCATTCAATATTTATTGAATTTGTAATAATAATGTTTAAATCTCGTATTATCAGGATTAATTAATATTTTTGGTATAATTAAGTAATGTTGAAATGTTTATATACTCACATTAGCGTGTGCAATGATTATACTTATTGTATGCGCTAATCATTTTAGGGTTAGATAATTATATTATAGTTAATAGACCAGTGAAGTATTGTGTGTCAAAATTGTAAATGTATTGTTTTATTTAGTAGCTTATATTGTTAAATAATGTAATGCAATAAGTGTTCCAAAAATAATTGTATATCCAAATAAATTGTGTAAATGTCAGGAATAGATGTATTAAATGAATCGATACGAATGTGATTACAAACCTCTAAATAGTGATCCATAATTGCAGGAGGTACTTGACCTCACACAATAAACACAAAATATGCGTATTATGTAATATATTTTATTTTCTAAAATCTCTAAAAACTCTACAAGAGGTGGAATGTTTATATCTCTTTACAATACGTTGTTCTCATAACAATATTTATGATTTTGATTGGAATTTTAAACAAATGACACAAAAATTAAAGCGAAAATTAAATAAGATTATTTACAATATTTTACAAATTGTACAAATACACACTTGATCGAAATAATACAATTAATAAAAATTTTGGCATACACCTGTAATGGTTTCATAGAAATAAATATAATAAACAAATCAGATACGAAAAAAAATGAATAAAAGAGAATTTTTTTATATCAATAGGTAATTTATGATACGATAACTCACTTGTCAATTATTATTTGCATCGTTTGTGCAGTCAGTGAATTTATTCTATATACAGGATGACACAATAATGGTACCTACATAATTATTAATCATAAAATGGTATTGTCGTTTTTTTTGTGAATCATGCAATTACTTCACACCTCAATTTTATCTAAATAAACAATTTATTATTTTGAATCTTTTAATAACTATAGAAAAACAATCAGTTTAATTGTTTATAATATAAAGGATAACTAAGTGATAATTACTGTAATAATTGATGAACACTGGAAAAATGAAATAATAATAGTAGCGTTTGTTAATTTCTGTCGACAAATAGTTGAAATATTGTCTATTGAATGTTTGAAACTCAAAAATGTATGAAAACAACACTAAATAATATCAATGCGTATGATTTCGTATAGTTCTGTAGCATTTCTAAACACAACAACAGATTTATAGAATACTGCCATAATTATTTATTTCTGTGCAATATAGCGCGATAGTAAAATACTTATTTCTTTCTTTGTTTTTTGTTTTCTCTTGGAAACGGATTGCACAAATACAATTTATAATTGAACATAACCTTACCCGAATTATTAACTACACAGCTACATTTTTCACATTTATTATTTAACAGACAACAACAACAAAATGTGATTTTTTTTTATATTATTAGTTTTTTTTAGATTTTAGCATCAATCATGTCAATGTTGAGTTTGTAATAAACGTACGGATAGTAATCGGATTGACCGAATCCCATGCCGGCTATGTCCACGGTCTGTATATGTTAGAAGGAAAATATTTGTTTTTTTATATATTTTAATACTTACGCCTGTTTTAAAACTATTCAATAAATTGTGCAAGAAATAGTACTTACATCCATATTAGCGCTACCTTGTAACGCACTACTATCCAAATGACCGTATAATTGATTTAACGTATCACGTAGACGTTTAGTGTTCTTCTTATTCGGATGAAGTAGAACAGCTTGGAAATTAACGGGTAAACCATACCTATACAAAAATAAATAATAAACGCACTTGAAGCATTCGAAAGCATCCAGCGTATACCTTAATACAGATTCAACAAAAACGCGTAGCGCTTTCACGTGAATCCAAGCACAAAAACATTCACTGAAATTCACTTTCAGCCATCGCACTAACGGACCCTGAAACAACATATCAATTGAAAACACTTATTATGGGAGTAGTAAACAAAAAAACCACTAACGAATTGTTTCTTTTTGTCGGTGACCAACTTGGTGATTTCGTTTTTACCGGCAGCTAATTCTTCCTCGTTGTATGTGAAATCGCGTACGATGAATTTGCGCTCACGCGCATGTAATTTAAACTCTTCCACGACCTTTTTGAATAAAGTAACGGAAAAGAGACCGTATTCCTGGTCGTGGAAAATCATAACAGACGAACGTGGCACAATCATATCAGTGATTTTCTCGAAATTAGTGTTCCAATCATTGAATAACATTCTGATTAACATGGGTGAATTATTTTCTAAATTAATGTATATAAACGATGAGACTTACTTGGGTACAATGACTAATAATGTGGTCAAGTACTCTGAATCCAAAATGAAATGTTCTTTCTTGACTAAATCGGCTAGATTTCTGGTCAATAAGCTTCCGCTATTTGGAAAACAAATGAGTGAAATGTTGAACGATTGCAGTGCGTTTAAATTTATAATTACGTTTGTTTTTTCTCCAAATTTTGAAGGCTGCCCTTCAAGCTATTGTACGCGTTCGATTTCGTTTTTAAATCGGCATCGATTTGACCGACTTGCTTACTGATAATATCGGCGATATTACGAAGCGATTGTTTTATGGGGTATTTTGCAATGTCCCATTGGAATCGCGTGATGTAACTGGGCAGATCACCTACACGCCATCACACAAAATACCAATCATCTTTCAACAATTATGATTTGAATCAAACGACGCACAAACAAAATATCACTAAGTCTGAACATGGTAATTTACTAAATATGAATACATTATTATAAATATGTTACTATCAATTGTGTAAAAAGTTCAATATTTACGAATTATAATAATAAAACGTCTAAACGTTTATTATATATATATATATATTTATACGTAGTATTTAAGATTTGTGTGTGTGATTATTAGTTAATTGTAGGCCACTCCAAATATGTGTAGTGAATAAAAAATATTACACAGTATATGTAACATATTTACTTACATATGACATGCAAGTTTTCAGCTGAAATACATTAACAACAGTAACAACAAATATAACAATTGGATGTTCATTGAATACAATCATAGATAGAAACATAGAGTAGAGATAGACAGAATAAAAAAAAAGCTATCACCGATAAAGCAGACACTGGTGGTGGTAGCATGGCATGAGTGGATTAATCTAGTAATTTACTTTTTTTTTTTACAACACAGTGTTCTCGGTGCTACACAAACACACGATACAGTGATGCACACTCTACTATTTGTTTGCCACCAATCTGAAATCACAAACAACAAATGTATTGTACAGCAGGATACACATTAATACAACAACTGCGGAACTAAACTAAAAAAAAATAATAATAATATTAAGAAAATAGGTTTCGGAGAATTTTTAAACAACAAATAAAATAGTTATTCATTTTAAAGCCGTTCACTAACGAAATGTGAATTGTCTTTTTGTTAGTAGATCGTGTCTATAGACGATAATTTTGCACTAAAACTTAAATCATCGTCTATAAAAACCTACTATAATAATTCGCCAATTTGTTTTATTTTTTATTGCAATTTTTATTTAATATGGGGATTGATTGTGGTGTCAGGGGTAAACAGTACAACAGCGACGGACCACTGACCTGGTCCGAGAGGAAATTCAAGGGGAGAGGGGATCAAGTTGTCTTTGGCGCAAGGCGTAACAAGCGGCGATGTAACGGTACTACTGCCACCGCAACTAGAGTCCATGAAACATGAACTCTCCAGCGAGCAAGTCCATGTAAATGCGACACTTGCGGTGGACTTGACTGTACGGTAGCGATAATCTTGTTCGGCTCGCATTGGTTCTGGTGGACGACCGCCAGATCCAAATGGCATTCGCGCCTCTAGCGTTGCTTAGAACAATTACGACAATTTACTCATTGCGAAGCAACAAGAAATTATTAAAAAACCCACTCAATATCGCCAATTTGTTTACACACTAATTTACAAATCAACCAAAACACTTTAATAATACAACAAAACAAATGACGTTTAAACAAATAGATTTTAAATCAGTATAAGAAATAATCATTTCATATATTTAATAACATAAGTAGGAACAGTTAGTTGATTTAATGAACTACAATAATAATTATTAGTTAAAGCGATAATTTTCGACGACTGCAAATCAAATGTTATTTATTTGAAGGTTATATGTATCATATATCGACATCTAGATGTCGTTACCACATTCAGACTTACAATAATATTATACCAATATATATATAAAAGAAAAATACAAACAAATTTTAAAAATAACTTACTATTATTCGCCATCAAATTTTCATGCAATTTATCGCGTTGATCCTCCAATACTTCACCCAAATACATCGCGACCTTTCGCGTCGCCTGCTCTACGAAGCCATCCAATTTCCCAAGGTCATCAGACAACCCGACCAGCTGATCTAAAGTGCCCACCTATTTTTTTTTTATAAGACAAATAAGAACATTTTACCCTACTACAATTTATCTGCTTTTTAATGAGCTGGGATACAAGTTTTGTAGTCAAAAGAATACAATTAATGTGCATTGCGAAATGAGTTCTAGGTCACCGTGACTGTACTAGTGATAAATTAAACCACTAGTCGAATATAATACATATTTTAAATATATCACTTATAAAATAATTTTTTTTATGTATAAAACTAGATATAAATTACTCCAATATTTATATACAAATTTACCTTTAGATCAGGTATATGAAACTTGTAGTTCATCGAAAGGTTGTTCTGTTTAGTTGTAGAATTATTTAAAGTATCAAATGTCTGCTGACAGGTCTTGTCACCAGGGGCAGAAATCAACCAATATTCCGTCATCATTGGATGAAAAGTCTTGCAATTACACATTTTCGATTAATTACAAATACACAATTAAACAAATATTAAATTCAACTGCCAATGTACAGTTTAAAATTTATTGCAAATAGGGGTAGTAGGCTTTGGGTTCGAACATATTTCACAATTGTTTTCCACAGCATACTAAATATCAAATATAAAACAATTTACTCACCTAAACTTGTAAGCGATTAAAAATACGTATTTAATTGTATTGTAAATCGATTTTGTCGATTGAATTTTACGTAAACTTCAACCACTCCTTCTAAACCATCACAATTTTCACGTGATTTCGGTCACAGATCAGCTGAGGCCCGTTCTTCCTACAACCACAATACATAACGCTCTTAACGTCAACCAATGAAAAGCCTTATACGTTCAACCACGTGACCAAGAATAGCATATGAATCCTATGATTTGCTGCATTAACTGAATGCTGGACTAAATACCACTACCAACTAGTACATAATTTACTAATATGATGTTTTTTATTTCACCTAGTTAGGATAACTAATTTAATTTTTTAAATATTTAGTTTTAAAAGAGCTAAATTAATGTTCAATGTAATTTAAAAGCTTTCAACTATATAGTCTTAAAACCTCAAAATGAATGGTCTTAAGAATTTTTAAAACGCTACGCCAATGTATACTTCGTTAACCTAACATTAATTTGTTGCATAAAAAACGAGATTATTTTAATTATTTGCCTCATGGGTAGTAAATTTGTATATTTATAATATATTTTGTAAAATACTAAAGAGTTAGTGTAAAATGGCTGGTGTCAATCAGAAATTAGAGCTAGTTCGAAATGCGATAAAAAGCTATCCTGATTTTCCAAAACCAGGAATTTTATTTAGGTATGTAAATCAAGTGAAGTGTTTGTAAATAAGGGTGTGTTTTTTAATATATCTTAAGAATAATTGTGTTTCAGAGATGTGTTTTCGATATTAGCCGAACCGAAAACATTCAAAGCGCTTCATGAGATTCTTCTAGAACATATTAAGACAACATTGCCGCAAATTGATGCGATCGCTGCGCTTGAATCGCGCGGTTTTTTATTTGGACCTATGCTCGCGCTAGAACTTCAAGTGCCATTTGTGCCAATACGAAAAAAAGGCAAACTACCCGGGAAATTAGAGTCAATCACGTACGATTTAGAATATGGCCAAGTATGAATACGTATATACTTAATATATAAAATATTAAAAATCTTTATTTTAGGATACGCTTGAAATACAAATCGATTGTTTAAAAGCAAAGACGAAAGTTTTAATTATAGATGACTTGCTCGCTACTGGTGGCACTATGGCTGCCGCGTGTGCCCTTTTGGAAAAAAACAATGTAGACATTGTCCAATGCTTGGTAATCATGGAATTGAATGCTTTAAACGGCAGATCGAAAATATCTGCACCTGTTCATTCGCTTGTGCAATATTAACATATAAGGTCTAATGATGTGCAATTATTTTTATAAATTGTTGCATTTATTTACTCGGGGATAATTGTTTAGTAGGCAGTAAATGTGCCCACTAAACAATTTTTTGAAAACTGGCATTTATTTTCTCGGGGAATAATTTTATTAATATTTTTAAGCTCCCAAACCACTGTTAAATATATTTAAGAATTGTACCAAAGTACCAAAACATATTTACATAAGTTTTACATTACGACAATATAAATGTTCGTAAAACAAACCATATAACTTACCAAGAACAAATAAACACGTATTATAATTATTTTTCCAGATTTTTCCCATAATATATACATGTATTTCTGACTTTTTTTTATCTGTAAACATCTTAGCGCGCGTTTACGGTTTTTTTACATCAACAAATTGCATTGCGTTATGCTTGAATGACGCCACTCACTCGTCATTTTTTGTAAGTATACTTCTGAAGAAAACTATTTTCTTTGATTGGGATCACTAACTAACACTATAAAAATAATTCTTCATTTGTGTTTTATGAATGTCAGTTATGATGTACCAAAACAATATTGACATATTGAATTTTATGTCAATCAATTTTAAAAATATATACATTGTTATATTTCTTTCGTTTTATCAAAAAATATACCAATTCTTAAAAGCTATATTTATGTTATTTGATTGGAAACACTAGTTTGTAACATTTATTGTTGGTAACAATTTCGTTTTGAATTTGAAGTTTACATGAAAAGACGGTTAGAGTCCGTTGCTTTAATAAGACTTTCCACAACAGTTTAAGCCTGTTTATGACGACGATTTTTTTATACATCACTAAAAGTTCACGTGGTACAATATTTAACATATAATTTGTTTTAAAAAAAACTAAATTAGAAATTTTCAAATATGCTTAACTCAGGCGAAAATTCACCACGATCTCCATCATATTACGCTTATTCTACAGGATCGGCGAAACGGCTAGGTTCGTTATTAAAAATAAATTATAAACTACCATTTTATTAACAATTTATTTAAAACAGGTAATGATAGACGAAACGAAATGTCTTCTAACGAAAGCCGTACCAACATTGTTGTACCATCAGGTAGTGAATTCACATTAATTACTTTTTACGTTTTTTAAATTTAGGATCATCCATAGGATTTGTATAATTTGTTCAATTTTAATGTTTAGACAGTCGCGCATCTGTGATACCCGTTACCAGTAGTACTAAAGTGGTGAGGCCCATGAACCATATAGAACTGAGTCGTGTATTAGGTCAATATAACTTAAATAAAATCGTGTAATATTTATCAATTTTTTTTTTTTTTAGGTATTGAAACAGTTGATATGCCGGAAAAGAGAAAATGTCAACCTAAAAGGGCGGATGAATTGTTTTTAGAGTTATATCCAGAATCTGGTACGTTATTAGTAATAAGTACGTCAGAAAGAATTTGTAATTATATTAAACGAAATATATTTTATATTCTGATAAATTTCGGGGTTTTAAAGCACATGGAATTTGTATAATTTGTTCAATGTTTAGGAAGTCGCGCATCTATGATGCCCATGACCAATAATACTAAAGTGGGGAAGCCCATGAACCTAATCGAACAAGATCGTGAATTAGGTCAATATAACTTAAATAAAATCGTGTAATATTATTCAATTTTTGTTTTTTTTTAGGTATTGAAACAGATATGTCGGAAAAGAAAAAATGTCAACCTAAAAGAGCGGCTGAATTGTTTTTAGAGTTATATCCAGAATCTGGTACGTTATTAGTAATAAGTACGTCAGGAACAATTTGTAATTAAATATATTTGAAACAATTTTATATTCTGATAAATTTCGAGTTTTTAAATCACATAGAATTTGTGTAATTAATTTTAATGTTTAGGAAGTCGCGCATCTATGATGCCCATGACCAGTAATACTAAAAGTGGGAAGGCCATAAACCAAATAGGACAGGGCCGTACATTAGGTCAATATAACTTAAATAAAATCGTGTAATATTTAAAAAAAAAAAATTTTATTTAGGAACTGATTTAGTGGATTTGCCGGAAGAGAAAAGATGTCAACCTAAAAAAGCGGCTGAATTGCTTTTAGTGCTATCTGGTACGTTATTAGTAATAAACATTTACGATAAGTACGTCAGAAATTTGTAATTAAATTAAACTAAACGAAAAAACAAAAAAACATCTTTAAATATGTTTAATTCATATTTTGAACTATTATTAATTTTTGTTTCAAGCCCTTGAAACTCCAAGTCAAAGTAAAGGACACGCGCGAAAACGACTATGGTCTGCAAAACAGCCATCATTTACGACTAGAAGAACGACTGCATCATTTAAAAAACCTAGTGCCGTTGCGGTAAGTTTGTACTTGAAATCATTTCACATCTATATTAACAATATTAATGTGTTTCAATAATCAATTGTTACTGTTATTTATTAGTCAAGAACATCTCAATTAATGAAATTGGGCGATTTGGATAAAAATCCAAATAAACTAAAAAAACTGCCAGTCGCGACAGTGACAGCAAAACCGAATGTTATCGCAAAACCAGTGATACCAAAACAAAACAAAAACATCGAAACATGTGTCGTAAACAATCGAAAAACTTCAAAAGATTTAGACGTAGATCTACAGTCAATGTATGAAATGACAAAATCAAATAATGCAATGCTAAAAATAATTTTAAACCGACTGGATGATTTAGAAAATCGATTCAATTTATTTCCACTTAAAAAATGTATCTCTCATGAAAACATAGGCATTGAACATAAAACTACAATTAATTCAGACAATAAACCGATACCTATAATTCAAATTTCTGATAGTCAGAATCCCGAAATTAATTCTAACATAAAACTGGATGATCATGATTTAATTCGCCCTAACTTGGAAAATATAAGTCCTGATTTAGATATCGAGAAACAACAATTAGATATGGATAAATCTCCGAATCTAAACATTTCCAATCAAGAATTAAATGGAACAGTTATCGAAATAAGTCAAAAACCTGATGTAAAATACGATTTGCATCTCATGACAAAACCACTCAAAACTACATTCGAACAACTTGAATCAAGGCTCGCAAATGATTCTCTTGCAACCATTAATTTTTCCCCAAGCTCTACCGAATGTTCGCCGGATGACCACTCAATCAACATGACATGGTTGCTAGATAATTTGAACGGATCAAACACAGAAAATAAACCGAACCCCACTTTTTTAACCAAAAACCCGAATTCCCAAGACGTTTATGGTTGCACCATAAACGATTACAATGAAATGCGTTCGAATTTACCACTTTTGTGCACCCCAAAAACCGATAAAACACAAGAACTAATGACGCCGAGCGTTAAAAACAGCAATAAAAAACTATTATCACGAAAAATCCAAAAACAATTATTCATGTTGAATCATAAATTTTAACCTATATTAAGTTTTAATTATGTATGTAATATATAGAAACTGTATTTTTAAAAAAAAAAAAGTAAAAAAAAACACACATAAATAAATATATTTATTTTTATAGGTACAATTTTCATGAAATCAAATACAGAAAATGTTTCATCAATATCACGTACATTTATATTTGGTGAGTATATATGACTATTTATTTTATAAATATATTTTTCGAGTATTATACATTTTATTTATAAAACATTGCTTTGTATACTTTTTTTTTTTAATTCATATAATTTTAGCATCGATAACATTTAGACGGCATCAAATTAGTTTAGTTTACTGGTAAAACTATTCATAATAATATAGTAATCACTCATGTTATAAACAAAAATATCTACCTCAAAACTATTTATAAAAATTTTCGATTCAAAAATATGTTTAGTGCCAATGTTTGAACGGAATCAGTTTGCACTATTGTGTAAAGTAGCGTTAACATTCTCAAAAATATGTCAAATTTCTTAATTTAACCAATAAAAAAATCTGCTTGTTCAATTAATACTTATACAATAAATAATAATACATAGAAATATATATACAGATTTTTGTTTTGTCTTAGGTGATATGGTATTGTCATAATGTACAATAAGAGTTTTTTTTGGAACTAGAGCAATCAACGAGGAAGAATTCATAAGAATACATTTGGTAATCACGGGTTTACATCTAACACTTCGAACGAATGTAAGTGGGTTTTTATATTGAATGTGTTTTTTTAAAAATATTCATTTACTTTTAAGTCTTCCAAAACAACCTATAAGCACCAGTTAAGGTTGAGAGTTTATAATATAGACAATCAGTAATCTAAATCAATCTTGCAACCTTAATTGACCCCTATAATACATGACATTTTACTTTAACATGTTTTGCAAACATCTAAAACTAAAATATGATAATAGCTTAACACATAATTTTAGTTGATATTTACAAAACATGTTATGAATGTACAATAATGCCTATTTATTTATTTACAAAAATGGTAAAACAGCCTCGAAATATCGCGTATAATATTTAAATGAATGAATGAACTATGTAATTGCAACGGTATGCGATCGTTGTTGGAGATTTTCATGAGAACCTAGCAGTTCCTCGTCGGCCGACAGCAAAACGTCACTTTCCGAATCTTCGATTTTATTTTTCACCCGAATCGAACGGTACCGCACTTTGACGCGTTGCAGTAATGTTCGTTCAGCACTCGTTCGTCGGGTGCGCGAATTTGGTGAACGGTGCATTAGAAAATTATCGGTTACCCAAAACATAAGCAACTACAAACACAATTTTGAACAAAAATTCAATAACTGCCTATCGGCCACCTAGATCGTCGTTTGGGAAACTTACATTTACAAAAAACGGTATAATCAGCATCACGAATGCGAGTTCAATATCTGGGTTATTGATTGGCGATAATATGAACTCCCTGACACGATCCCAAAATTGCAATTGTATTAATAATGTTATACATATTTTAACTATTACCATTAGGCCCACATAAACACAACATTGCGCTATCCATGCATTCATGGATGGCGGTTTTCCTAATAAATGTCGCAATTAATTAATGAATCATGCAACAAAAACAAAATTACGTCTCCATTTTCAACAATAATAAATAATAACATTTAATAAATATCATTAATAATGATTCAAAAACTTTTACGAAAAATAAAATATTACATGAATTAAAAAATGATGGAAATTTAGTATTATTTTAGACTAGGTTTATTTTCTCTATGAATAAGATATTGAGAAAGTTAAAAAAATTAAAGTAATAGTAGAAAGTACTTTTAAAAATAATAAAACATTCATTCCTACTCTTTAGACTACATTATGGATTTTTTTTTATTGAGCTATATTTAATTTTAAATCCAATTATCGGTGAATCACTCAAATATTTTATAATTTTGTCTATTTTTAAATAAAAATGTGTATATTAAAAGTATTATTCGTTTGATTATATATAAATAATCGACGAAATAACACTTGTAATATTTTATTTTGATAACACTATCACAAACATCCTGGAATTTTATTTTTTTATAATAATACTTATGTATAAACTTGAATATCAAGTAGCATAAAAAAAAAAATAGAAAAACAATGTTTAAACATGTTAAAACGAAAACTTACCATATTCCCCAAAATTGATGGCCTCCCAATTTTTTCTGCGAGATAAGTACTGCGACAATCGTATCCCAATATAAATAATAAACAATCCAATCGATGAATCCAATAAAAAATTAATTATATACCTTCAAAAAAAAAATTGAAATTTTATCCCCCGCAATATAAACACTAATAACAACTTTACCAAGTACATGGATCGCCATGGAACTGTCCAGCTAAAAAGACGTTCGCTAAATGTATCACTAAAGCCCCTAAACCTTGTTTGGACGTATCGTAAAACCATATCAACCACGATCGCCGTTCGGATGGTGGTTCACAAAAGCGTTTGCCTGCGAAATGAACCCATGAAATACGCGAAAAAACATTACATGTGAGACGCTAACCTATTAAACATGTAAATGCTAAACAAGCGAGTAAAACTTGCAAAAACCATCCAAACATATTAGTTAGGGCATCTTTAGGACAGTGCAAAGGCTCGAACGGAATCACTGAGTTATTATTCATTTTTAAAATTATTATTTTTTTAAAGTGTGTGTAAAACCAAAATAATATGTGTAAATATACTTCACGTTACATTTTTAAGTTATTTGCAATATAAAACACCACATTTATAATTCTCTTGGACATGTTAGTACTTATACACTCGTTTTACGAATGTACTTCGCATTTTGTACTTGCGAAATGACAGATGTAAAGTCAAAACTTGTACATCATATGACGTCACTGATCGTCAGAGTAATATTTTTGCGTTATTTGTAATTATTTATTAAATTACATAGATATTTATTGCATTTTAATATAAAATTAGATGGTTTTATATATGACTAAAATATGTATCATTATTTTAAAATGATTTAAAATTTGAATATTAAAACGGAAATTAACCTAAATGCTATAAAGGTTTCCGGTGTTCTTCTTACTGCCTATCTTCGGTCTCTTTTTATTATCGTCCGCTGTGTACAGTTTTGGACGTCGATTTTATAGTAAATAAAATCCTAAAACATCGGGTTCTAGGTACCTTATTTTAATATTAAGTATAAATATAAAAGGCCTTAATAATGCCTCCTAAATTCGATCCCACGGAAGTTAAACTCGGTAAGTTGTTTTTATATATATTTTGACATGTGTGTATTTTCGGCGAAACATTGAACGTACTATTTTTTTTTAAGTTTATTTGAGATGTGTTGGAGGTGAAGTGGGTGCTACGTCGTCCCTAGCTCCTAAAATTGGACCCCTTGGTTTGGTAAGTAATATATATATTTTTTTTAATAGTCAAATTTGTGTGATTGAGTTTTTGTTTTGTTTGTAGTCGCCAAAAAAAATTGGTGATGATATTGCGAAAGCAACATCCGACTGGAAAGGTTTGAAAATCACTGTTTGTTTAAAAATCCAAAACCGACAAGCCACAATCACCGTTTGTCCATCTGCCGCGTCTTTGATTATCAAAGCGTTGAAAGAACCACCACGTGACAGGAAAAAGGTCAAGAACGGTAAGTTTGTATAAAAAAATCGATTCGTTTTTGTAAATTGGCAAGTTTATCTTGTTTCTCAGTCAAACATAGTGGCAATATTTCTTTCGATGATGTTGTGGCAATTGCCCGACAAATGAGGCCGCGATCCATGGCCCGACAGTTGGCTGGTACCGTCAAAGAAGTGCTTGGTACCGCGCAATCTGTTGGTTGCACCATCGACAACAAAGCGCCCCACGATTTAATTGATGAAATCAACGAAGGTGCCCTCGAAGTACCAGAAGATTAAATCATTATTCGCTAAATAAAAACATTTACTTATAACTCGTCTTTTTATTTTGTTATTCAAATCCAATATTTCACAAACATGCTTTTATTGTATTAATTTACAACCACTTAACCAAACAATTCGGTCCATATTGGAGAAGTTCATTGTAACCATTCTTCGATATAGCTTTCCCCTCTCTGGTTAGGACCGTAACATTTGGAGCTTGCGTTGCATAAGACCAAATTAATTCTGTAATTCCAGGATCCCCGGGAATAAGGCTGTACCAATCCCCTTGCGTGTTAAAAAACTTCATTGCATTCAAATACGTGTCTTGCACCGGTATATTAATAATTTCCAAATGTGCGGCCAACTTTTTCGCATTCTAAATTAATATTACTTAATTAATTTTCCTGCTCGTATTTGGTGTCATTTTCTACCCTATAAACCGCTTTTAGTGTTGGTGTTAAATCTTCGCATTGTTTACACCAAGATGCAGCAAAATAAAAAACCATTATTTCCGTCCTTTCAAACACTTCATCCGCTGGTTTTATTTCACTGTCTTTATTAATCACCATTCTCCCTTTCAAAGCATACATTTTTTATGAATCTATCAAATCGAATAAAAACAAAACGTACATTCAAAAAATGTCAAAATAACAAAAAAATATTGTAATAAGATAAAATTTATTAAAAATTCTTATAAATCAAGCTTATAAAATAATAAATATTAACAATCTAAAATATATAATTAATTTTCATAATCGGTTTCGTTAAACACTACACAAACTAAATCTGCCGCTTGAACATCATCAGGTTTTTCAGTATCTTTCAACGGTTTGACCGCGATAAACCTACTGGGATTAAACGGACACAGTCCCGCATTACGAAAACCATTCTCGCCCAAATTGAGCGGTTCTGCGTTCGCCAAAATCTTATTATAAATGTCAACGATATCGTAATGTGAAATATTCTGGTGTAGACTTAAAAACAAATCGGTTTCTTTCGTAAAATCACTCTTTAACGTTTTAAACAACGATAAGGCTAACGGGTGCAGTGATTTCGAACTAAATGACGGTATTGCTTGCAAAACGATGCCGTTTGCCTTGCAGAAATTATAAATTTTAAGCGATATGTGCCCGGTGAAATTGTCTAAAATTAACAAAACTGGATGGGTTTGCGATGCGCGAACATACGTTTGAAAATGTTCCAACCAATTCAAGAATAAATCTTCGTTGATATACCCGTTATCGGAAATGGCGAAAATTGCACTCGGGTGTATCGACATATTTTCTGGCGCGCGTTTTTGTGGATATATAAACAATGGCGGTACGAAATTACTGGTGGCGCTTACACAACATACGACGTTAACACTAAATTTGATTTTCGCCAAACATAATTCGTCGACGTTAAACATTCGATTTCGTTCAAACGTAAACGTTTCGAATAGTGTTTTGATGTTGGTGAAAAACTGTCGCACTTCACTCGGGCTAATTTTTTTATTCATCGTCCGTTTGCGAAGCGTTATTTGCGGATTGCGTTTCATGTACTGCACCATCCAATCGCGGCCGGCCATACGGTTTTTCTTCTCGAATCGCGTCGCAATGTTATTCACTTCGGAGAACTCGAACGCAAGACGGCGTAACTCTGTTGTTGTTATGCCGAAGAATATATTGGAAATGTCGA
Organism: Nebria brevicollis; assembly: GCA_944738965.1. NCBI lineage: Eukaryota > Metazoa > Arthropoda > Insecta > Coleoptera > Carabidae > Nebria > Nebria brevicollis. Next base: position 12,965,358 of record OX122905.1, read on the forward strand.
GTACGTTTTGCGTGAGTAGATCTTCTTGCTCTTTGGTGTATGTTGTTTTGCGGCCGAGTTGCGGCGGACATATTTTGCCGTTTTTCAATTTATCGCGTAGTGTTGATTCGGGTATGTTGTAGTCTTTGCTAACGTTGCGCACTGTACGACCGGATTTTATTTCATTGAGTGCAATTTGTAAGATCTCTGTTGTCCAGGAGCCTTTATTCGTTTTTCGTACACGATTTCTAGGCATTTTTAATGTATTTAAAGCACTATATTGATCACGTGAATTTGGGTATAGCTTTTGATTTTATCGTATATAGGGTCATGCGAACACAAACCCACGCCATTTCCCCATAAACTGTGTCAAATACGTCAATATTTCTATATATGTTTAGGACATTTTTGTTACGTATTTTTCTACTAAATTGCAATACATTTATTTTCTACATATACATATATTTCTTTACATATATCTCTTTACACAATGTTGGTATCACACATTCTTTCTGCAAAACTCCAGTTGAGCAGTAATTTGTGCAACCAACCACAGGGCGTAGACATTTATTATCTTGGTCTACACCGTCTACACTACATGATCATCAACAAAATTTTTACTTTCTTATTGTAATCATAAAAAAAATCGATTTTGAGATTTCACCAGAAATTTATATTTTGACCTTCCCCGAATCGAGTCTAACTGTTTTTGGAATGTCTGTGTGTGTGCCTGTCTGTGTGGGCTCTACTTTAGAGCTGTAGAGTATATACACACAGACAGACACACACACAGACGATATTAAAAAAAGGTACCGGCTATAATGGCTATTCAAATAAACATATCTAATAAAATACGTATAAGAAAGTCCAATATAAGCCATTACCGATATTTATGTCGCAAATGTTGGTAGTTGCATATTTGCAACAAGTGTACGCTTGTTTTGAAAACACCGACATTTTATATTTTATGCCGCAAACATAAGCGATATAGATGTAATGGAACTAATAAAAAAGAAATCTATTTGTGAAGTACCCGGGTGTACAGGGGTTTCGCAACTCGTACGATTCCCGCGAAATTGTGCGATTGCAAAACAGTGGTTGAGCGCAATCAAAAATCCATGTTTAATACGGCTCCGTTTTGCCGATTTAATTCGAGGACGACGTATTTGCATCGAGCATTTCGAAGAAAAGTGTTTTGATCCACGCTCAACAATCGTTAATAAAATACTATTAACGCGTGCTTTACCCACTCTAAACTTACCAGGTAATATAACATTAATTTTAATCTATTTTTTAACATTTAGTAATTATTTGAATTTATACAGGTCAACCGTCTAGAATCAAATGTTTGGCTCATCTTGACTCCGTATTAGTGTCTGATTCATTTGCGACTCAAGTCGTTAAAAAACCATTTTTAAAGCTATTTAGAGACGAAGTCCTCAATCTACTATCACTAGATAGGTATTGTGTATTATTATTTAAAATTGTGCTCCTCAAACCCAATTTAAAATACAATTTAAAACATGATTTAATCATTGGTTGGCAAAACACTAACACAACTAATCAGCCACAATTCGCTGAATGCGCTATATTATTCATGGTACGCGGCCTATACGCTAATTGGACTCAACTAATTTCGTTTGTCTTTTGCGAGACAAATATTTCGACAGAAATATTAAATCGTAGTATTAAAGATGTTATAGTAACTTGTAATAAATTACGATTAAAAGTCACCGCCATTGTTTGCGATCAAAGCGACTGTAATGTCAACGCGTTGTCTGACTTAAAGCGGGAAACACATGCGAATTGTTTGCACTCAGTAGATGAGTTAGGTTACGATAGTTTTTACATAAATCACGAAATTATAATTATGTATGATCTTCCCGATTTGCTGCAACAAATTTGCAAAGAATTCAAAGCGAATGCATCTGTCGAATTCGCGATTGATGGCGTTAAATATTCGACACAGTTTAACGATTTTATTTTCTATTGTAAAGAAAATGATATTTTTGATCATTTCGATGTATTTAATTTTGAATTAGCTGCAAATATTTGCGATATTACAAAACAAGGAAATGGTTTCGTTGGATTGGGAAAGTTTATAAGTTTTTTTATTGATTTAATTGATAGTTTAAGCGGTGTTAGCAATACTAAATCGGATTTTAAACCGCTAAAATGCACGGTTAAACCATATTCGAAGCATTGGGACTTGTGGACTAATAGTATCGATACTTTAAATACTATGACGTTTATTGATAAAAATGGTTTGAAAATTGAATCAAAATGTCTAAATAAACTAATTACTACTATACATGGAATAATGCACTTATGGCGCGGTGTTTTACTTCGCAATAAGTTTAAATCATTTACTCCAAAATACCTTCGTTTAGAACCCCTTACAAAAGATATAAAACGACTTAAAAATATGTTTCGTAAAAAACTCAAATTCGATTTGACGAAACCGAATCAATTCACTTTAAAACCAAATGAATTCGTTAGTAATTTTAAAAAAATAATGACAAACGTGCCTGATACTCGGTTACCGTTATGTGACGCAACTAGACCTTTATTTTTAACAATGTGTAAATCATTGTTAAAAACTAACTCTTCTTCCGATGATTACCGCATTTTTGACCAATTACTTAACAAAAATGTCCGAACCTTATTGACACAACCCGCGTTTATCGATATTAAATATGAACCAGTATTGAATTTCAATAATAAACCGATCATAACATCACATAAAGCTATATTTCCTATTAGGGCTGTTAGTAAATGTGTATCAAATAAAGTATTTACGATTTTGCGCGATTTGAATTGCCCGGATTGTAAGTTTATTTTATGTGGTACCACACCGGGTACGTTGAATGATTTGAAACTGTCTGCAAATTTTATGAAAGCTTTTTGGGTCGTGTGCATTTTCGGCAAATATAAATTACCGCAAATTTATAATAAACCGAATTTAGCTGCAACTCTAGTTACCGATATACTAGAGAGTGGTCATTTAGCGTTTTTAAACTGTAATAACCATCAGTTTTCTAAGATATTTGTAAACATATGCGTTTCGACAATTATTTTGAGTTGGGTGAGGAAATTAAATGGTATATTATCGGGGGAAAGGGTGGCGGTAAATTCAGATTATTTTTCACGCCAAGCTTGCTTGGCTAGGTTTAAATGTAAGAAATCTAATAAATATTCTATTAAGAAGTTATATGGATCAAAATAAGATAAAAATTATGGTATTTGGGTTTCTAAATCAGGGTTTATTACGCAATATGTTTATTAAATAAACAAATATTGTTAATTTAGTATAAGTCTTTATTTAAAATGGTTTATATACATTTGTTAAATTTGTTGTAGTGTATATTGAAATATAATTATATTTGGTTTATTGATTTGTTATGATTGGCATCACTGGACCACGTGGTGCTTTGCGGCTAACTTCATTTATTATTTTCATGCATACTTTCCAAGTTTGTGTTATTACAATTTGAATATATATTTGTATTAAGCTTAATCTAGTGTTTAATAATGGATGATGAGGCAGAAACTTATAAGTTATGGCGTATCCGTAAAACTGTTATGCAGGTAATGTAACTAACTATAATTACTGAAAATTGTTTACAAAAACTTTTCAAGTAGCTGTGTCACGATCGTGGTTATTTAGTAACGCAAGAAGAATTGGATCAAACTTTAGAGGATTTCAAGGATCAATTCGGCGATAAGCCTAGGTAATTATAACCTATAACGAAATTTGGCGCGTTGATTAATTTGTGTTGTAGTGAAAAGCGACCGAGTCGAGGTGATTTGATTGTATTGGTGGCGCATAATGACGATCCAACGGATCAAATGTTCGTGTTTTTCCCCGATGAGCCGAAAATCGGTATAAAAACGATAAAAACGTATTGCCAACGGATGCAGGACGAGAACATTCATCGAGCGATCATTGTTGTGCAACAAGGCATGACGCCGTCCGCTAAACAATCTTTAGTCGATATGGCTCCTAAGTATATTTTGGAGCAATTTTTGGAATCGGAATTGTTGATTAATATAACTGAGCACGAATTGGTGCCGGAGCATGTAGTTATGACACCGGAAGAAAAACAAGAACTACTAGCCAGATAGTATACTTATTTTTATTTCAAATTCTAAACTTAAACATTATTTTCGTTAATGTTTTTATAGCAAATTAAAAGAGAACATGTTGATGAGAATCCAAGCTGGTGATCCAGTCGCTAGATACTTTGGGTTGAAGCGTGGTCAGGTTAGTGTTTAAATGTTTATAACCTCCATTTGTTTATTTGGTTTCTAATTTGCAATATTTTAATGATTTTGTTATTTATTATTAAAAGTTTTTGTATTATGTATCGTAATTGATTGTTCGTTGTTATGGATTATGGACGCCATTTTGTTGTATGTGGTGAAGTGTAGATGTCGTTGGCGTGTCGGATGATAAAATGATTTATTTCAGGTGGTGAAAATCATTCGACCATCCGAAACAGCAGGTCGATATATTTCCTATCGTTTGGTGTGTTAGGTAAACATTTCCGACGATTAATTAAATATATGTTTAAGTTATATTGTATTTTAGTTATGAATAAAGATACATAAAATTTTTTTATAATATTAATGCGCAATTAATTCTTGATTAAAAATTCCGAAAGTCTGTAATATATTTATATTAACACTAATTAGTGCTGAATGACTTGTTATATATATATATATATAAAATACACAGCACTGAAGAGAATTTAATACTAAGATCACTTCTTATAATTAATCAAAAAAAACTGTTAGAACCGTTGGTTATACATATACACTGTTCGTTCGCATATTGATTAACGATTTGCTAGTTGTTTTTATAGCACGACTCGTTTTACATATCGCAAGAGACGAACGAGAGCGGTGCTGGATGATGGCCCCACGAGAACTACTATTGATCTCGCTGTTGGCCAGTGATGGCGGGCGCGTCGCTCAACATGACGCGCTCCGCGGTACTCTAATGTCATTTCCATGCGAGTGAGTGCTATTGCCAATCAATGTTGGACCCTCAATTATGCGTATTCCACCGTCGTCATTGGTCGGATGGACGCGCCGTTTTATGACTATTAATTCCAAACGATCGGCTCCCCATTTATAGTTACAGATAGCAGTACTAACAGACTTTTGTACACTGGAGAAATCATGGTTTGGTGGGCTTATGAAGTTGGCCACTGTGGCTCATGCAGGGTAGAACTAAGTATTTATGCATAGGAACTCATATTACGGCCTTTCTGATAAAACATATTGCTTTCAATTGATTTTTTAAAATATATGTATATACATATGTAAATCAGGACATATATTAGTAAACTTGCAAGTAAGTCTAAGGATAGCACGAAAGAATCTTAATGTTTAATAATATAATGTGAAATATTTTAGATTATGCCCGTAGCAGATGTAATGGTGTATATGGTCGAGGTAAGTGAAATAAAAAGTAAAGTTGATTGTTGATGGCGGTGGTATAAAAGTGAAATCAAATGAAGTGAGGTGTTACGTGTGTATTGTATGTGAGTGTGCGATAATGTGAGTAAGGCATGGTGTGAAAGCCGGTCCTGTGCGCGTGCTGCACCTACACACGCACCTTGCCCCACGCCATGTGGCGGACATAAACAAACGACGTTACGCACGGTGTCATGCAGCGGGGCCGCATCAGCTGTTGTATTCGGCATTCGACGAGGGCAAATCGCACGAGAAGAGCGTCGCGGGGGTATCGTTTATAGTACCAGAAACACGGCCCGGCAACGACGTAAGGAACCGCCGTAGTTAACCGCGGCCAGTTTTCAATAAGAGCGAGATAGTATACGGTGGCTGGAGCTCTCGCGGCGAACAATGCTTAAAAGTAAGAGATAACACTAGACGGCCGGGATATACGTGCCATTAGTTTTCCATACACCGTTTTGTTGGACTTGTGACCGTTTCTCTACTCTAGTATCTCATGGTGGATACTTTAGAGAGGGGAGAGCGTGGTTGAGTGCGCATGCCCAGCGTTCAGTTGAGTCGAAGCCAGCGGTCGGAGCTGAAGTTGACTGGAGTAGAGCCAGTGGCAGTGAGTGTGAGTGAGTCGTCGATGGCAGTAGCCAGACGGTTGTGTTGTTCTAGGGGCGGGGGGACGGGCAGTAATCATATGTCCTATCATCATCAGCAAGTGTCATCGAATCCCCAATCTTCAGCCCTTTATAATGCCCACAACCATCGCCGGTCGCCCGATACCCTGTTGGACATTACGGCGAAAATCGTCGCCGAGAATATCCCGTTTCAACGGATCGAAGAACGTTACGATCGGATACCCGAACCCGTGCAACGTCGTATTATATTTTGGTCGTTTCCGCGTAATGAACGTGACATTTGTATGTACAGTTCGTTGTCGCGAGTGCCTGCAGTGAACGCAAGTGGTGACCACCAAAATCTCTCCTTCTGCAAAGGATTAAAACTGCTCGAGTCCGGTTGCGTCGATCATGTGCTGCAAGTCGGTGAGTGATCAATTTTACAGCTTACACACACACATAAATGTATTTTTTTGTTATGATTTGAACCACTATTCCACAATCATGTCTAATCCGTGGTTTACTTAAGATATCTCCATTTTTATGTTCACATCATCCTTGAAACTTTTTTTATTTGACATAGTCCATACATTTGCCTATAATATTTGGAGGACATAGGGGCACATATCTAAAGAAAATCTTTAACTTTGTACGTCAATGTAGATATCCATTATTTCTGTAGTTCTTCGTTGAATATTTGATCATTCCTTGATTACTCCCATTGCGACTGTTTGCAGCGTTTTCTGGCTGTGGTTTACCGTCGAAATCATTTCAATCTCTCGTTTATTTCGTCCTCTGTGACTGTATGGTGCGTTTATTTGGCTAGAGGGTGCAATAAACATTTCGACCGGGTAGTATGAACACCGCATGTAGGTGCCATACTAGCGGTTTCAACAACGCTCGGTTTTAGCCCAAACAACTACATATGTCTTCGTTCTTGGTGGCCGTAACAATTTTTTTTCTTCCTCCAAATCGGCCATGTTGCAGGCCAGTTTTTATCGGTAAAACGGGAGTATTTGTACATGAACAGCTGTGTTCACATTCAACGCTGTTCTACGATTGTTTATACGCGCCCACACTCAACGCGTTGATCTGAATTCGACTTCATTTCTGACGCTCTTCGCATGAATCACAAACATTTCTCAGTTTTTCGACCCATCAATGAATTTAATCAGCGTACTACATGAGTACAACGTTATTTTTAAACATATTTATTGATTCATCATAATTCACAATTGATTTTATTTGCAATGTAGAAGATTTATCATCATTTAAATTTTGTGAATAAGGCAACAATTATTTTCAAATAAATGACGTCACACATCTAATGGTTTTGCACTTTGGCTGTTGCATGGTTTAATAACTCGATATTTTTATTTGAGTAACTAGTGACGTATTGTAAGGTATATTACATGTAACCTAGTTGGTTGCATAAAAATCGCCTAATAGTCGGTTTCAGGGCCGTATTCAGATGTAGAATGCGTTTAGAGTTATTTGTTATGTATAGGTATGTTTAGGTGTCGTCATTGTGTTAATATTTGCAGTATCTTCTGAATCAGCTCAAAAAAGTCTTGTGCAATTTGATAAATTAACCACGCCTTGTCACATACCGACATAATTATCGGAACTTGACACTATTTTCCGAAATGTGTAACATTTATTCAAATGATACTTTTACGTGTTAATCATTACATGAACAATGAGTGTAAGCGCGTTTTTAAATATTTAATTGTGATAGGATTTCTAAATTCACAAATTATCTTTATATTTTACGTTCTACATATGAAAATAATGATTGAAAGTGTTAATCTGTGAGTTTTGTCGTAATGTTTTTAGGACGGTGAGTATGGTTCAGAGACGTGGTCCTATATAGCTTTGTTCTTCTCTCTCTTGTGTTCCCTGTCCCCGTGGCTCTTTCCCCTCTCAGCCAGGGACCCCCAAGGTTCTCTTCAAGAGCCGCGGACCCACCAACTGTGGCCGCCGCGCCGGTAGGCTCTTGGGTCATTCAGCCGAACTTCAGAGTGCAACTGCTTATTTTTTTATTTCTGCATTCGTGCACTCTATGCCGTTTTTATTATTATTATGCTCAGTATAATTTCTTTGAACTTCCTCTTAACGCTTTACTTTATGGTTAAAGTCTTAGAAAATGTTCACTATTCGATGAAATAATTTGCGCCTTTTTTTCTGCTTTCCTGCACTCTATAACCGTTTTAATTATTATGGCGACTTGTACTACACTCTCTCTTTCTCACACACACTAATGTTTCCAGAAATAGTTGGATTCGATTGAGGGAAGGTCAAAAGGTATATTTCCGTTAAAATCTCGAGATTGGATTGTTTCATGATTACAATACTTATGTTACGTATAAGAAAGTAATAATGACGAATGCCGAAAATGTTTATTAATTCGTTGAAATAGTTTTGCACGTTCGTTGCGTTTATAACGAAACCTGTTTTTTTTTTTAAATGCAAGTATCATCTTCCTCGTTTCAATAGAATCCAACCATTCTTTAAGGATAAGGGATGTGTGCTAAGCGCAAGTTACACAGCTGCAGAATAATATTTATGTATTCAAGTACAGCACGTGAGAATCTCATATGTGCCAGTCTGTTATATGTTTTTCGTATTATCATTTATATTTGTTGCACACTGTAAACCGTCAACTATAACGATTTTATTATATGTTTGGGGATTTGTTAAAAAAAAACATATTTGTGGTAAGGCTGTAAACAGGACGAAATACGTCATAGGTTTTGATGTTAATGACACCGAAGCATTGCAAAATAATAAAGATAAAATCAATATTGCAAGTGAATCGATGTTATCACCTGATAATGATTAATATAGAAAAAAATATATTTTTAAAGTTCGTTGCATCGATATTATCTAATACACAAGGTTATATTCCTAGTACCACCAAATACATGCCTGAATTACTCACTTGCCTTTTAACTAAAATCTAAATTAAATTGTGTACTAATTCTTAAATAAAATAAACAGTTTTTCTTGCTCTATTATTTCGTATTGTTTACAATACAAAATCGCATTTCATCATTTTGAATATTTCTAGCGCAAACCTATATTTATATTGTTAAATAACACATATATTTTGAATATATTTGCGAACTACGACAAATATTTGACTCACATAGATTACATAAAAAAATATAGAACACAACGCTTTTTATGTATTTGGCTATGTTGAAACATAACTGCATATTTGGCAAAGCCAACTACCAATTTGGCGTCATGCGTATTTTATTTAGCATTTCGCTATTACACATTTTATAAAATCTCAAACAAACATTTCCACTTACATATTTGTATATCCGCAAGTTAAAATGTGCGTCTATACGCACGATTACCGTATAGACGCGTAAGTGTGCGCATGGGGGCTAGTGGTAAGTTAAAACTAGATCTGAAACAAAAAAACCAATCTGCTGTGATGGTTCCACCGAAAATGATGTCCTCTTCCTGTACAATGTACGGAACCACTAATTTTCATACAAATTAATTCCTTATCTCGCGGACGTTGTAAGACGTCAGTAGGGCAATTAGCTGTGATTAAAGACGAACTCTCTTTTTCTTTCTCGCTTCATATGCATGTTTCTCTGTTTCGCTCGCGTTTCTATGCACAATGAATTAATATACTGACGGAAAACGTATTTTATCGATGCACTAAATGCAGAGAACACACAAATTTACTCACAGCGCATGACGTCACGTCTCTAGTGCTTTTTTACAATATACAGTTGGCGACACTTGCAAGTGCTGGGTGAAATTAGCGCTATATGTGTGTCTTGAGTATTATTTTCGGATGAGGGTGTGATATGTGTAATTTCGTCGCCAGCTGCAGCTTATTCAAATTTAATAATCGAAATATAATTTATTCTGTATAATATATATCATTCCGCAGACGTAAAAACTGCGCCGCGAGTACTGGGCTGGGCGTTCCGCAATAATTTATTACAAATTTGAACCAAATTCATCTATAGGCCTCTCCAATTACGCGACCTAGTACTTAATGCGTAGACTAGGCAAATAAATAGTTTTTTTTTCGTTTAATATCCGCGTTTCTACGTTTATAAAACGGTTTAATGACGTCACACAATTAAACTAGATATGAGGGCACCACGATAATATTAGGCATATGTTTTGAATGCTTATACACCTGGAGCCCATACATCACGTTATTAATATTGTTATAATTCTATTTCTGTATTAGTGTATGAAATAGTTACAAAAATATAGACATGCTGTCTGATAATTGTTATCAAATAAATAAATAAAATTCGTTTAATCATACAGTTGTATTAATTATTTCGCGTAAAGTACGTAATTAGACGAAAACACTTTGCAGTATCTATATGTATGGATCGCGAAGTATATTTTTGCTTTAAGTAATCTTAAATAAATAATTTGTTTGTACTTCGTATTTTACGTTTTTAAGATAGCTGTGCAAAGAAATTCCAATAATTGTTTGGACAACAAATGTCATTCATTCATACATGCGATATACGTGAAGTGTGTAGTCAAGTCCAAGAAACCAAATGTATATTCGTAATGCGTAAGGTAGGAAAAAAAACATAATCAATAAAATTCATTTGAATAATATCGTCCGGTATATCCTGTATCCTGATAACCTATTAGTAACGTAACTCATTTTTGTGGATAATTATGGGGGACGTTCCGGAAAACTGATAACGTACGTAAACTGAAAATGTTTTATGCAAACTCTTTGTGTCTATACGTTAAAACTTTTTTTTTATCCACGCGCGCGCGCGTTTTTGTGTTTTCATCTTTAGACCTTCCCTGAATCGATTCTGGCTATTTTTGAAATTATTTCTCTCTCTAACTATCTGTGTGTGTGTGTGTGTGTTTTAATTTGGAAAATAAATATATTTAAAATAGTTGCAATTGTCTGGTAACAGTTGTGTAAAATATTGTCTATGGTAGGGTAGATATTTAATTTCGGTATAGAAAAATAACCCCTAGGAGTAGGAAATAAAGAAAGAAAAATAATGGCAAACACCCACCCCGTCGAACAATGGGGGCGAAAGGTATTCGAGCTCTTATTATTGTGCGCCCGCTGCCCCTGATCGCAAACGCCACCCTTGGGTCTGTTTTTATGAGACACTAGGAAAACGTCTTTGTACTCCAGGCTACGATACATCTGCCTCGTTCAACACAGGCAGGCTACATTGCCGAAAGCCCGAGACTTGGAAATTGTCAAATTTATTTCAAATCCTAGATAATACGGTTATATATGCAAGGTCCCGGTAACTCATAAAGTACTACCGATGCTTTTTGACAAAATCATTTGTGCTTCGAGCCCCACGGTCACCAACCTTCTATATGGAAAATCTCCAGTTGTAAAAGTCGACTTATATCGAATGAAATGAGAAGAATAGAAAAGTTATCAATATTGTAAAGTAATTTTGTTTAAAAATAAATTTATTTATAATAGAGAGAGTGTATACAGATCTGAATATGAAATGGAGAAATATTCTTAACGTAGTTTCCGTTGTTAGATTTTACTTCTTTTAGTTGCAAATGCATATATGTAGATAAAGCTTCGTTCGCGTTTCAGTAACAAAGTTTTGTTCAAGACGAACTTTGTGTGTCTCAAAGCAAAGAAATGCATTAGACATTAGACGTTACCTACTCCATCTATACATCTCTTGCACAAACAAACTAAAAAAAAAGGCGTTTCCAACAAAATTCCATCTAGAACTTCTATTTGAACAAACTTGTAAAAGAACTATAGAAATTGTTGATTCATTTCACATAATTACTTCCTATAAATAGTATTGAATTAAATCTAGTCATGAACTTAGTAATAAAATGTGTCACGAGACCAAAAAAATTTTTGGCGTCGCGTTTTAAACTTCTCAGTGCATACTTAAACCGTGGCGTAATATCATTTTACAGCGTTTTTGATTTTTCTGTTGTGCGCATTGAGCACACTCTTTCGGCGTTATCTTAAAATTGCACTCAGTTCTCGACCCTTGTAGTGTTGAAGTGTCAGTGTGAATATGGCGAAATATCAAAAATCAACCTACTAACCCTTATTGTTTTAAATATTACGACAAATTTACCAAAATATTTGCATAGGCAATCGTATTTTATGTTTTTTACTTAGTGTGCGATTTTCTGAATTTCTTATAACCTCATTTCGTGCATGAGCATTGGTAAGTTAAAAACGCTATAATATTATTAAAATGTGTATGAATGATTAGTGCTATTGCATATTTATGTAAATATATGAAAATGTTAAGACAATTCGTGAATTGATTCTTGTCCCAAAAGCATTAAAACTACCTGAGTTTCCTAGCCTATATTTAATAAAAGGTGATTTTCACCAAACTTTTGTATATATAAGCTATAATTCGGTAGCCTAATGCACCATGCACGGAGCCTCTATGTCTGTATAGCCTGCGGCTAAATAGCTAAAATTGCACATCACAGATCTCGATTTCATCTCGCTCCGCATCTTTCTACCTAAGCTAGGCGGTCCATAGACGGGTGCTCTGCCCCAAATATGCTGTCTGACGCCGTTTGATTGAAGATAATCGACGTGGTTAGTACTTAGGTAGCCAGGCTTGGACTTAGTTTAAATTACAAAAATATTTTACACTCATTTCTAGACATTGACATTAGAAGAAAAATAAATTTTTGTTAATGTTTTAAATGTAAAAGAGAATTTTTCCATTACTGTTAAGTAATGTACATTTTCTCGCGAGTGCTTTTAAAAATCTTAATTGAAACTCAGACTTAAAATCGAATTATTTTCATGAGAACAATTTAAATTGTGACTTTTAAACGTCCTTATTTGCTTTAACGAGAGTTTTTTTTATAAAATATTACTCGCTGGAAGCCGAAATAATATGCAGTTTTTACCAATTATGCAAGCATGTGTCATTTAATCCAGCATCTGGGAGTGGGTGAAGGGTGGGTTATATGACTCAAAATGGACTTGCATAATGCATACATTTGCAATTTGCTGGGGTGTGTGTGTATCTAGTATCGCATCCATGGCCATGTAGGCGCGTGCATTTTAAGCCTCATGGGTCTCGTATATACTCTTGTATTAAACCGGATTAACCCGGAATATCGCTCGGAGTTAAGATGATGCCACCCTATTTTCTCAAAATATCGAAACTATTCCATAAATAAATTTAAAACAACGAACGACTTAAAAAATCGTTACTTGCAAAATAAGTATTATTATTATTTATACCCAATTTAAAAATAATTTCACTACCAAATTTTAAAGTATATTTGCATAGAAAATTACGAACACAAACACAAATTTATGCCATCGCATTTTCATAAATTACACCGTATTTTACATAAAAAATACTCAATTTATTTTATATAATTATCGTTTTGCGTTTTCCTTGAACGAAAATTGCGAAATGTTCAAACGAATAATCTTCACTTAGAATCAATAGTCTAATTAAACTTATTAACTAAATTACATAAGTGCTGGGAAATGTTTGTTTTAACTAAAAAAAAAAAAAAAAAGGTCTTACAATAGACTTAATCAGGCCTTTATATTGCAATTTAACTCAATTATAAAAATGCATTCATTCCGTTTATTTTATAAATAAAATAATTACCCAAGTTAAACATTTCGAACTTATATATTTCCGTACAAATCTCAGACGATTACAATCCTTATACTTCGTATAAGAAAGTACTAGTTTTGTAAGGATGCAGTCCTTACGAAAGGAGTAATTTATTAAATTCAGAATATATTTAAAATTAATTTCCAACAAAAGTACTCGACAAACACAAGTTTTGTAAGTAGCTTAGCGTCGAACAAAGACAGTCACGTGTCTCTCATTCGAATAACAAGAGTTTGTTTTTAGTTTTATATAGACATTTCTGTTCCCTGCACATGAATAATGTTTTTGAAGTCAGTTTATTTTATATGTAAAAGCAAACATATGTAGAAAATACAATGCTATGTGGTGTGTAATTATTTATTTATACTAATTAATTAGTTGAAACAACTGCCTGCACCTCTACGCCATTGTTTCCCAGTGCACATGCGCACTAACATTCATTATTTTCAAGAAAATCCCTAACAACTATCAAAAGAGTACCTATAAAGTATATTTCATTTATGATTTATAATCGATTTATTATAATACCTGTCATGCGTATTGAGTTTCCTATGTTGCCAACCTAAAATAACTAAAAAGAGCACTATTTTAGTCTATAAGTGTGACAAAGTCAGTTTGGGCGAGTTGGGTATTGTTTAATTCCCTTTATTACATGACACTGAAAAGATTTGCATGAAAAAGTCATTCTGCACTACCCTATCTACTAAATTCATTATATACGACCTCCCCATCTTTCACCCATGAACGTACGTGCATATAGGGGCATTAGAACACGTGTTCTAATGCGTAATAAACAATTGTGTCGATTTGAAAATAACGTAATACTGTGCTAGTAAAGGGTTAACAGAAAATGTGTGTGTTTTTTTTTATCTTATTCGGGTAATAGATAACATCTTTCCGGACAAAAATGATGGAACAATGTGTTTTCTAGAACTGTGAAATATGAAGATAAATTTGTTTTTTTTTTTGTTCATTGTGTCACGCGACGCAAATAATTTCGTAGACTTTCGAAATGCACAAATGTTGACTGATTAGGATTTTGCAAAATCGAGTGTTATATATTGGTTTCTTGCAAGTCAAACAAACACTTACAGCGGCGTAATGAACGTTTGTAGAAAACTAATGTTCAAAAAGTTCCGCGCTTCATTTAAAGTTCGGGGAAATAAATTGACGTTGGAAATTTCACTTATTGGTTCTGACGACTACGAATTGCATCCGCCATACAGATTTGTTCGAAAAGTTTATACAGTGTTCCCTGGTAATATTTCATTTATTCTATTTCATACCGACTGGGTTTCATTTGTAAGTATGAGCCGTGTGTGTACTTTTGAGCTAGTTTAGTACGCCGCGCCGACTAGGAAAGTGAACATAGCGAGTTGCTAACAGACAAAGCAAATGTTGATTGTATGTATTATTACAATTCCTGTGAAGTTGAAGCGGCTACTCTGCGACAAATACGTCTTTCCACACATGCATAATAAATATATAAATATTTATAGAAAGCATTAAAGGTAGGAGTGGGATACAGTTAATTGAATCTACATTGATGACCGGTAAATAAAAATCGTTGAATACAAATTTAAGTCAATTGCGCCATAGTTTCAAAGAAGTACGCACTCTACCGAAGTTAACCACTGATGTGAGTCTGCTTGTGTGTGTGGAATTAAAAAAAACGCACCCTGGCGAAGTTAGCTGCGGATGTGTGTGAGAAAGTAAAGAAGTTGAAGAAGTATTTCAAGCCTGTATGTATATTATAGATTTTGTGATGATTGGGCTTTTTCAACAAATTTGGGTGAAAATACTATGGACAGTGTTGAGTTAGTTAAACTGGCAACTGGCAAACAGGAAAAAGAATAACAATCGCCTTTAACTATCTCGTTTCAAACGACTGCGCTAGTTCAGTACTTGTGAAACAAAGTGTGACCATTTCATTCTTATTTGTGGCAATTAGAACCCCGAAAATCCTGAATCACACGAGCAAATGAGCAATTCAGTGGTCGCAGGTAGCTGCATGCATTTTTTTTTTACATATGGAAGAATCTTGTCGTCGAATGCGAATCCCTCTTCGTTCTCATGACATCGCGGACCCCGTGGGTTCGCGTTCTCCGCGGCTGATGATTTATAAATGCAGCCAGTATGGATTGCGTTGTGACGCATGCGTGCCATGCGACGCCATGCACCCCTTCGGCCGCATGTGCCACTTGCTTAATGCTAATTCTTCTGACACCGCTGTCGAATAATGTTAAGGGAGGGCGAAAGACCACCACTGGCACCCATCCAATCCATCCGCGAATGTGATTTCACGTTCTTTGTTAGCGGCCTTTCTGATTTACGAAAAAGTAATTGAATATCGCGAAATGAGCTTCCAAATGTATAAATACAATGGAAAATACAATTTCATGAATTTTACGCTAATATGTGTTGTGCGCAATTCCTTATAATTTCAGCGAACCTTTCACGAATACAGTATACTCGGGAGACCTGGGGGACGCCACCGAACGCAAACTACTACAAGAACATATTAGCTAGGTTAATATACTGACATCATTATGCATAAATTATAAACAAAATGATGCATATTGATTACTTCCCCTATTTATGACCGACATTTGAATAATTATATTAATAAAGTTTAGCAATGAGATTGATAAAAAAAAAATGAGACCATTTGTGTGTTTTTTTTTGATAAATATATATCGCTATGGCAACAGTAGCAGATGATTTGTTTTTTTAAAAGCCACAGATGTTAAGATGTGTCCCATGTGACCGAAGAATTGATACCGGGGAGGTCGCAGTAAAACTATATACTCCTGTATATATGTGTATGTAGGGGGTACACTGTACACATGAGTTGAGCTGGTGCACGTTTTAAATTATAATTTTATCACAATGGCTATCGGGCTGGAGAGCGAACGAACGAACGAGCGCAACCAAGGCCCAACGCAGATATTATAAAACATTCAGAGGACGTCTAGCTGGCTTGGTTTCGCGGCCCTCGCCAGCCTCATCCCCTATTCACCCAGCACACCAGTTTCCAATTTTTTATTTATTTCATCCAGTGGCGCACGAGGTGCGATTGATTACGTTTACAATTACCACCAACGAAATAACTTATAGCAACACCTATCTTATAACGTTTTCAACTCAGCGCTTTAGGTAGAATTGGCAACACTGCTCTATGATGAAGTTGCATGCAATTTTTGGGATGGCCTAATTGTGTAATACGATGTATGTGATTTAAAAAAAAAACATATATTAACTTGTTTTGTGGTAATTTGACTAAAAATAATGCTTAAAACGTTCCATTTCTACTAGGTATAAAATAATTATGCTAATCACAAATCTGAATAATACTATGTAAATTTTGAGTACATACATGAATTTTAACTTGAAAAACTAAAAAATATCGTCGCTCTTACACAAAGGTAGAAAATACATTATTTATATTTCTACACAATTTGAAAAAGAATACATTTTTGTTCGGGACTATCGAGATTCAAAGCGAGGTCATCGAACTATTTATCTAATTCTAGCGTCCTTTAGAGCAGGTTGCACCCTTTTCCCTATTCACACACAAACACACACACACACACAACGAACACTTATGCAAACTTCAATAGATAAACTAGTGTGATATCGATGTATGATCTTTTGTCTGAGCTACCACCCACCCCCACCAGCTCCCCTCATCAATTTATTCTATATGTGAGGGGCAACGAAATCGAACCCTACTCACAGCCACCGCCCTCCTGGGGCCACCCCAGTAAAATTCAATTGTAAATGTTATTTTATTTACTTTACATTAACAGTGTTGTTTGTCTTTTGACTGTCGCCATTTTATATTTGACAAAAATACAAGTGCGTTATAAATGTGTTTAAAACCCTGCCACCCTGGAATTATATCCATACTTTTGCAATATTTTAGCTTTAAATCAACCCCGAAATCCTCTTTACTCATTTGTGGTTGAAAACCTCAAAATTAGAATTAACAATGCGACGATTAGACAACGTCGAAACGAATATAAATTATTTTCGAAATTGACCAATAATGCGGCTTGCAAATAACGCTCGCATGATTAATTTTGAATACTAAATTTGTCGATTTTGTTTCAGCAAATTTGTTTCAATTTTAACGGAAATTGCATATTTACCTAATCAGGCATATCATTAAAATGTATTTCAAACAAATAATCTTATCTAGTTATTACAGTTCCAAAGTAAATTGTTATCATTCAAATCTCACCTTTACAAGAATATAACTATTTATTTTGTGAGGTAATTTTAGAACTAAATTAAACCTCGCGATACGTAATGCGTTATCATATTTATTTATTTATTGGTATCGATTTTCAATCAATTACACATTTCAGTACGTGAAAATGCATGTGTGCTTTGATTATCTTGAGATAAAGTTATTTTGGTTCGAAATAACTTCACAGTGTAAGAAGAGGTGTCGAATAAAACTAAGTTAGTATGTATAATAGAGTGGAACTTGTATGAGAGCTCGACAATATAAGATAATTGTGCCACCAACTTTTTGTGCCTTGGTTCGCGTGCGTCGGTGCTCCGCGCAGTTTAGAGGTAGTCAGGGGGTAGCTTATGGGTAATAACCAGTGTAGATTGGTTACAGGGTCGCAGGAGCCGCACGCGGATTGGTCGGCGAGAGCTTAAGTTCGAAATTGTCCTCGTAAAAGCGCGCCCCGTTATTTCGAATTTAAGACTTCTTGGGTAAAGTTAACAGAGTTTACTTGGATCAATATATAGGATGAGGGTTTGTGCTCGGTTAAGACTAAGATTACTTTGAGATTTCGGGTAGAAATTCAACGAAATTGTCTTCTAACGTAATGTCCCTTATTTGTCTTTGATAAAAAATTACATATATCTCGGACTGTGTGTAATTGGCCTTATGAACTTGAAGTTCTCACGCGTATATTCCCACAATGCATCAAAGCCCACGTTTGCCCGTTTATGGAACAAGAATTCGACCATTTATACCCAAAAACTGCGACCTTTGCTCTCTTAACGCATTTCGATGGTGTTAACTAAATTCACTTTTTCGTTATGTTTTTACCTAACAAAAGAAATATGACTTTCTTTTGTTACCGTTACATGAAGTATAATTGTTTTACTATTTGGTTTCTTTCATAATTCGTTACATTTTTTTGATAATTTCACTTTTGTTTAATAACGTTTCTAAAAAAGTGCTTAAGAGATTTCTTTATAGTTTGAGCAAAATATTGTTGAAGTCTATCCCTCTTTAATTTAAATAAACAATTTAGTAAAATGGTGTTTAGAAAATGAAAATAATGCCCCAAAAATTCATAAGATTTTTTAAGGACTCATTCATCTTCATTGTCGACCTTTAAATACCTAAATTGACCCACAGTTCACACTTCGGATTAAAATTAGACATATTTAAAGTGGGATATACCCTTTCAAGGTCCCATCCCGTAATGTAACTCAGATTTCCGAATGTGGTACAGTGGATCTATCCTCTTTAAAGACTTGCTGAACATACAGCAACAACCCTCCACAGTGTCTGCGGATAATAGCTCTTCCCCCTCAACCTCTCACCGCGTTTTACACTCCAACTATTCCCCCATCCCGCGATCTGCTTCACTCCGCACTCTTTCCTCCGCCATTCACTCTCAGTTTTGTAAGTCAGCGTGCTCATAAAGTTCCTCTGTATATATGTGTGTTCCTTTCTAACGCATTATTGTTTGTATTGTGTGATCTTTGTCACTTTTACTCCTGTTTTGTTTGTGTATGGTCGCCCTTGTTGTTCATTTTCAACAGTTTTGTTTTTCATCAGGTGTTTTATATATTTCTAATTTTTTTACGCGATTTATATCAAATTTGGTAAATCATACACTTTAGATGCATAATCAATATATGTTTGCCAACTATAACAAAATGTATTTCGATGATAAAAACTAATAGCTATTTCCATCAATTTTAAAATTGAGTATTTTTTTATTTGCTCGTTATAAAAAACTGTTATATCGTAAAATATCTTTATTTGGCATTGGGCTGTAATAAAATAACAATAAAAAAACTGAAAAATAACGTAATTCTATCTGAGAAACTTCCTACAAAAATTCAAATTAACATTTTTTCCCAATCTTATCCCAAACAACATGTGTTTTATGTGGCGCCACGCTCCCATAAGATCACTTCGGTTGTGTTCGTCAAACGTAGCCGAGTTTGTCCGAGCACAACGGTCACCTAGCAACGCTCTCCGTACTAAATACTTTAAATACCGTTTCCTTATTAATTTTGTGCATAATATGTTAACCCGCGGGTCGATGATAACGACGTTTCAGTGACAGCGACGTCCGTTAGCGCAGGGCACGAAATTAATAAATAATTAGACGCTTAGACCATACTAAAATACTCTGCGACGGGTAATTTTATTATTATACTTTTAAATTATTCACATTTCCGATAAATATTTATAACGAAATAAAAAATATAATTAGGAATTAATGTTTTTAAAAATTCTTATTATATATTTATATAAACTATATACACTTAAAATAAGTGTTATTCTACAAGTAAGTATCAAATTAAAAAAAGAAAAAAACAAGAATGGTAAATTAGCAAGGTGTCAGGTGGTCTACTAAATGCAGGTGTACCAATTTGTAAAAGTACCTAACATGTACATAGATGTTTTATTTTTTCGTATGTATTTATGTAAAAAGATCCTATTGTATGAAATTTAGTCAAAGTTACAAACAATAGCTTATAATTTATTGAGGAAATCGAAAATTGAAACCTATTTTCCGGTTTCTGTTACTTTTTAAATTTTTTTTATTAATATTAAATTATTCGTAAATATGTATATATTTCGTAAAGAATAATGCATATTAATCAAATTTCTTTTCATGTTTAAGAGTTCTTATGTTTAATTTATAAATTAATTAATTTATAATAAATTTATTTATGTTTTAAAAAAAAAATGTTTGTGCTATTTTTGTTTTATAAACGAATCAAAAGTTATGTGATATACTGTACTTTATCTGTAATATGATAAATATTTTATTTCGTACCCTCCATACTAATTCACTCAACTGTACAAACATAGCATCAGTGTTGCCACCACAACAAGCATAATTCATATTTATAAAATGTTATCAAAACGAGCGTAGCACATAAATTTCAAAATTGAAATATCGGTTTTCGGATCATATCAGTTTTTGGTGAACACTCGTATTTCGCAAATAATTGAATGCATTCAATTATTCCTCAGTGGGCAAACCATTTCTTGCGTATATTTACATATCCACCTTGTCTCGAACGAGTAAAAAAAACATATCGTACTCTTACGTCGTCCTTTACACGAATAATTAAATCAACACACATGTGTGAAACGCGCGTGTTTCAGTGCGAAATCTACTAATAATTCGTAGTGCGCGCGCACAAAATATGGTTAAACGTATTGATCCATATGACGTCACTGGCAGTTATGAATGATCAACTTTACACACATTCATACTCCACATATACACACAACAACAAAGTATACAAACATACTATACACACCCACAGAAATAAACTAATGTGTTTATTTGACGACCAATTGTTATTGAATAGATTTACGAACAAACTCGATGACAACCGATTTAAGCTACTCTTTGCATGATTTATTTTTAAATCATCTAATACATTTTTGGGCGAACGCCGGATCTTTGTAATTATTGCGTTCGCTATTGTAGACGTGGCAGCTTGTTAAGTTGAAAAAAAAAAAAAAACAGAGTGCAATAGTCAGTTACAACAATTTAAAACGCATTAACGGAAAAACACTCCATCCAATTAATAATTTACATCTTTAGCACAATGGCAAAGCGACGAGTTGGACAATGAAAAAAAGTTGTACATTTATTTGCAACTTACAATATAAGTTTGTACGTTATCTGTATGTTACATACTAGGTAATTACAGATTACAACAAATACCACAATAAACGGCATTAATTACAATGGTGGAGGGCGCAGGTGGGCAAGAGCAGGTGGCAGAAACCTTTTGTAACGGTCACAGAACTAATAATAACATTTCTTACAAGAGGGTTTCACCTAGACTAAAATGTACTATATCATATTTTATCTTGTTAGAAATTCAATTTTCAAAACCCGCATACTAATAAAATGTTTATTTAATAAACTTCCAAATTACATATGTATATTTGTATTATAATAAAATTTGTTTAATGCAATTTTTTCAAGTTGGCACCTTGCGAAAGTGTTTAGAAGTTGGTTTATTGCAGCTATGTTCAGTTTGAATTGTTAAATTCTGAGAATTTGTTAGGTCAAAATTGGAGTGAAATAGTTGGGCGAAAAAAAAACTGGCGATGGTTACACCGGATGACGTCACCGTTAACACCTACAAATAGGCTATGATAGGAATTTCCTTTGGTTCACCATTGAGCGTCATCCGCTGACTAAACTTAAGGCTCGGGCTACAAACCGCATAAACAAAGTGGCATATCAATAAACGTAATAATATAATATGTAGGGTGTTTCAGATTACGTGGCGTACGTATTATATTCTATTTATTGTTGTTCTTGTTGATGAGAGTGTTCACACGAACCAGCGAAACTTCCTATGACGTGTAACGTTGACCGTGAATGAAACAAAAGGTGTTTTCCTTTCAAATAACTAAACTAGTTCACTTCCCCTCCCACCAGTAATAGACTATACCGGCGTTAGCATTCAAAATATATACATACACACACAACCCAGAAAGCAACATTCTTCAAAACGCAAGCTTCATTCATGGCGTTTCTTAATATTTGGAAATCTATAATTGTTTTCCTAGAGCAATTGTCCAAGAAAGGATTAGAAGAAAATTCGCAAACAACAAGATCTGATCGACAGCTGTAACAGTCAATGGTCCAACAACAAGTCCTCTTCTATACACAACCTGGTGGTGTTGTCCTTGTCCGACAAGTGTGTTGCCGGCGATGTTGTCTCTGTTGCACCTAAAGCACGATCATTTCATTGCGTCCGGGAACCTATTGAAGGGGAACTGCCGTTAGAATTTGTCGTCTGACTCTATAACCGGCCTTTAATTATGATATATCACCTTTAAAAACAAACGTTTTGCCCGTGTTTATTGCTCATATGACATTTTGTTGGTATGAGTGTTAATGTATCAAAGACAAGTCTTCGTTTTCGAACGTTGACCGTTTCGAATTGCTTTAAGGGTCTGCATGGAAACGAGAGGCCCTTGTTTGAATTCAAACGCTGTTTTATGCTAATACAGGCCTGGATGGCTGTTGGGCATCAGTGTGTTTACATGAAGGGGCTAAGGAATACACCATCAAGCATGTGGTGTGTGCCTGGCTATATTGATTTTGGCAAGCTATACATGAAGACATTGCTATCACATACTTAGAATTTGTGTATATACATACGTACATATGCTTGTATTGGTGTTATTCTAGTACAATTTTCAGAGAAACCTATCGAGTGAATGGACTACGCAGAAAATATAACTAATAATTACTGCTTTTTTACTATAAAATATAGAGGGTTGCTCAACGATGGATAATTTCTACGGACCATTCTCCAATCAAGCCGAATCATTATTTGAAGGAAATTCATTAAAAACGCAACCGCATTAGACATGATTATACGGTCTGTTCCACATAAATCATTGGACGGATTCAGTAGAGCTGTAGAGGCACCATAAAAAAAGGGAACAAAAGTCCAGAAAGCAATTTGGGCCGGCCCAGCAACCGAGCTCACTTGTTTTTTTTTTTTATTAATTTAGACAAGCACGGCTCAAGGAGATGAGAATCCATGTTTGATTTTAGTTTAAAATATGACCTCTGCCTGTTACGCTGGCTGACGATATTTATAGGGGATGCAATTGTGCAAGTTAAAGAGGAACATGATATTCAAAGAGTCGGAAGATGGATAAAGAAGAAGAATAAGTGGAATAGAAACGACCTCGACCCAGACAGAGCACGGTGCCGGTGGTCGGATGCAGACGACGGCGATGCCGACTCGACGGTGGCGAGTAACGGCGGTGGTAGTGGTAGAGGCGGTGGACAGTGCACGCTACACGCCCAACCCCGGAGTCCCCGCCCCGCGGACGCAAATTAAAGGGGAAGTGCCGCACTGATCGGGGCGCCACGCCCAGCACTAGCGAGTGCTTCAATAATTCTCGACGGTACACTCGTGACTGGTCTAGGCTACAAAAAATCTCATGGTTTCCTACGTGATATGTTGTGCTTAAAGCTACCCTTAGATACATATATAAATCTACTATCGTTAATATATATATAGAAACATTTTATTTCTATATACATATTTAGTTCTGTATGATGTTTTCTAATATGGTAGCATGTGGTTCAATAACAAATATCGACATAAATAACGTATTGAAAAACGGCCAGAGTTGGAATTGAAAAGATTTCAGCACAACAATTGTACATTGTTGCAATCGGTTGTTATATGATCTCCAGCATAAAGGAACTGGAAGGTGGTTACATTTTTCGTTCAGGTAGAAAAGAGAGGAAACAAACACAGCACCACAGTTCATGGTCAAATTTCATGTGAACTCCACTCCCAGCCGCGGTTATAGAACTCGCACGACCGTGGAGTGTATAGATGTCTGAGAAATGCAACCCAGCATCCAACAGCCTCATGTGTCCACTTCTCTCTCCCTCTCTCTCTTTCTCTTACACATACATACACACACACACTCCTCCCTGTTAGTAACACCACCAGAAAGCAAGAAGTGCGAACAACCGATCCGTTACAACCAGAACCCGTTGTTGAATGTTTTCAATACTCCTACTCATTTTTCCGGTCGCGCACGAACCGACCGATGTCACCCGAATGATGCCAGCCACAACCTGTAGCGGGGCACCTTTCACCCCTCAGTCCACCTCTTGCGTACTGCGATTAGGAGGAAGAGAGGAAGAAGGCTTGCAGTCTTTCCTCAAGGTTATATTTGTTTATATAAATCTTGGTAATTGTCACGGTATTCAAGTAGAGCAGCGAGGCATACCTTGTTTGTAACAGCTTGGCGAAACTGTTCCTCAACTTAACTCTTCTAATGAATACACGATTCTTCTAAATAGAACCTAAAGATTTTTAGTTATCCTTGGTCAGTATCAAACACCATCATCGAATAGCGTCTATCATATAGACATGGTGTCTTAAGGTTTCTTAATGCAAGAATGTTATTAAGGGCCCGGAATGGTGTCGAGACGGTTCTGTTAGAATTAGACCCCCTGCGCCCGATTCAACTGCACTCACTGTTATGGAAATATGTTTTCGCAGAGGGTAACTGTGCAGCGACCCTCCTCGCGCAATGAAATTAGCCACCGATTTTGATTCAACCAAGTGTAACTCGAGCCGCTTCTGTTCTGATTAATATGAACCAAACGACTCGCCGAAATTGGAACATTTACAATCAGTCGCAAATGGGCTGCGTTTACAATTCAAAATGAATAGTGAATCTCTTGCGCGCTGCCTTGTCTTTGTCTCGGTTGGGCGGGTCAAAAATGCAACAAATATGTGATGTATTTCTTTTCGACGGATGCGGGGTTACTGAGACGACGTTCAAGGTCAGCCAGTCAATAGGTGATGACCAAAACCAGCACGTACGGCTCAGGTCCGCAGTCCTCAACGCTTGCGATGGACCAGAAAGAGATTCCTTTATCCCCCGTCCTTGTTCGGTCGCTCTGACCATACCGGACACGAGTATCATTCTGCATACCTACAACAATTACAGATATTACTACTGCGAATTATCGCTTACCAATTCCCTCACTAACTCCAACATATCAAACCACCAAACAAATTCATAACTAACTAAAGGGTATAAGAGCATAATTAAAGTCTCACAATAGTATGTTAAGTGAAATTATAAATTATGACGTCATTGTCTTATAGCTCGGTTATATTTACTCGCTTATAATGAATAAAATTTTTTATCGACTTAAACCAGTATTAAAATGAATCTAAGCCTATGTTTTTGTATCGAATTCCTAGGTTTTCATCTAAGCGGGGAAGTAACAACAAGCCGGAGTCTCGCGCCTGTGGCCTCGACAACCAGCACGACTTTGCCGTGCGGAGGAGCTGCAGACACACCACATCAAAAGTTCAAAGTATCCGTCAGCTTCGACAGGTTCGTACTTCATACTTTAATACTTGTGTGCTTTCGGTTCTCTTTTTGGCCATTTTAAATTACACATTTTTCAGTTGCTCGGGGTGTATGTTTGGCAAGGGGTTTTGCAGCAGCCATCAAGTATAAATCTAATCACGAATTCTTTACATTCTTAACAGTAAAGGGGTGCGGGTTAAACTGTTATTTTTGTTATCAAAAATAACGGAATAACGAACGATTTAAATTAGAAGGTTCTTAATTTAATTTCAAAACTTTTCGACGGTTTTATTAAACTTGTTTTAGTACCACATTTTTTGATGTACATGTAATTTGAAATTGATGTTCATTTTAGGTGTAAAATAACATCTGTAACATGCAGTTGCGAAACGAAAGATATATTTTGGTGCCAGCATGTTGTGGCGTTATCACTATACCGGATACGGAATGCGGAAAGTGTCCGGCTCCGAGTGCCCATATCAGGTGAGTTTCAATAATTCAATCATCAAATCGATTTATACCCAAAACGAATTAAGCATTTGTTACTAAACTAACTAATTAAGATAACAGGAACAGGAAATTATTAACGAAAAATTAATTTTAGTGAAAATCTACTTTGAATAATATGCGGTTTTGTGGTAAAAATTTCTAAAACTTAAACTTTCTTTTTGCCAAGGTCTCTTATATTTAAATAATTTATCGCACTTGAACAAAATCATTCACAAAATTCCCCCCCAAATTGCGCCACCAAAAATCCGGAAACTAAACAATTCCATGCAAGGCACAAGAGCACGTGTTATTAAAGTAAACGATCTCTTCTTCTTCTTCGTATGGTTATGGCTTATAGGTCATCGGGCGTGTCATCCGGAGAGGTCAAATTTGGTTCCGCTAAAA
Organism: Nebria brevicollis; assembly: GCA_944738965.1. Taxonomy (NCBI): domain Eukaryota; kingdom Metazoa; phylum Arthropoda; class Insecta; order Coleoptera; family Carabidae; genus Nebria; species Nebria brevicollis. The sequence goes on from OX122905.1 coordinate 12,992,066, forward strand.
AACCTGTATTTTGTATTTCATAAAACACAAGAAAACAACATTTCAGGCTTCATATTTTACGAAATAGTGTCACATTTATTATATTTACTATCTATGATCTGAATGGGCGCATATAAAAACATAAAACTGTTTTCGTCGCCCCGTTTTTATATTTCTTCTAAAACATATTTAATTTTATATATGTATATATGTACATTAAAATCGTTCCCAAATAATGAAGTGTGTTTTTTTAATAATGACCAATATGTTATAAATTATGACGTATATTTGTTATAATTATATTTTATAGAACTACTCAAAATTTGTAATTGAATATATCTTTAATAAACGAAAATTCAGTGCATTGCACATATTTTTTAGTATATGAGTAAAGAAAATAAATTCGTCGATTGCTATGGTTTTTAAATGATTCAATTCCCTCGCGTGACTGTCTAGTAACGTGAACATGAGTAGAGCGTGATTGAATTACGTGTATGACGCTTGCGTAGTTCTTCTGAGTTGCCTTTGAAGTCGCTCCTCTGATCAGGCAGGGTAGGCCGCGCTGTAACGATTTTATATTATACCCGTCGAGGTTTTTCTGCGCAAAAAAAAAAACTATAAACTTTTGCCCATAAAATTGTAATATAACACTACAAAGGTTGCAAATGAAGGCTGGTTTCATATTGATTCAGTCTTCAACCGAAACCTCCACGGGGTACAGCTTTTTCGGTATACGTAGTCAAACGAAAGCTAAAGCTGTTTTACTAAAACATATTCAATGCGAGGTGTTCTGTAACCGTAAAATAAATACAAATTTTATTTTTTAAACCCCATAGTACAACAATGTTGCTCGTTGTATCAAAGGTTCTTTTGTTGAAATTTCTCTAACTTGCAAACGTATTTATAATTATAACAATTCTTGTTTAATTCCCGCAAATAAGGGGGGGTTAATTTAGTATATAGAACAATGATTATGAAAACAAAATGGTTGTAATGTAATATGGCATTGTTTATTTTTATTGTTTTGATAGAGAACAATTTACAATACACAAATACTACTGTTTTGTATGTATCTATTATTATCCAACGCTTGAAAAGACATTACTACCTGTTTATTAAAGCTGATAGACTCATATATTTTGAGGCACAAAGATTCCGCATCACATATGCAGTTCATACATTATTTTTTATTAAATTTCATAAATATATTCTAACTAAACTAACTATTATATATGATTTTTAACTTTCATATTCAAAATTCACTTCTTTAATATTTTTAAATCATAATTGCATCTTTTCTATGGATCAATTTTATTAATAGATTTTATTTATAAACAATAGTAGATAAATAAAATATTAGGATGTTTATTACAATATAAACCAGGTTTTAGTAGACTATGTTTTATTTGAGCACATCATTTGTGGACATAGATATTTTAAGAACTAATCTGTTTCTAAGAATCAACAAAAAAAATTCATGTTTATATTTTATTTACAATATGTTTAAACAGAGGCCGTACTAAAATATAGATACACGAAAAGGCCATACGGTTTTATTTACACTGTACTTGTACAAATTTAGTACACTGTTAAAGCTATTCCTGGAATAATTGATGTAATCATTTCGTATTTCAAACAATACTTGATTCGATACAATATTTGATTTTGTAAATTCCTCGTGGTAGAAACACTTCTGCAGATGGATCGGCAACAGCTGCAGAAATTCGTCCAGTACCTGATCTCAGAACACCACACAGAAGTATTGCCAACCGCGCAAAAACTCGCCGACGAAATCCTACAGCAGCGGTCGGAAATCAACCAGATACCTGGGGCACCCGACCCGACAGCGGGTGCATCCGCCGACGATGACCACACGTGGCATCTGGATGAGGAGCAAGTTTGCGAACAAGTCAAATCGTATTTGTCACAAGGCACCTATTACAATGCCAACAAACAACTTAATTCATTGTTTTCGAAGGTATTTTACTTATATATTCTGCTTATCCTAATTGCAGTTTATAACAACCATCAATCTAGTTCTTTTGCTAACGCCACGTTCTTATGCGTTAGGTACGTGAAATGTTACGAGCACAAGATTCAAATGGTGCCCGAATGCTTACGTTAATAACGGAACAGTTCCTTTCCGATCCCCGGCTGCAAATGTGGCGAAATCAGGGTACACCAATGACGGACAAATGTCGACAGTTATGGGATCAATTAGGTAAATATTCCAAACTAAGTGGTATTATTGCGATAAAGATTTCAATTAACAAATAATATTTCCCAAAATGATAGGTGCATTATGGGTATGTATAGTCTTAAATCCGCAATGCAATCAAAACGAAAAACAACAATGGAAAACGCTTTTGGAAAAATGGACGAAAATCGATGTGTGCCCGTTAGAAGACCCTGATTTCCGGCCTCAACAACATGGTGCTCAGAGGGACTCTGTGAGTTTTAGTCTCCCTTTTAGTTATGTTTAAGATGACTTATTTCGTTTTGTGTGTTATAGTATTATAATAGAGATCGCGATAGGGATCGTGATCGATATTACGATCGGGATCGAGACCGCGATCATAATCGGATGCGTGATCGTGACCGTGATCGGGCGGCCGCACGTAATGAGCGTGAACGCGAGCGCGAACGTGAGAGGGAACGTGAACGCGAGCGGGAGCAACGTGTGAACGCCGCGTACGACACAACGTCGGACTCGAGCGATGATGACGATAGCAATAGTTACAGTAGTCATCGTAGTGCGAAACGAATGCGCCTTTCCCGATGCCAGTACAAATCCGGGGCACCTGTTTTACCTCGAACAGTGTTCCATAGGTAATTTCAACTTGCACCCCAATTTTTTAACGAAATATGGCTTAATTTTATTTGTCAATCTTGCAGAGCGTTAGATGCAGTTGAAATGTCTTGGGATAATATGCATCTGAAACATATACTTTCCAGTGACGCTTATTGTTCCCATATTCCCGATAGTTCCAGTTCGGGTAGCTTTAATTCTCAAGGTCAACCTTTATGGCATGGTACGACTTTATATCGAATTGTCTAAATATATATTAAATATTATGTTGAATTATATTATTAAATATTATATATTTCGCATTTGTAGAATCTTTACCACTTTGTGCGGCCCGCGTGGACTCATTGCGTTCGCACGGCCACACGGAGGCTGCACTACGGTTGGCGGTAGCCGTTGTGCGCACTATGAAACAACAACAACTAGCCGCGCAACGGAAATGGCATGAAAGCCAACAGAGCGGTAGTTGTGGCACAACGAATTCTTCCAATACATGCGGCGGCTCAAGTCGCACAATGCCCACCCCATGCACCTCCAGATGTATCGGCCAAGGTAGATGCCATTTCTGTATGCAACTTTTTCTAACATTTTAGTTTTAAATCAAACATTCATTATTCTGGTAACTCATGATTATTCTGATGTAATGTACGTTTTGGTAAAGGTTCTAGTTCCTGTCCGCTAACAAGCATAGCTACAACAGACGGTTGGGTAGGCCACCCGCTCGACCCAATCGGATGTTTATTCGATACTTTAGCAGACGCTTCCATCATCCCAGACGATCAACGACCCAGAACCCCGACATATTTCGGTAAACTCACCCATTACAACACACTTTCTAAACTCATTCTCGAATATTCAGATCTAATAGGCTTAGAAGAACAACACAATAACATACGACCTAGGTATCACCATGTTCCTGTTGTTGGATCCCGAGACCGGTCCGAAACCTACCTAACTCTTGCGTTTGAGGTCGCACTAATCGGTTTGGGCCAACAACGAATCATGCCCGTTGGGCTATATGCTCAAGAGAAGGCTTGCAAGCAAGAAGATCGTTTGATCGCTAAGTTACAAGAAATTGATTTAGATAATAGTTTAGTTGCTGTGTTGCGGCGGCAAGCTATTGTTCTTCTAGAAGGGGGACCTTCCAGTGGATTGGGATTAGGAATACATCCAGAGAGTATACCAATGCACACGTTTGCTCGGTGTGTTTAACATGACAAATAATAAATATTGAGCAAATTCTAATTGCTGTTTTTTTTCACCAATAGGTTTTTATTCTTGTCGTTATTGAACTATTACCCCGATCTAGCTTATGAAGTAGGTTTGAGAGCGATGAGACTGCCCGTGCTGGAAGAGCATGAAGACTCGGATGATCCAATGGGTGGAAATCCGTCATCTTCGTTGATAATCAGCCGGTATCCCAGGTGGTTCACGCTTGGTCACATCGAGACGCAACAATGTGCACTGTCATCCACCATGCTCAGTGCCGCCAAGGGTGAAGTGATGCGGCTACGCACCGTTCTCGAATCGTCACAAAGACATATCCATAGTTCCTCGCACTTGTTTAAACTTGCACAGGATGCCTTTCGTTTCGCCACCCCGGAAAACGGCCCCAGACATCCGACCTTACTTAGCGTTGCTTTTGAATTGGGATTACAAGTAATAAATAAATAGCTATTTTATTGATTTTGGTAACTAATTGTGTAATTGTTTAGGTGATGCGAATGACATTGTCCTCATTAAATTGGCGTCGACGAGAAATGGTGCGTTGGCTGGTGACGTGCGCTACAGAAGTGGGCGTGGAAGCTCTCATGTCCATCATGCAAAACTGGTACCAGTTCTTCACAGCTACTGAAGCTACTGGTCCAGTCGCTACCACAATCATGTCGCACAGCACGATAATGAGACTGAACTTATCATTCTCGCAACAGGAAGAATTGTCTGGTTGTGCGCGAACGTTAGCTCTTCAGTGTGCAACAAAAGTGAGCTTAACGAAAACAAAACTTAAACATCATGGTTTTTTTTTTCTTTTTTACATCAATTAATAAATGATGATGCAATAGTTTATAATATAAATACAGTAGATTAATAAATAATGGTTGTTTAGGATCCTCCAAACTGTGCCTTGAATGCTCTGACATTGTGTGAGAATGAAGCGCTGGCTTTTGAGACAGCGTACCAAATTGTGATTGAAGCTGCTTCGCAAATTATGACGTCATCGCAACTGTTCACGATTGCTAGGTATATGGAACATCGGGGGTACCCAACTAGGGCATATAAACTAGCGATGTTAGCGATGAAGAATGTACATTTGGCCTACAATCAGGTAATTATTGTCGTCTCTGTTTATATCTGTGTCTTCGCTGAGTATTAATTAAGTTATATCAATGCTATTGTGAAATGCTACGTGTTGTTTTATTAGGATACCCATCCTGCAATCAACGATATCCATTGGGCATGTGCGTTAAGTCACTCTCTCGGTAAGTCCGAGCTAACTAACATGATACCGTTATTGGTTAAAAACGTCCAATGTGCTACGGTGCTATCGGATATATTGCGCCGGTGTAGCATGACTGCACCGGGCATGTCGTGTCCGCATCCAGCATCATTGGAAACATCTAAACACCACTCGCATCCCCATCGAAGCGGACGAGGTGGCGTGGGTGGGTGCTCTGCACCGATAAAGCCATTATCGTACGATCGGCCACCGTTGCGACAGTTGCTCGAGGCAGCTGTGGCCGCGTATATAAACACCACGCATTCGCGGCTCACACATATCTCGCCGCGGCATTATGGGGATTTCATTGATTTCCTAACGAAAGCCCGCGATACGTTTATACTTGCGCACGACGGGCATGCGCAGTTCACACAGTTGATTGAGAATATGAAAGTGGCGTACAAAGGTAAGAAGAAACTGATGTTCCTTGTGAAAGAGAGGTTCGGCTGATATATTTTTATGTTTTGGTTGTAATACTGAAACATTTGAGATTGAGTGTAATAATAACTAATAATAATGCAATTATTTAAATAATAATATGTTGATAATATAGAACTTCAAACGTGCCTACATCTTTGTTACAAATAATGGGCGTGTGCTAGACGTGCTTTAGTATAGTACGCGTGGTGCATAAAATAATCACACAACGATGAAAAATGGCGACGATATCTGGATGTTGTAATTTACTAGAGTATCTTTTAAATATTATTGCAAATTGGTTTGAGTATATTTTTTAATCGAATCGTTTAATTTATGAATAGAGCATTTTATATTCGTCATCAAATAGAACGTTTTTTTTTAACTTATTGACTATAGTTTTAATTGAAAGAAAATGATTTTTAGATTTCTCAGGGTGTTATAGTTTGCGCTACATCATTAATTACATAATATTAATCGGAACCGTGTCAGTATTAATCGAATACATTCTAAAACTAATTTATTCGTTTCATTCATTATTTATTTCATATGTAATACAAGTGTTATTTTAAATTATGGTTCTGTGTAATTTTGGATTAATAATAAGGTGGTTCATGTTCGACGGTATTTGTAACAAATATGTGGGTATGTACTTTGATTAACGAAGAAATAGTTTGCGCATTTCTTTGTTAAAAAGGTATTTTGATAGTACCTTGATCATGTGCCAGCAAATATTTATTAAAAAATAATTCATTCTGAGTAAAAGTAAATTAAAAAAAAATAAATAAAAAACCGGTATTATTTTTATTTATGTTTATTGTTTTTAAGTTTAATTGTACATAGTATTCACGATCTCATGCCAAAAAAAAGTAAAAATTTGAAAATAAAAAGGCAACTATTTAAATAAAATAGAATAAGTATTATTTTTAATAATTAATAATGCCGTAATATAATTAGATACAAAAATAATATGTACCCCCCCCCTAACTCCCGTCCCCGTAAACCCCGTCAAAACTTTAGTCAATTCATGTTAAATTTTCTTTTTTGTATGTTGATATAATTTAAATTCAGGTCTGTCTCTGAATTTGGTGTTGCTTATTATTTTGTTTTAACCAAAGATTGTTGTTTGTAAAGTATTAAATGTACATATATACCCCAAAAAGACGAACAATTTTTCAAATTCTCGTCACAACATAGCCCCAACTAAAGTTCAGAAAAGTACTATAAACTCCAAACGTTGCGAAAGCTATTTTTAAAAAAATATATATTCAGCTATATCACTAAACTTATTTAAAATTAAACAAAATTATATTACTGGATCACTTATATAAACTTGTACAGTATATTATTTGTGCTACTGGTTAGACCATTTATAAGAAACTTATGGATGGATAAATCAGTAAAACAAATACAGAAACGTGCGCCATTATTTTGTAGAAGCTACTCAGTACTTTAACAACATTATGATCGGCATCTACAAGACAATAGGCGTGGTGTTAGAGCGGGCGTGAGCATATGTGCTCACGCCTCTAATCGAGTCATTTTTCTGAACTTTAAACGGTCATTTTTGAGAACCTGAATAAGGTAACATGCTTCCTTATGTATAATATTAAAAACAAAAATATTTAAACAAAAAAAAAAACAGTATATCAATAAGTACAAAACAGTGATATGAGATCTGTTCGTTTGTATTGCTCTAATTTGTTTAATTTTAAAATAATTTCATTTTTGTATGTGATTGGTTTTTGAATTTATATGAGTTTCATTGAGCAAAATGTGTAAAATAAATGAACAGATCGACCAAGCTAGAGCGTTCGTCAGCTGTTATTCCACAATTAACGCGTAGGGCTACGCCCCCCAGCGCCATTTTGAACCTACCTCTGCAAGGCTAAATAGTGACAACTGACTGTTTAACAAAAAATAAATAAAAAAAATCATAATAATTGACTTTTTAGTAGCTTTTGACTGATAACTACTTATGTATAAAACGTGTTGATCAATTTTCAACCGAACTTATTCCCCCGTTTTTTCGTTTTTAGTTCAATTATTAAAAGTGATATTTTATAAGGACAAGTTTTTTGTGAAACGAATATTCGATGTAACAATGAATAATCGTCTGGGCTAATGACAATTTGAATGAACAAAAAATCTATTTTTTAAGTTGTTGTTTTTAAGTTGTTAAATACTTTGCGTGGTAAAAAATTTGTGTCGAAACGTTAGTATCAACGAACAAGTGTTACAACGCAGTTGGATAATTGTTTTTTGATACTTGCGTTCGTATTTATATAGTACTATAAAAATAGGCCCAAGTGAACGTAATTTTTGATTTTCGTCATTTTTATATTATATTTTTTTAAAGTATAATATGCAATTATTGTTTTTTTTTTTAAGTTTTTCGTTGCATGTTCTTAAAGACTGTTCCAGTAAAATGGTAAAAACTTTTCATTTTTGTAAATTTATTATTTATAATATTAATTTATAATCTGTGATTTTCATACAGTTTACCATTGATGTTATTATTATTAATTTGTGAGTGTATTCTGTTGTTCATATTTCATTTATTTGTTAGTGAAAAATCATTTTTCATTCGGAAGTTCCATCTTCCACAATTAGTATAAATGAGTTTTTTTTTAAAAAAACAATTTTATATTAAAAATTGTAAATATTATCGAGAACCTTGAGTTTTAGCTATTCGGGTAGCTTAAAAAATAAAATCCATTCCGCTAATAAAATAATTTTGTATAATTGGTATTAATTTTTTTTTTACGTTGTGTGCTATTGTGTAAATTTCATAGGAAGATGTGTATATATATATAAAATGCTAACAAATAACATAGCGTAATTATTTGTTATTACTCGCATTTTTTCATTTTGATCTGTCTGTCTGTACGAATCATTTTGTGATTATTTTTATGATAAATAAATACAGTATTTGAATTCCCCCTTGTTATAAAATGCACTAGCCTCCTATGATATCGTGGCAGTGGCAACATTGTTTCTGAAAGACGTTCTTTCAGCCAAAATTACTAGAACATTTAACTGTAAACCACCAATCCTAAAGCGTTTATTAATCACGTGATTCAAATACAATGAAATGATTGGCTGTATGCGTCACATGTTCTATTGGTTGTATGAGATAACGAGCGCACCTGTGCACTTAGCCGACGCTCTTTCAAATCTGACATTACTAGTAGTGGACGTGTTTTTTATATTTTATTGTTTTATGTACGTTACGTTTAATTATTGTAGTATTGTTTGTGTGTTAATGTTGCATTTATGTAGTAATGTTTAATAGAGATATTCAAGAATTTGTTACTTTGCAGCGACGAAAACTGATGGCGGAAAAACAGAAATTGTATATTTGCGAAAGCACAGTAAGCAATTTTATTTTACTTAATTCATATTTGTACTAGCTTAATCATAATTGCCTTTTATATATATCGTTTTATCTATATTTTAATGAGTGTTAATATGTTTTATGACATAACCTACGCAAGCTACATATATGGTCTTAAATGTTCTAGAATATTTTTACGCCTACATTTGACCAGATGGTCATTATTTGATTTTATTACAGCCTATTCGTTATTATATTCATATCGAATGAATACATTTACGAATAGGTCAATGATTTATGCATATTCCATTGAACCAATTTTTTTTTTTTTAAATGTTACATTTTTAATTTGTTATAATCGATACGCACATCTATTATTTTCCGTTGTTCAGTTTAACAGTGTGAAAGCTGTTTTATTGATTTTTACCGCGATGACACCCTTCATGAAAATTCGTTTTCACTAGGTTTTTAGTTTTCCAACTATTTTCCCGTTTATTTTTATTTTAAAAATAAAGCAACCAAAAGTAAAGTGTTACTTGTATTATAAATAAAAAATATGCCGCTTACAATAAACTCAGGTGTTTTTTCTAAGGTGGGCTTAAATATTTTAGCCAAATTGTTATTTGTGTGTTTCATATCATGTAAATGCGATACTAATTGCGTCTCATGCATATATTTACCGTTGTGGGCAGCGCGTTATGTTTTATATATTTTAATTCGTAAAGTTATAATTATTTACGAATTAAATTAATTAATGTGCAGTTTTTTTTTTGTTTCATCCTACTTTTATAGAATAACTATATATTTTTATTATTTATGTGTACATATTTAAATTCGAAATCATTGAATATTATACATATTTGCGGTTTTTGTCACCCTACTTTTATAAGATATATTTTTTATTTATTGCGTCTTATGTGTATATATTTTAATGCAAATTATTGAATGTTATGTATGGAAAATTAATTAATATTACGGTTTTTGTCACCCTACTTTTATTGAATGTCTATATAATTTTTTTTAAAAAAGTGAATAATCAATTTTTTTAAATTAGATTGTAGCCTAAAAATAACTGTGAACACTAAAGATTACAATCAATTGGATTTGTTTTGAGTGTCGCTACGTAGAAGTGTATTATTACTAAATAGAATGCATAAATAATTCAATGATTCGACAAGAAATTTATGACTAATATTGTTGTTTCATTTAGGAAAATGAACCGATTATGTTAAGATATGGTGAATTCAGCCCGAATAATCCAGCAATGCGAGTTTCCACCCAACCTTTCCTCGGTTTAGGCGAATATGACCACAGACGTGAGATGTTGATGAATCAAAGAAAAGCAGAATATGCACAGCATCAATATACAGAAAAAGTAATCTTTCACTATGGTGAAATTAACAATCTACTAACCTAATTAACTTAACAAAAATCATCAAAGCTTATTCACTAATGTGTGAATTTATTTCTAAAGCGTTAATTAAATCATATATTTTATAGAAAGTACTAAAACGTCATTAATATTTTAGGTAAAATCGGCAACGGATCATGAGAATAAAATGCTAAGGAGTAATTTGTTGGCTAGCCGACCTGTTTCTAATAGTGGTAACAGAGAGAAATCGTCTCAAACTGATATACAAAATGTTCAAAGTCACTTGGTAATTTTTGGTTTAACATTAATCATTTCTTATTCTCACTTGAATTAACCACTAAATTGATAGGTGCAATATGAATATCGGCCACGTACAGTAGAAAAAACGACACCCGCTCGTAATAACCATGGCGTTAAAGTCGACACTAGTTTGTTAAATGGGCAAAATAATTATGTCACATCGGGAAATAGTAAATACGGGCACTCTAAAATGGATAAGTACGGTAATGCTGTAGATGTAGAGAGTAGCCCAAGAGGTTCGTTACTTAATTATTAAATGTAAATAAAACAAAAAAAATTAAATTCTTGTTATTTTAGCTAGACATATGGCTGATTTGCAAAGTTCATGTTTTCCAAAAATCCAAGGGTGCCCATACGTTAATACAGATATTCAGGTAGTCGAAATATTTAATTTTTTTTTTTTTGTTATTTATTTTGCACATTTATTTCAATTATTTTCGTTTTTTGGTTTTTTTTTTTAATATTGCACCTTTTCTATTACTAACTATTATTCGTATGATTTGTATCAAAAAAATACCAAAATATTAATAATTATTAAGGAAAAGGCGGAAAAACAACGTCGCCAAGAGAAATATCAGGACGAATTGCGTCAACAAATTGAAGAGAAACAACGTTTAGTCGCCCGACACAAACAAGAAGAACGTCTAGAAGATCAAAGATTTGAAAGTCAGTTAAGAAATACTAATAATGATGAAAATTTAGGCCGTTATTCTCACTCGAGCGATACCCCGGTATGTATGTATATTTTTTTACCTATTTCACATTATTAGACCCATTGCATGATTCATCCCCACGCAAAACACAATTGCGTATATGACTTCTAAACAAATATATGTAGTGAGTAGTGGACATTGTGCAATGTGTCTATGGTGATTTCTATACAAATCAGGCACAAATATCGTAATCCACCATATGTTTGTAGCGCAACGCGAGCGAGAGAATGAACAAACCCGAAGAAACTTTCAATAAACAACCAACGCAGCGCTGGCATAACGACAATAGACACAAACCGCGAATGCTAGATAGTAGTTTAACACACCATTCTGACCCAACCGATAATAAATTCGCCTCTAAACATAGCCTTAACTCGCCACCACTTCGTCGCCGTGACCCTAAAAAGCCTCCCTACTCATTTAACATACCAGCAAATTCTGTGTTTGCTAATTCGGTACCCGTCAAAGATAATAGTATAAGTAATAATTCTAAACTAGTTAGTAACCAAACAACGAACGATGCACATCATAAACGGATGTTGCATTTGTTAACTACGAATAACACCAATAATAAATTGGACGAATCATTGCCTATACCTGTATTTTCAAAAGCTGTGTACCCCGTTGCTAAAGAGCTTCGAAATGCTGTTGCTGTCCAATCAAAAACGTCTGATGCTATGCGGAAATTGGAAGATAAATGGCAGGTAAGTCGAAACATAATAACATATCCAGTGCCAATTGCAATTATATTTAAAAGTCTTAATATCTAACAGTTATGTTATTAATCGCTGAGAATTCTGTTGATTTGGATAGATTCCAGCAGTACAAAAGAATATAATTAAAAGTACGCCCGATCGTTACCTGGATGGTCAAAATAACAATGGTATTTTGACGCAACTAGGTGCGATACGTTTGCAATTACAGCAAGAACAACTGCGCCTTGACGAGACTTTACGTAAACGGGGCACTTCACAAACAGTTATTCGTGCTGATGTTCATCATAACTATAACTAACACTAGTTAATATTTATACATAATATTCAAATAGTGACAAATAGCGATAACAACTAGGCATTTTTAATAACGACGAAAATACGTTTTTTTTTGTTCATGTACCGTATATTTTCTAAATAACTGTCTTACATCTTACCACCATGTTTATAACTGAATAAAATTTATTTATGTAACAGTTTCAAATTGCATTCACTTCTTCCGACACCAAACATCTATTTTCGAACACAAAACGAATGCAGTTACTTTATCAAATTATTAGAAAAAATCTCGTTTTATTTTTAGAATTTATTCGAATGAATCACTTAATTTTTAAAAGGCGAAACAACGTAAATGTACAAATAAGAAAAAATACGAGTCAGTGGCGACACTCACGATTAAAAATGTATAAACATTAGTAATAGAATTTATTTGAATTAGGGTCTATAAGTCATTAATTATTGCAATAGTTTACTTCTAAACCATATATATATATTGCTAGCAATTAAAATCAAATAACTTTTAAAAATTAACGTAAATTCTAGCCAATAAAAACGCTGTAATTTTCCAGCCCATAAGCGTACTAGAAAGTTGTTGTTACCACTAATAGAAAGCAAATTCTGTAAAATGTCCGTTAAAGGAACATTAACCGCTCATATATTTAAATATATTCGAACTATAGTAATAAAATTTTGATTGGTAACATTGGTAAACGGTTGTTAAATGAACAGTTCTGTACTAGAAAGAATACGGTTCAAATAAAAGTCATATGATAGCGGCTTTGTCTGTGATTGGTCGCGTTAGTTTTAAAAGCCAAACTGTCTGTTATGTATAGTAACGACGTTTAAGCCGAAAACGTGCTGTTATAGCAGTTATGTGAGTTAATTTAACGGGTATTTAATGTAAATTCGTTTAGAATCTAACCGAAATGTGTTTAACGAAGTGGCAAACATTTGTTGTGGAATGGGTGAGAAATTTCAGCATCGATTTGTTTAGAACGCAATTTATAACATGACATATTTTTTTTTATTGAATAGGTGAATTGTTTAAATTTATGTAAAGCTATTACGAGCGTTAATGACTTGAAGAACGGAGAGTTTTTCAATGTTTTATTGTGTGAAATGTAAGTTTATTTGCTGTTCAGCTCAACGGTAGATTGATTGATTGTGTTTTAGTTTACAAATTGATGCCGTTGGAACATGCAACAGCACTTCTAGTTGTGATATAACTGATTTCTTAAAAAGTAGGTGTACTCTCGTTGAAAGTTGAGATCGGTAGTCTAAATAGTTGAGTTTTTCTAGAGCATTTTCCAGCGTATAATTTAGAGAACGAAACTCAAACTGAGGATAAGGTTGAAGTCACTTATGTTTGTTCTTTACTGATTTATTACTGCTGTATGGTTGATCGTAGACCAGATTTTATTAACCCGTTGTGTGAGCATTTAACGCCAAGTAATCAATTTCATCTTAAAACATTCCTGGAAGATTTAGAGTGTAGTGAAATAACGCGCGATGTGTTGAAAGAAACTATAGTAAATATATGTAAGTTTTATCGTAAGTCTTTGCCCATCCCCATATTTAGTGTATATATTATTATAGATAAAAGCTCGACGAGTCCATTGAAATCGTATCCGATTTCACCATGTGCATCACCGCTAAAAAGTAGCAAGACACCGTTGTTAGAGTTTTTCAAAACGCCGGTTAAGAAGTATCAATTGAATTTCGAGTTGCATAAAAAAGAAATCAAAACGCTGGTCGCCCAATTAGATTTAGAACGGTTTGAAAAAGCTGACATACAAGAAGAATTGAAACTACAGTACGAAAAAAATAAAACATTAGGTTTGTTCCCAATTACTATAAAAAAAATTATATTGTGTTTATGTTTCTAAACATATCTGTAATTCTATAAGATCTGTATATTATTAAAAAACGTACAGATTTTGAATTTTCAATAAAGATGGTTTTAATGTTTATATGTAAAATAAAATAATTATATGTGTGTTTAATTTGTAAATAAGATAAAAAGGTAGCAGCAAAACGGCAAGAAATAAGTCGATTACGAAGTGAATTATTATCGTTGGAATCGAAATCACCACCAACGTTTAAAAAAACGCAAGGTAAAACCGATTATAAGCCCTTGAAAGATGAGATTTCAAGTTTGGAGAAATACGTCAAAATCTTACAACAAGAACAAGAAGAATTGCAAATTGAACGCGATAACACGCGAACTAAAGTAACCATTACACTTATATACAAATATGTCTGAACAGTAAAATAAAAATTTATTTAAAGTTACTTAAAGTCGAGTACCAATATAACGAACTACAAGGCAAACATTTGCATACCGAACGATACTGTGCGAAGCTAACCGAAGAAAAGAATCAACACCTTCAAGAGTTATGCTTTTTACGGGAAAAATGCGATGAATTAACAACAATCCTATCTGAGCTCCAGCGGAAAAATTCATGCGATGAAAGCTATGAAATGGACATCTCCCATTCCGATCTCTGTCATAACAAATCCGGTAAAATGTTCAAAACATTTAATGAATCAGTTTTAAACAAAACTACTTAATTAATCCGCACAGTAAACATGTCCCAACTATTTATAATAATTATTAAACAATTGTTTACACGTGGTTTTTTGGTGTAGGTTCTATAGATTTAGAAACTTTAGCCCAAACAGTCGTTGATGTTCAGCTCGTAGATGCACAAGAGGAAAACAAATCGTTGCGCAAAAATCTCGCTGAATTAGAAGTAAACAGCACTGAATTAACAAACCAAGTCAGCGAGCTTCAAACGCGGATTACCAAAGTGCTAGATGAAAATACAGTGCTACTAGAAAACAATTGTAGCCTCAACGATAAGGTAGGCTTTTTATAGTTTTAGTGTTCTGAGTTTTATGTTGTTTTCATTCATAAATGTTTATGTTTTTATTACACATAAAAATGTTTCGCGTATTTATATTTTATGTTTAAATTAAATAACCGCGCTCAACAAACTCTATATAATCAGGTATCAATCCTGATGGAAACCCAAACCAAACTAGAAGAAACAAAACTAGAATTGAAACAAACATACGAAGACAAACAAACGCTACACGCTGGTATTGATACCTTATACTCGAAACTAGCGTTAACCGATCGCAATCTCAACGAAACTCAGCAAAAAAATCAAAAACTGTTAAGCGAGTTACAAATGTGCACCGATAAAAACAACAATCTAACCAGTGACCTTGCGCAAAAAACGCACGACTACAATCGTATTATAATCATAAACACCGAACTCGATGCGAAACTAAAAGACTCAATCGCGAAATGTCTTGCTTGCGAATCAAAAAATCATATCTTAAACATGTCACTGGATACCCTACAAAATGATCTGAAAACATGTTTGGTACAACTTGCGCATGAAATGCAAAGTAATGTTAGTGACGATAATCAAACAACTGGCATCGAAACATTAAAAGCTTTAATTGCCGTAATTCAGGTAAAAAATTGCGAAAATGCCAAACACATCTCAGATCTACAGCAAAATTGCGAAACGTTAACGTCAAAAATCGTTGAATTAAATCGCGAAATAACGAGTCTCAATTCGGATAACTTAAATTTACAAACGAATGTTGCGTACGTGTCGGATTGTTTAACGAAAGCCGAGGAGAAAATTCAAGAATTTGAATCAGTTACCATTGTTAATTACGATAAACTCATCGATAATTATAAGTTTATAATTGAGGATAAGAACCGTGTTATCGTTGACTTAAACAAATTAGAAATCGATGTCGCCAATCGGGATAATCGTATACGAATCTTAGATGAAGATAAAAACTTCCTTAATCTGAAATTAGAGTGTTTAACCGACGAATTATCCAAAGAAAAAGACATCAAAATAGCAATTCAAGATGATTGTATTGTTTTAAAAAATATTATCGAAGAACGGAATCAATCTCTAATTAATTTAGAACGAGATAAATCGAATTTGGAATCGCAATTATCGAGTTTAGAAACAGATTTAATCGAACGTAATTCGTCATTAGAGCTCTTAACTTTAGAAAAACAACAACAATACGATTTATTAGTTGAAAAAGAGAAAAAAATAAACGACTTGACTGTTTCTAAAACAATGTTAAAAGACTTATTAAACAATTTGGATAAAGAGCTTCACGACGAACGGAAAGCGAAAGAGGATTCGGAACAGCACTGTTTAAAACTAAACGAAACACTCATTTCGAATAATAATATGATTGTAAACTTAAAAGAACAACTCCAAAGTGAGCAGATGCATAAAGCAGAAATCGAATGTTATAGCGAGCGAATCACAGATATTGTGAACACAAAAGAAACTATCATAGCAGATCTGACGAAACAATTAAAAGAAGAGCGGAAAATTAAAGCGGACTTACAACAGAATTATGATCATATGAAAGATGTTGTGATTACGAAAGATAAAACTATAACATATTTAGAAAAACAATTAGAAGATGAACAACAAACTAAAGAGCAATTGGAGCAAAGTCACCAACAAATTTCAGAGATAATAGTTACTAAAGATAATAATATAATAGCGATTAAAAAACAATTACGTGACGAACTAATCAACAAAGATGAATTGGAGCAACGTTACAAGCAAACAAATGCGATTTTATTCACGAAAGATAACACCATTGCAGATTTGCAATTAGAAGTGATCAGCCGGAGAAGACATTTCGAAATGTTAGAAATCGAATCGAAAACGATGAAAACCAACAAAGAGGAACTTGAAACAAATTTAGCGTTGATCCAACAACAAATAATCGCGAAAGACGACCATATCGCGCAATTACAAATTGGTAATAACGATTTGAATAAACAATTACAAACACTTGACGATGAAATGTCTAAACAAATTCAAATCAAACAAGAATTAGATGTGATTTGCGGCGATTTAACAAACAGTTTAACCGTTAAAAACACACAAATTCAAGCGTTAGAATCGAATATACTTGGATTAAATAATCAAATCGATGTGTTGAACTCGAAATTGCAAACGTTTGCAACTGAGATTATAAATGAAAAACATCGCAGAATTGAATCGGAAAAATGTTTACAAGCCACATTCGATTCTAAAGAAGATGAATATAAAGTCGATATAGAACACCAAAAAATGTTAGTGCACAAATTGCAAACTGAAGTCAAAACGATAACAACAAATGTGCACATTTTAAGTTTAGATTTGTTTGATACTGGCGATAAAACAGTCGACACACCTGAAAATATAGTTAATAAAATAAAAACAAATATATTGAGTTTAAAAGAACAAGTACGCCTTGCAATTGATGAGAAAGAAGAAGCTGTTGAGGAATCAACTGCATATGGTCAAAAGTTAGAGAAAATCAAACACAAATATCGGCAACTTCAAGAAATTATTGTTAGAAACATCGAAGACCTTAACACTAACTTAACTCTGCAGCTAAAAATTACAAGTTCAAGCGATCAACTGTATGTGAATGAACTAAACAACTTGAAACTAGTGGAAGAATCTCAAAGTACATTATTGGAATGCGACCAAAATGATCTATCAGAAATGTTCAAAAAAATGACCGACTTACAAAACAGCATCGCACATCTAATAGACGAGAAAACCCGTGCGGATTCCGAAATAAACACCTGCAAACAGCAAATAAATACGTTAGAAAATCTAGCGAAACAAATTGAAGAAACTGCACAGAGCGAACAAAATGATTTGAAATCGATTTGCTCGAATCTAAAAGGCGATAACGCACAACTAGAGCTTCACATCAAAAACTACCGCGATGAAATAGACCGTGCACAATCATCGCGTTTAGATACCCTAAACAATATGACAGAGTTGTCCCAAAAACACCAAAATGACATAACAAATTTCGAATGTATAATCGCGCAATTAGAATCACAAAACTCGGCGTTAAAACAAGATTTAATTCAATTACAAACGGTTGGTAACGATTTAAATAATGAGTTAATAAACGTTAAAAATCAACTGCAACAGACTATTGCTGATTATAAATCAACGATTGATGCCGAAGAGATCGCCAAGCACAAATGTGCAATAGAAGTGGTGACTTTAAATAAAAAACTGCATGATTTAACGCAATCATATTCCGAGTTACAGCGCACGCAATCTGAAACTGTATTAAAATTAGAACAAGCTATTCATCTCACCGAAATTGAAAAAACCCACTCCTCGGAATTAGATCAAATCATCTCGGGATTAAAAATTGATAATTGTAACTCAAGCACCAAATTGCAAGCGCAAATCGATCAACTATTGAACGAGAAAGAGAAATTGAAAGCCGAATCATCAAATATCTACGCACAATTGACGGGAATCAAAGAATTGAATCGAAATTTGGAACAACAGATAAATGAGTTAATAGGCGAGTACAACCATCAAAAATTAACGTTAAACACAGAGATTACGAATTTGAATAATAAACTTCACGTCACCGAAGATGCGAAGCAACAATTAGACGAATGCCATCGTGATTATGTTGAATTTAATAACATAAAATTATCTGATGTCAAATCGGAACATGAACTGCAATTGAAAACATCGGAAACTGAAATTGTCAACTTGCATTCCAAATTGGAGGAAACCAAACACTTATTGTTTGATTTAGAAACTAGCAAAGATATATTGAAACAAGAAACTTGTTCTATAATAGAAGATAAAGAAAATAAAATCAAGAAATTGCAAGAGGAGATTACGAATTTGAAACAGAATTTGAATTTGATTTTACAAGATAAAAATACGATACAAACTAAATTGGATGAATTGACTATGGATTTAAAAGAATTTAAATCGACTACTAAAAAAGACCATGTAAAATTAGAAACGCAAGAAACTGAGATTAAGGATACTAAAGAGAAATTAGAGCATGTGCTTACAATGGTTGAAATTGTTACGGAAATGTTAGAACGCGAACTTAATAAAACAAGTGATAAAATCTCGAATGAAACACAAACATTAAACAATTCAAAAGAGAATTTCAACAATGAGTTATTAATCAAAGAAAACATAACAGTCAAAGTACAAAATGAAGTTTCAAACTTAAAACAACGTATCGAGGATTTATTGTCTGTTAAAACGCAAATTGAATCTAAATTAATGTTGATAAACGAGAAATATACAAAATTGGAGCAGAAGAAAGAACAAGAATCTAGAAACTATGAAATAAAACTCCAAGAAGTCCAACTACAACACGTGGAAAATCTTAAATTTTTAGAGCACACCAATAAACAAATAATCGAAAATCTAGAGCATAATTTAACGCAAAAAGACTCAATAATCCACTCAAAATTAGATGAAATATCGGACTTAAATCTACGCCTCACACAAGCGATTCAAAATTGCGAACATTTAGAATCTGACAAAACGAATCTTATACAAAGGTTCAATGAGATCAGTTTGGAGCTCATTGAAATCAAACGACGACGGGATTTGTTGATCGAATCTCAAAGCACATTACGGAAAGAAATGGAATTGAGCATATTGCGCGGGCACGAATCTATAGATAATCTCAAAATAGATTTTATCAAACGGCTCGAGATAGTCGATAGAGAAAAAGCGAATGAAATCGAGTTGAAGAAACAATTGGAGAATTTTATTAACAGCGAACAAAAACAAATACAATTTTTAGAGAAACGCGTTCGCGATTTAAGTAACGAAAGAGAGAAATCCATATCACTTTGCTCTGAAAGTAATCAACACATTCATGACCTGTATACATTAATCATCCAAAACGAAAAGAACAATAAGATTTGCGAACAGATCGTCAGACTTAAAGAACGTGAAACTGGCATTGAAGACAAGCTGCAATTATTGTACGTCGAAAAAGAATTAGTTGATGAAGAATGTTTGAAAATCTCAGAGAATTTTACTGAATTATTAGATAATGTTCCGAAGTATGATTTAATGCAATCAGATTACAACGTTTTAAAAGAAAAATATCACACACTTTCCGCCTGCGAAAGCGAAAACAATTCTTTGAAATCAAAAATATCTGAATTAGAATTCAAACTGTCCGATCTACAATTGGAGAATGTTAAATATCAAAAAGTACTTTCAGATGAAGAACTAACAAGGGAAACTAAACAAAAGGAGTATAATCGTATTAAGGATAGTTTTGAAGAAAAATTGAACTTCATGAAACAAACATGCGATAATTATCAACAAATAATCAAACAGAACGAAAAAGAGCACTCGAGTCTTCGGCACGAATTCCAATTGCTAAAAACTAAAAACGAAGAACTATTAAAACACGAAAAAGAATTAAAAAATGTACAACATTCCAATTTAAGTCTACAAAATTTACTTATTAATTTCGAACATAAAATTATCGATTTTGAAAAACTAGTCCAACAGAAAGATGCTGAAATAAGCATATTTAAGAAAAAAAATACTGAATTGACAATTAAAGCAAACGAATTGGAGATCAAATTGAATGATTGTGAGCAAACATCTATAAAATATAAACAAACAATTGAAGATGGTGAAACAGAGAATAAAAGATTGACGAAAAAATATCAAGATTTGTCTGAACAATATAAGAATGACGAGGCACAAGAATTAAGCAAACTGAAATCAATTTATTCAAATTTAAAAGCTGATCATTCACGATTAGAAATTGAAGTTGGTATTTTGCGTAAAACTTTAGAGGATCGCAATGCCCAATTGAGTGAATTATCGTTGATTAAAGATGCGTATACTAAGATATTGGAAGAAAACAATAGAAATAATCTGGAATTGGATACGCTGAGGTATAGTAAACAACGTGATAAAGAGGAGTATAAGAGGTTGTTGCTAGAAGACCGAAATAAAGGCGGTTCAAGAGTTGAATCGCAGGTCCAAGAAGTGCGGATGGAGTATGAGGTGAAACTGAAGAAGATGAAGGACAAGATTGTAAGTTGTTTTAGTAAACGTTTGCGAGATATTTTTTGCTAAGGTTGTAGTTGTTTATTAGGTGAAATTATACAAAGATGAAATAGATAAAAAGGAAAAAAATTTCAAGGAAAGGCAACAAGATCATGTGAGTTATTGTTTGTTTGTTTATTTTTATTTCTGCTTCGTAATCATTTTATTTATTTATCATTTATTAAAATAATGTAATTTTACTAAATTAAATGATTTTATATTTATTATTGTTTAAATATATTACGTTAAATATAATATAATAACATATTGAATCTTTCACCAATAACAAAGAGTCAAACCGAAGAAACAATCGCCTCGTTAAAATCCCAGTTATGGATGACTGGTAACAAGTACGTGGAATTGAAAAACGCTAACGAAAAATTAATGGACAAACTTAAGCGCTTACAACCAACTTCACAGCAACACTCGCTAGAAGTAACAAGGACCCGGAACGACATACTTGGCTCACGTGAATCTATCAATAGTTTACGTGAATCACGTTGCGTTAACCAGAACTTAGACGAAAGACGTTTGAGTACCTTGCCGAAAAACACAAAAATCCCTAGTACCACCTACAACACTAACGCACTTGAAGAATGTGAGACAATTTCACAACGTACTTCCGTTACTTCTTTACCGCCGAATTTGGGTACATTTCGTTTAGGTGTAGTGGAGCCACTTGAGCAATTGTTTTGGTTTTTTTTTTTAGATCATGGTTTACGTATGGAAGATGAAGAAGGTGAATTGTTTAGTAATTCAAATCTAACGGATTTAATGACAGGACGTTGTGAGCCGACATCTTCTAACGACACGCGATTATCCGAATTGCAGTATCGTAATTCGTTGTGTTTACCGCATTTAAAATCCTCATATCCGGCTGAGACGCAGTTTTTTAGTCCTAGACAATGCAAAGAAGATGATGTTAAAGTAAATATAAATATTGTATAGTGTTTAAGGGACATTGTTTTTATGTTAGATTATTTATAATATGTTTGTACGGGATTCGATTTTTTTTATATGTTGCATGTGTGTGTGTGTGTTTTTCGTATAGGCGAACATTGCAGATTTGGATGATAGTATGAGTAGCAGTTTGTTACCGGGTGAGAAGCCTCGTATGAAAAAAGATAGGGGGCAAACGATGTACAAAAAACCAGGTCCACCAACGCCGAGCAAAAATGGTGGTCGCCCATCCTTACAGGTTAGAACTAGTTGTTGTACTGACGTAGTAAGCTCGTATGTTTATGTTGTCTTGGGGTGTATGTACTTTGTTTGTTATAAATTGTGTGGGGTCGTAAGATTTTTAATCCGTAAACGACGGCATACTGATTGAGTGCACTTGCAGGATAAGCAGTGGCCCGCATAACTAAATGGCGTTTTTTTAATCCAAGAAAATCAGTTGTAAAATCATCAACTTTAGTAGCCACGTTTTAATATATTTTTTTATAAGTTAAGATAATTTATGTTTTTAATTATATCTATATTATTTAAAGACCATTTTTTTGTTTATTTATTCCTTTAGCCATTTTACCAATTAGATTAATATTGAAATTAGTTTGTGTTTCATTTAAATATTAATCTAAATGGCTTCCAAATAAATTTCCTTATTTCCATATAAGTTTCATAGCGAACAAAGTACATGCCATTGTTGTTTACGTAAAAATGTTGCTATTTTATTATAATTCGTCATAATTAAAAATTAAAATTTTTGAATATTTTTTATTTATGATTCATTTGAAAGGTTTTTTAAGGTTTTAATTATATATGGTATTTAATTTTAACTACAATAACTAAATGGCGTCGTTTTTACGAAATCTATTTCTATACTTTCTTTTTCTTCTGTTATTTCTTTTGTACTTCATATATATATAATATATATAATTATTTTCTCTATTTTATAAATTCTCTTTTCTTTCTTCCCAAATACTTCAATTTGTTCATATTCATTTAAAATAAACTTATATCCGCGATGCAATGGTGGTAAGTTCCCTTTTTGTCCAGGGCAACGAAATCCACCTTCGCGATGTTCTGCGTGAACACAACGACAATGCCAGGGCACTAGAGGCCAAAGCAGGCAAAACAAACAGTACGCCCAGTCGCATAAAAGCTCTGTTCACGCGATCGAGCACCAGCAACAACACAGAGGTAGGAGC
Source organism: Nebria brevicollis (assembly GCA_944738965.1). Taxonomy (NCBI): domain Eukaryota; kingdom Metazoa; phylum Arthropoda; class Insecta; order Coleoptera; family Carabidae; genus Nebria; species Nebria brevicollis. The sequence goes on from OX122905.1 coordinate 13,015,556, forward strand.
AAAAACCAAACATATACATCACCATAGCTTATACACCGTTCACTCTCTAGTACCATTTCTAACCCAAAAAAACGGGTCCCCCAATCAAAACGCTATCAATATCCCTGATCCTCCCACATACAATTTACGGCACAATAGTGTTATTAAATATAATCTCAAAGCATCTCTAATTCTGCTATTTATCAGCGTATTTATCTCAATAGTCTATCCTTTCTTGAATCAATAACTAAGTATGTAATATTCAAATCAATCCACGGTTCTGTTAAACCTAATTCTTGTGATAACTTTTTTTTTTTATATATGTATATCTTGTAATTAATCTCTTAATAAGTGTAAATATATATACCAAAGCTAAACTATAGTCTTTAATTTTAAGTTTAGTTTTTGTGCGTAAACCAAACCTTAAAACGACCAATCGTTTTTTTTTTTATTATTTCGGAAATTATAATATAAATAAGAATCTAGCATAAATATCTTATCATTTATATCAGTGGTTGTGGGCTTTAGCAATTTTTTATACATAGTTCTACTATATTATACTATCTCCAGTACGGTTATAGTTTTTTTTATTTTTTAATAAGTACGATAATTAAATATTAATGCATGAAATCAAGATTGTTTTTACGAACAAATATTTTTTAGTATTTGGTAGATTATTAGCGCTTAAATCATAAGGGAAAATTTTAATTAATTTTTTTACAGAATCAATCAAGTACCCCTCGCGGAAAACGGCGTAGCATTTTCCGCCGCTAAATTCCTCAGTTATAATTTGTATAATTGATTATGCTGCACACTTTTTACTTTAAGTATGTTTTTTTTTTAAATAATTCATTTATTAATTGTTACTTAATTTATTTTGTGATACAAAACAATTATCACTTATAAACAAAATATGAGGATAGTTGTAGTATTTTTTAAGATTAGTACTTTTAGAATAAAAACTTCTTAATTTATAAATTATTAGTTATTTTAGTTCCCGTTAGGTAAACACATCGATTTAAAATGTTTTATTTTCGTCTACATACATACAGTGAGTGCAATAAGTATTGGTTGTTATTAAATGATTTGTTTTCGTTTACATATATACAATTTGAATAAATTAAAACGGGGAATCACTGGCGTCATATTGTCAATGCTATCTCTATCATTGTTTTTATAACTATTAGATAAACATTGTTCCCCTATGCTTATTCAGCATATAGCATTTATGTAGAGTTTTACTGCAATCAGGTTCTATATTTTATTCGTAAATCTAACTTAAGTAAGAATGGACATTCCGGAGTGCAAGCATTACCAAAGACAATGCATTTTTGTGGTAAGTTTACGCCACTTCACTAATTCATCCATAATACAGTTCGCTTTTGTAGACACCGTGCTGTAATAAACTATACAAATGCAGATTGTGTCACGACGAAAACGAAATGCATAAAATGCAACGCGATGCGATCAAAACGATTATCTGTATTGTGTGTACGAAATTACAAAAGCCGCGTATTGCATGCGAAAATTGTGGTACTGTTTTCGGCAAAGTAAGTTGTTTACTTTATATGTAGTCCAAATAATTAATATTATATGGATATTTTTGTAGAAGTATGCTTGTTTGGAGTGTAATCTTTTTGATAATGATGATAAGGGCCAATTTCATTGTGAAAAATGTGAATTGTGCCGGATTGGCGGTGCCGATAATTTCTTTCATTGCGATAAATGCGATACTTGTTTATCGCTCCATATGAGAGGACGTCATCGTGTAAGTAAACCACCATTTTGTATAAACCAAAAATGGCGGTATTTTATTTTTAAAATTAGCGTCTATTATATAAAAGTATATTTCAGTGCGTAGAAAATGCAACAAGACAAAATTGTCCGATTTGCATAGACTATATGCACAGCTCTACGTCGCCATTGCATATTCCTGATTGTGGTCATTATTTACATAAAAAATGTTATGAGGAACTTCTACAAGCAGGCATTTATGCATGTCCTACTTGTCAAGAATTATTATTAAATCCATAAACATTTATATCTTGTATGTAATAACTAATAAATATTTCATAGTAAACACGGCTTTATATGTACAACGTAAATCCCGTAGCCAACGTTTGCAATTTTATCGTTTCGGGTCAATCTTACCAACGTACTTTTTTTTTGTGTAATGTTAATTCCAGTTCAATGTTAGCACTTTTAATCAAATACTAGTAAAATATATAAAAATGGACATGGCAGCAGCCACCGAAGTGGACACAGAACCACTTGAAACTGAAGAGAAACCGGATGGTTGCGAACATTATAAAAGAAAATCGAAATTTGTGGTAATTACTTAATGGTTTTTTTTTTTATTGATTTAACAACAAACTACATAAATGCATTTTATTTTTAAAACAAACATTCAACCCAGTATTTTAATCATTTTGTTTCATTAACCCAACATTCATTGCCTTCCAACTCAACGCATTATGAATGCTTACAGACTCCATGCTGTAGTAAAGTATATACGTGTAGATTTTGTCACGATGAGAACGAGGATCATTCCGTGAATCGGAAAGAAGTCACCGAACTGATTTGCACGCAATGCGAAACACGTCAAAAAGTCCAAGCGGAATGCGAGCATTGCGGTACTCGATTTGGGAAGGTAAGTCCATGTTGGTTTCGTGTTCGTTCTTCAGTGCTTAGTGTTGCATTTCTATGTAGTATACTTGTTTGGAGTGTAATTTATTTGATGACGAAGACAAGAATCAATATCATTGTTCTGGGTGTGGAATCTGTCGGATCGGGGGCGCGAATAAGTTTTTCCACTGTGAGAAATGTAATATGTGTTTACCCATACAGCTTAAGGATGGACATAGGGTAAATTTATATATATATATATATTATAACTGTTTTAATTACAAAAATATCGTTGACATTTTAGTGTGTTGAGAATATTTCGCGCGCAAATTGTCCCGTATGTCTAGAAGATATCCATACATCACGCATCCCATGTCACATTCCTGATTGTGGGCACTTATTGCATCGCACATGTTTCGAGCAACTGTTGCATTCAGGGCACTATGCATGCCCCATTTGTCAAACGTCCCTCATGGACATGACGCAATTATGGAAGTATTTAGATAATGAAGTATCGATGACACCAATGCCGCACGCATACCGCAACTATGTGGTGGACATCTTATGCAAAGATTGCCACAAAGTAAGCCACGCGAATAACAAACGTATATAAATAATCATTGCGCGTGCGTTTCATTCCAGGTGAGCAATGTTAAATTTCATGTAATTGGATTGAAATGTTTGCATTGCGGTTCGTATAATACGTGCCGAGTGAAAGGACCGACGTATCCGCTCCAAAATGCTGGTAAAAATGATTTAAACAATTAGAAGTAGGTTGGTAAATAAAATAAATATGTTTTTGAAAGATGGTACGTTAGCGGAAGCTTCTGGAAGTGAAGCACCAAATGACGACTCGGTGGGGGAGTCAAGTAACGTTAATAACGAAGAAGTATAATGTTAGATTGGATTACAAATATTCACTAAAGTAGGTAAACGAGTATATTTTATGAAAATGTCTAATATCGCCACTAAATAACCTTATTATTGAATTCATTTGGTTGATGGATCAGTTGATTTAATAATCAAAATGGTGGGAGGAAGTGTATATACTGCAAACGATTTTTTTTGTTCAAAATCAATGTATTGTAATTGTTGGTTTGCCGCGAATTAAATTCGGCAAAATTTTACGCATTTTTAGCAACAAATTATATAACGCATTATGAGAAATTGTTAGATTTGTACCACATATAATCGCATAGAAACAAATTTATCTATTATTAGTTTTTATATTTTTTAAAAAAATGAATTGTATAATAAACGGTAATTTTATTGGAAGTAGGCAATTTTTTTAATACGTGCGCAACATTTTATTATTCAGTGTTGCTAACTTATAAACGTACCATAAATATATTTTAGATATTAAAGTGCGTTTACGTTTTTAAATATCAAAACCAATTTGCTATTCGTTTATTTTAGTAGCAACTATACATATAACAAAAACTAGTTTGAGATTAAAAGATTTATTATATTTTAAACCCAAATAATTTTTGTAAATCATTGTACAACAAATGTACCGGCTGGTAGCTTATACAAATAATTATAATCAAGATGAAATGTTTATATGTTAATTGTAATGTTTAAAAACAGTACTAATAAATATAGAGCAACATAATCTAAATGGATCCCCTTTTTATATGATAATACACACAACAATTCATTTTCGCAAACTAATTCCAATATAAGTGGCTGTGTAATAGCGACTTATTTTAAATAAATTGTAGATTTAATATTTAAACAACAAAAAATAAACATTTTATAAATGATTACGCGAATTATGTATATATTTAAATATTCTAGTATCGAAATATGTAATTTAATGAGTAAAATAATTAGTTTAACATGAATATCACGTTCTAACAGAGATACAAGATCGCGTCCCTTTGGATCGAAGATTCTCGTAGGTTGTTGGGCCCCTCATTGCGGATGGGAGGGTTGCATTCGCAGTTGAGTTAGGGTAGTGACAAGAGTTACATCGAAAGGACCTACCAGTCCCGCAATATAGTCTAGTACATAAACACAAACGTGAAAAATAAACAACACTTCATGGAGATGAACTAAAGGTAAAATCTGCTTGAAATTCTATGTTTATATTTATTTGCCGCAAGTGTTCTAACCTTATTATTACAAATTTGCAAATAATTTGATATTTTTATATAAACAATTGCTGATTATAAGTTATAGTTATTGAATAATACTTCAAATATAAGGTTTGTTTATTTGCGTGTTTTATACGTTTATTATATAAATTAAGCGATTTTTAATGTGAAATTTGCGCGTTTTTGTATTTTGTAAATATTGCTATGTTTTGATTTTTATGTAAATTTCTAATTGTTTATAAACTAGCATCCTTGTGAGGGTTGTGTAAGGCTAGGGCTAGATTTTTGAAAATCGATCTTGTGCTTAGAATTCTTCATACATAGGCGGGTGTTTATTCGTATATTTTGGGTTTAATCACTATTTTTATAATTATTTTTAAATAATAGTGTTATTATAATAAATTACAGTGGCTATAAATTCATAACTATTTTTCCTCTAAAATTGTTTATATTTTTAAATAATTTATAATTTTACAATATTCTAAGTATCAATTATATATTTATTAACAACTAGTTTATATTTTTATACAATTTATATATGAAATATAAAAAGTGTTAGATTTTTATGGACAACAAATACGGGGTGGGAAATATATTATGGGGCGACTATGTGTATTGTGCATGCGTGTTGTGTTTTAGGGGGACTATTTCGCAGCGTACCACTATACTGACCTACGCAATATGCCGCTGTCAGGGTAGGCCATGAACGGGCTACGCGTGCGCAAACGACACCGCCCTTATTTTAACATGAACTGTGTTACCCCATAATTTTACTATTTAATTAATTTTACACCCCTATCCTAGTATTTAATAAGAAATAATCATTTCTAACGAACGCTTTAATCTATGATGATAAAAAATATATTTAGTACTAAACAGAAAAAAGTATTTATTTTGTAAATACTTTTTCAGGTAGAAAACCCCACCGCCCCCCCGTATTGTTGATGTTTTTACCTGCGGTTAGGGAAATGTAATAGTTTCGCAAAACTTGAGTAATTGTATATTTTGTTCACTGTACTAAAAATAGCTAAACCAATTTTAAAAACATCTGGAAACTATTCGAAAACACCCAAAATTTAGCTCGTTTAACTAGTGCCCAATAAAAGCATTTTATGGCTTAATTTTGTGTTATGTTATATTGAGGGTTATTTCAAAAGCAATTTACCGAAAATTATTCTTGTTGAAGGTCACGTTTTTGTTGTGCCCATATACCCTTATGGGTCATCTGACCAAAAATTACCTGCTACTCGGGCCCGAGGGTGGTTTCGCTAGAAGTCCACCCCTCCCCCGGTTGCCCCCATACCGCCCCGCATACTCCTACATTTGCTTAGGACCCGTTGGGTCTGTTTCTTTTCACGAATATTCGACGGCCTAACAGTAAAATATGCTTTTTTTTTCTTTTCTCTTGAGCTTAAGGGGTAGCCGCGTTCCTAGATTATCTTTGAAGAGGCCAGTGGAAAAAAACCGATTTTTTTCCACTGCGTTATTTTTTTTATAAGTAGATATTTGTAGTTCTTTTTTTAGGACTTGTTCCCAACTTGTTTACAGTTAGTTTTATAGCAGATTTTCGTATATTATTAATACATAAGTATTGTGTATAAATACTTAATTTCATCGGATAATTCTCTATTTAGAATGACACCAACACCAATTTCAACAGCTGTAACTATTTTAAATCGGCCTAGTATCATGTGTACGCTAGCCCAAAACTACAACAGTTCGCCATTGCCGTTACCACAAGGATCTCCCGAACCCAGATCAGTAGACGCTTTTATTAGCGATCTACTACAAGCAGTTACAGGAGACGAACCAGTCCTGTGCACTAGCTGCGAAGAAGGCGCATCCGCAACGTCTCGATGTCGCGATTGCAGCGAACTTTTATGCGATCCCTGTGTCCGAGCCCACCAACGAGTCAGATTAACGAAAGACCATCGAATCCTCAGGTTTAATGATGAAACACCAACGGGTGGTTCCATTTGCGGCTCCCATAGCTCACAAGTAAGTCTAGTATATTAATTACAAGTGACAATTGTCTAATTATACGCTTCTTAAGGCTAGCGGCAGCCCATGTAGTTCTGGCCATAGTCCCGGCGCATTTTGTGATTTGCACCATGAACCTCAACGCCTTTATTGCGAGACGTGCCTGGGCGCCATATGCGGTGAGTGTGCGCTGCGCGAACACCGCGGCCACCAGATGATTTATTTGCAAGATGCTCTAGATGGAGCCCGAGCGCATAGTCTCCAAATGTTAGGTGACGCGCGCACTGGCACGCAAGCTGTTCGCGAAGGTATTGAAGCAGTACAACGTATGTCTGAAAATGTTGAATTGCGCGCTACGCAAGCCGCCACTGAAATCCGTACGCTTATCCGAAGCCTAATGGCTGCAATGGAAGACCGCGAACGTGAGCTATTAGCGCGTGTCGACCAAATACGGCACACCAAAGGTAAATCGTTAATGTTACAGATGGAAGAGTTACGATTAGCCTTAGGTAAGCTAATGCGGATTTCGAATTTGTTGACGGAAACCTTAAACTCGGCAACGAGCTTTGAGTTATTAGCGGCGAATGAGAAAGCTGCTACTGAGCTAAAACAGTTGAAAACAATTCGAACGAATTTGAAACCTTGCGAAGAAGCGCATATTAGTTTTATTCAACCAGATAACAGTATCATTCGGGCTTTAGTAAACATGGGTTCCATTGGCACTTCATCACAAAGCAATACTATTGTGCGTCCGAGTAGATTTGGCAAAGAACGCTCGACGCAATTGCCGCATTTAAATGGGACTCTACCTCTACATGGCACTCTTCCGCAAAACGGTGCCTCGTTTCCTAGAGCCGGATTACGCGGGCGCCCGATATACGGTTGCACGGCACCAGTAGTAGTAAGGTCCCCTAGAGGGACGCCATCATTGGTTTTCGGCACTGAAGGCGAATCAAACGGTGAACTGTGTCGCCCTTGGGGAGTGTGTTGCGATCAAACTGGTTTTATAATCGTCGCAGATCGTAGCAACAATAGAATCCAAGTGTTTAATCCTGATGGCACGTTTTCGCATAAATTCGGCGGTCAGGGCACGGGTCCCGGAGAATTCGATCGTCCTGCAGGTATCACTTCTGATCCCCTATCTAGGATTGTAGTCGCAGATAAAGACAATCACAGAGTCCAATTATTTACAATAGAAGGCAAGTTTTTATTAACTTTCGGCGAAAAAGGATGCCGCAATGGTCAATTCAATTATCCTTGGGACGTTGCGGCTAACGCCCGCGGACAAATAGTAGTTTCTGATACACGTAACCATCGTATCCAGCTATTTTCGTCTGAAGGGCAATTCTTAAACAAATACGGCTTCGAGGGTACTGCAGCAATGTGGAAGCATTTTGATTCACCCCGCGGCGTCTCTTTCAATCCTGATGGTGATGTGATAGTCACCGATTTTAACAATCATCGCCTAGTCGTTATTGACCCATCGCTGATGAACGCCCAGTTCTTAGGTTGTGAAGGTGCTGGTATGAAACAGTTCTTGCGACCTCAAGGAATCATCTGTGATGATGAAGGCCATATTATTGTGGCGGATTCGCGCAATAATCGTATACAGGTGTTCGAGGCGAATGGCAACTTCTTGTGGCGTATTGGACAACATGGAAAAGGTCCCGGTGAACTGGATAGGCCGAGCGGCATTTGTCTCAGTCCTGAAGGTAGAATTATTGTTGTTGATTTCGGCAATAATCGTATTCAATTGTTTTGAGGTATGATTTTTTTTCTTTTTATTTGTAAGTTTAGTTACCATTTTTTATTATTATTATTTTTTTTTTTGTAAATAATCTCAGGGTTTAGTCGAGAAACGGCAAACAATTCTCAGGTATACATTAAAAATGTTTATTAATTTGTTACATTTTTTTTTTTATTATGATTGTGCCAATTGTCGAACCGAAGGTTCGATTTTTACCAAATTCATAATTATTTGCAATTTTGATATTAACTCACTTATTTTTATTGATATTTTCTTATATGATTAATTACTTTTATGAATAGATTTTATGAATTTGGTATTAGTATTTTTTTTAATTAATATTTATAAATGTTTCATTTAAAAATTTTTTATATCTGCACAAATTCTAAGAAGCGCACACATCAATGATCAATAATAAGACTGATACACAAATAGTACTTAATTTAGACGTAGTTACGACGAATGCATCAAATAATTGTGCCATAATATATTTTCAATTGATAAAACGTAACCTTTATTTTGAATTTAATTTTATGTCTACTACTAAGGGCATCAAATGCAATGCGCAAGACTGAATATCTACACAGTTAAAAAATTGCTTTATTTTAAACGACTCTCTTAATAACTGTGTAAAACACACAAATATATTTAAAATAATACACCAGGGTTGTGATATTGAAGACTGCAATAATTTGATAAACGAATATTATTAGAAAATTCTCTTTATTGTTACACACATCCATCCATAAATAAAAAATGCCCTGTTACGTAAAGACTGAACTTGAAATAATTAAGACTGAACGCCATATATAAGTTACCAAAATATATTTACTTTCAATTCATTCTGTCACGGATTTCGATTTGATTTTTAATCACGAGATCCAATTGAATCGTTTCTCTAACAGCTGTTTTGACAAACGTCTCAACTAGTAACCAAAATAAATATATATTTGTAATTGCGAATATGAAATAATGAGAATTTACTGTGCTTTTTGATTAAATATAATAAAATAATGCCAGTGCTTAATCATGACATGATTTAAAAATGAAACTGGGTTTAGTAAAATTTTTTATAAAAATGTTATTGACATAAAAGTCCCAGTGTTTTAAAAACTTTGTGAATTTAAAAAAATTTTATTTCATAAACACATTTAGTAACGCCATATGTAACCAATTTTGTGGTTTTTATATTTAAATTTTAAATCACAGTTCAAAGAAACGAACCGTCATATGAAGTTAGTGAATAAGCGAATATTTTTAAGATTTTTTTTTATATATTATCCAAAGTTCCTTAAACAAAATATTTTATAATGTGTAATATAATTATTCCATTTTTATTAATAACTATTGTAATATTTACGTTAATTTTAAGATATTTTTTAGACAAAACTCAAAGTAAAGAATTATTCATTTCATATTTTAAAATGAAACTTTTTCCACTTGAAGTTAATAATACGTAATTTTAAAAAAATGAATATTTCTTGTATTGATTGATAAGTAAATTGATTTTTTAGTAAATATATAATAGCGAATATATTAGCAATTTAACTGCCATGAATTTTTAAAATGCATGATAGTAGTTTTATATAAATATAAGTAAATTAATATACATAGGTAATTCTCGAGGTTTTATGAGAAAAACAAAGCCTTTTTTTTTAGAAATGATTAAACCAGCTCAAAAACTCAGCTGTCAAAATCAAATTTTACAGGTGCAAATATACAAAAATGGTGTACCTATATTTATAATGATTTAAATTATATGTATATATTGTTTTTTTTTTATTTTGTGAATCAGAGCTTAGATGAACCAATTTTTTAAATAAATAAATGACCGCGACTATTTGTAAAAATCATTTTTCAATCAATCAATCATGTATTATTTTTTAAGTAATATTCAATTTAAGTTTATGACCAATAGACCCCATGTTATATTAGTTTTAGTGATATATGACCTACCTCAATCTATAAGAAATTTGTGAATTATAAATAGGCAATGACTGATTTGTTTATAATTTAGTATTATTAAGAATCACCAAATAATTATCCATATTTTCATTTTCTATGATTGTTCGCATACACTGTTCTATTTTTTATTTTGTTTTATTTACACATAATGTGCAATGAATGTGTAATAAAAGTTCCTAAAGATATTATTTGTACTTTCTATAATGAGAGAAAGATTTTTTTTATGCGAATAAACCTTTTATCGTTCCCTATTTTCGGCATGGTGAGTTTGTGAACTCTAGGGCCAAAAGAAATTAAGAAATGTGTACCCACCTATTTATAAAAAAATATATATACATTTTTTGAGCAAAATTTCAATTACAAATAATTATTACTTGTTAAAAATAAGTGCTTTTAGAAGCACACTGATTGAAGAAGGGTTTGTTTTTTAAATAAGAACTTTTAAATCATAGTTTTGATACATTTATATAAAAAACTTATATAATACATATTATATAAATAAATTAATAATTTTACAGTACTTCATTCTATAATAAACAATATGTATTATAAATATTCATTTAATATATTCATAAACAACACAATTTTGTTATATAGTATAAAAAATAATTTGTATCATTCAAACGATTCTTCATAACATTCGCGTAAATCTAATAATTTACATAAACTCTCATTATAATCATCTAGTTCCAAACCAGCAGTTTGAAACTGTTGGAAACGAGCGATCTTAATTCTAGAAGCTTCTCGATGAAGAGTCTCCAGCATTTCACCCATCTGTGATCCAGTATGGCATCCAGCAATAACAGGAACTGATTTCACAACTATAACACAATTAAAAATGTATTATCTTATTGTTAGTTAAACAAAGAAAATAAAACACATTATTACCTAGACTTTTATCCCTGGAAAAGTCGAGAATATCTCCAGTCTCCGCAACAAAATCATCAAAAATATTCGGGAATGGTGTCTTAGTTGATAACGGCTGTGCCACGGTTGTTACATGACTGGCACTGGCATAACAATTGCACGATAAATAAAGTTCTAGCATTTCTCGGACATTTTCACATCGATACGCGGCCATTTCGCGTTGTTTTTTCGCTTGGTGAACCGGTCGTTTCAGCCGCTTCTCCGCAATCCCTCGCGCGGTAATGATCTGCATCGTTTTATCTGTGCCAATCGTGCAATTTGGTGTGATCGTTTGCCATAGTGGGCCATCCCAGTTATCTAAACAATCGATCAAATCGGTTTTTTCGTTGAGGGAGAACGGCAAACAAACGCTGGCCGCTGAGAGTTTGCGTCCGTAACCGGTCATATCTGCGCAAAAATCATTTAGTGAGAATTTCGTTGATTTTAAACGATACGGCATTGTTAACGTATCCATTGCAGATGCTAGAATTGCACTCGTGTGATAATATAAATCTGGCTAGAATATAAAACAATATTTATATAATTAAAAAAATTATTGAGTATTTTAATGGTATATATTTTAAAAGTTTCGAATGAAATTACATTATAATCAACATGTTTAAATAGTCTCTTGTCGCCAGGTTGTCTCCACCCTTTACTCCCAGTGCAAATTGGTATGGTAAGCGAGCTGAACTCACTTAAACCTTCCAGACACAGCGCTAAATTTACCAAACGAATCGAATCTTTCTTAGTAGATGCCTCTCGTTGTTCAGCATTACTATACGCATAATCCGGATACCAAGAAGGAACGGCTGCGAAAGTTAACACCGACTTTTTCTCGTACTCATCCCTAAAATATTCTAAACACGACGTTGCTAAACCCCCAAACGCGTTCGTGGCATCAACGGTAACATGAAAGCCTTGCGGATGATCACATTCTTCAATATAATTGCGTATCTTGTCGCTGAAATCTTCGAATAATTCCGAACTACGCCACACAGCATCGCCCAATTGGTAAACATCAAACGGTATCTCGGCATGGTCATGTTCGAATTGCTTGATAATGTTCACGCTGCGCGGATGGAAACGCGTGTATAGAAAATCGGACCATACCGTCACGTTCGTATTTAAAGAGTCACTGTTTAATTTCTCTAACGTTTGTTGCTCTAAAGCTAATTGAAATTCACTTTTAACTACTTTATTTTCCTTGATCACTTCGACTGAAGCATCCGACCAATTCACATTTGTCGCAGTCGGTTCAGTGAGAGGATTGTATAAATCACCTAGTTCGGGGAGCGATTTTAAACTACCCTTAAGATCAGCAAGCAACAGTCTCGGCGTAAATGTGACTTCACCCTTACGCGTAAGCCCTTCACGAAACAACACATCATGGTTTATTTCCGATGGATTGTCGCCGCTATAATCGAACCCAGTTTCTTGGATGTTCCACCAATGCGTCCCAATAAAATTCGAATAATGCCCAAATTGTAACGATACAATTTCACGAGTACACATTTCAGCACGATAAATCGAATTTATTGAAATATCAACAACATTTCAGCGCCGCCAACTGTGAAAACATATTAGTCATAGTGTTGTGCGTGTTGTGTAACTCCCGCCATAGTTTAAAATAGGGTGTAGTTTTGTACCTTCATGTGGCAACAATATAGACGGGTAGTTTATACCGCTGTACACGAACGACACATAGATTCAATTATAAAGTTGAAATTGAATTTATTTTCTTATTTCAGAAATGATGGTCTATTGCAGTCCACCGTCAGTTCAATGATCAGTACCGCATCTTCTAATCAGAAGACATCATCAGCTTGCGGAGGAATCAACACTCTACAGTCCTCTAGGTCCTTTAAGGGTTGAATGAACACTATTAAATTGTAAGTATTGTTTAAATTATTTATTTATTACGTATATCAATATAAACAAATACATTTTAAACGTAAATAATCAAACTTATTTATTTTATTATCTTATTTCAGTTCAAAGAGCAGAGCCAAGCAACAGTTCCGCAATTAGAAGACATCTTTGTAAGCTTCTGGAGGAGTCTGCATTGCAGACCATCACCAGTTCAAAAACCAAAACCCCATCCCCTTGCTGAGAAGACCCTGAGGAATTAATTAAGACTGAAATCTTAAGCCCAGCGCCCAACACCCATGTTATTTATAATATATTTAATTGTTATATGTTGTTATTAGTAAATGAAACACTTTTATTATTAAACAAATGATATATTTCTATTATAATGAATTTATTACAGTTATAAGTATTACTTTTATATTGTATATCATTGATTTATCATATATTTAAATGTTGCATTTTGATATTGTTAGAAATAGGGGTTGATATATTTGAATTAAATAATTGTACTGATTTTTGTACGTATATTACTTGGTTTAAAATAAAAACATCATAAAAAATACATATATTATTTTAATTTACCTTAAAACTCCTTCAAATCATCCTAAAAATACATTACATTTAGTTAGTACCGAAAGACAGTAGAAATAATTTGGTAATTAAAAAAAGCGCTTCTAAGAGCACAAAAAATATATTTCAATTCACGTTCATATAAGATGCGCGTTTGTTACATATTCTCTTGTTGCCTATTTGTTAATAAACTTATAAATAAAGTATTTAAATAGTATTATTTAAACAAATATAAAAAAATAACCCTTGTTGCATTATTTTAATGTTTAGCTATGGGAAATAATCATTTATAAAGAATGCCTATCATTTGTTCTTCAACAAAAATTGCTCTGCGAAACACATTTTTCACTGTTTGTATCCGGATTATATGAAGTAGAAAGGATCGTTTGGAGACAGATATATACTCTCTCTTTCTATATGTTGGATAGACAGAGAAAGAGCGTGTAAAACATTTTGGTTAACTCTGGTTTGTACAACTTAGAAACGCCTATAGTTTGAAACATTAATTAAGTAATAGTCCCTCCTTAAAAATATGTTGACCCGTAATAACTAGGTATTATTATTATATGCATATTTGATTGGAGCATCCAATTCTCCAATCAAATATAAGAACACTGCGACTAGTATTTTACCAAATGTGGGAGTCAACTATTTGTTTTAATATTTAAATCTTGATAGAGCATGCTCGATCCTTTTTTAACTTATAGTTTTATATGCTAATTATCGGAATCTTTCAGTCATACTACAGAGAAATGACCAGAAAGTTAGACTATGTAACCCAGTAGATGTAATGTAATGTATTTTTAGGATGATTTGAAGGAGTTTTAAGGTAAATTAAAATAATATATGTATTTTTTATGATGTTTTTATTTTAAACCAAGTATCATACGTACAAAAATCAGTACAATTATTTAATTAAAATATATCAACCCGTATTTCCAACAATATCAAAATACAGCATTTAAATATATGATAAATCAATGATATACAATATAAAAGTAACACTTATAACTGTAATAAATTAATTATATTAGAAATATATCATTTGTTTAACAATAAAAGTGTTTCATGCACTAATAACAACTTATAACAATTAAATTTTTGTGATTTTATTGTATGTTTTACGAAAATAAATTTCTACAATTATAAAAGTCTCATATTTACACTTAGATATTGTTTATAAATAGCAATAATAATATTATTGTCTATAATAGTACCTAAAGACAGTAGAAATAATTTGGTAATTAAAAATATCTGCAGTGTCATGCACCGAACTTTCTTATACGCATATGGGTTAAACCACATCGTAGTTACATTATTTTTCTAATTTATAATATTTGTTCTAACCTTTAGATCGCTTTTACACTAAATATATTTCTTAGAATAAATATTAAATGTCAAACTTCAAATTATTTAAGTCTATTTTGTTAAACAATTGACAGGCGCAGATGATACGATTTATGTAACAATATATATAATAAGCAGAAATTTATTTTGAAACCAGTAATTTTTTTGGAAAAAAGATTCAAACAAAAGTTGTGCTAAATATAAATATCATTAATTTTTGTTCACAAACATTTTCTGTAACTGTAACCATTTTTGAGTAATTGCAGAAACTGCAAAAAATTACTAGAGTAAACATGCACTTCCGGTCGGAATATTGTTTTCAAAAATAGGAGGTTTTCGTGCCAGGCACATACAAATCTTAAGTTTAAAATTTCATAATTTTCCCTTTAGCCGTTTGGGCTGTAGAGCGCTCGCACACACTCACACAGCACACACACACACACACACACACACACACACACACACACACACACACACACACACACACACACAGAGACGGACGTCATTCCAAAAATAGTCGGAATCGATTCAGGGAAGGTCAAAACGTATATTTCCGTATAAGAAAGTAAAAAAGTGCTTCTAAGAGCACAAAAAATATATTTCAATTCACGTTCATATAAGACGCGCGTTTGTTACATATTCTTTTGTTGCCTATTTGTTAATAAACTTATAAATAAAGTATTTAAATAGTATTATTTAAACAAATATAAAAAAATAACCCTTGTTGCATTATTTTAATGTTTAGCTATGGGAAATAATCATTTATAAAGAATGCCTATCATTTGTTCTTCAACAAAAATTGCTCTGCGAAACACATTTTTCACTGTTTGTATCCGGATTATATGAAGTAGAAAGGATCGTTTGGAGACAGATATATACTCTCTCTTTCTATACGTTAGATAGACAGAGAAAGAGCGTGTAAAACATTTTGGTTAACTCTGGTTTGTACAACATAGAGTTTATATGCATTGTCCAATCAAATCGAGTGGGAGTCAACTATTTGTTTTATCGTTTGGAGACAGATATATACTCTCTCTTTCTATATGTTGGATAGACAGAGAAAGAGCGTGTAAAACATTTTGGTTAACTCTGGTTTGTACAACTTAGAGTCTATATGCATTGTCCAATCAAATCGAGTGGGAGTCAACTATTTGTTTTATCGTTTGGAGACAGATATATACTCTCTCTTTCTATATGTTGAATAGACAGAGAAAGAGCGTGTAAAACATTTTGGTTAACTCTGGTTTGTACAACTTAGAGTCTATATGCATGGTCCAATCAAATCGAGTGGGAGTCAACTATTTGTTTTAATTTGTAAATTTTGGCAGAGCATACTCGATCCTTTTTTAACTTATAGTTTTATATGCTAATTATCGGAATCTTTCAGTCATACTACAGAGAAATGACCAGAAAGTTAGACTATGTAACCCAGTAGATGTAATGTAATGTATTTTTAGGATGATTTGAAGGAGTTTTAAGGTAAATTAAAATAATATATGTATTTCTTATGATGTTTTTATTTTAAACCAAGTAATATACGTACAAAAATCAGTACAATTATTTAATTCAAATATATCAACCCCTATTTCTAACAATATCAAAATACAACATTTAAATATATGATAAATCAATGATATACAATATAAAAGTAACACTTATAACTGTAATAAATTTATTATATTAGAAATATATCATTTGTTTAACAATAAAAGTGTTTCATGCACTAATAACAACTTATAACAATTAAATTTTTGTGATTTTATTGTATGTTTTACGAAAATAAATTTCTACAATTATAAAAGTCTCATATTTACACTTAGATATTGTTTATAAACAGCAATAATAATATTATTGTCTATAATAGTACCCAAAGACAGTAGAAATAATTTGGTAATTAAAAAAAAGTGCTTCTAAGAGCACAAAAAATATATTTCAATTCACGTTCATATAAGACGCGCGTTTGTTACATATTCTCTTGTTGCCTATTTGTTAATAAACTTATAAATAAAGTATTTAAAAAGTATTATTTAAACAAATATAAAAAAATAACCCTTGTTGCATTATTTTAATGTTTAGCTATGGGAAATAATCATTTATAAAGAATGCCTATCATTTGTTCTTCAACAAAAATTGCTCTGCGAAACACATTTTTCACTGTTTGTATCCGGATTAAATGAAGTAGAAAGGATCGTTTGGAGACAGATATATACTCTCTCTTTCTATATGTTGGATAGACAGAGAAAGAGCGTGTAAAACATTTTGGTTAACTCTGGTTTGTACAATTTAGAGTCTATATGCATGGTCCAATCAAATCGAGTGGGAGTCAACTATTTGTTTTATCGTTTGGAGACAGATATATACTCTCTCTTTCTATACGTTAGATAGACAGAGAAAGAGCGTGTAAAACATTTTGGTTAACTCTGGTTTGTACAACATAGAGTCTATATGCATTGTCCAATCAAATCGAGTGGGAGTCAACTATTTGTTTTAATTTGTAAATCTTGGCAGAGCATGCTCGATCCTTTTTTAACTTATAGTTTTATATGCTAATTATCGGAATCTTTCAGTCACACTACAGTAACACGGCAAGAAATAATCATTCCAATGCGCAACTCGGTTTTATTGATTTTTCAAAATCTGCTAGTTATTTCTAGTGTACACAGACGTCGCGGGTGTGCACTATTTTCATAATATTAAACATAAAATAATAATGTCATTGCGCAACTCGGTTTTATTGATTTTTCCAATTCGTTTAGTAAATTCTTGTGTACATAGAGGTCGCGGGTGTTCACTTTTTGGAAATAAATATATAATTTCATTGCGCAACGCGGTTTTTTGTTGATTTTTGAAATTCTACTGAATTAAATAGTTACCTCTATACGTGTATTACCGTATCTTATTAAATAAAGAATAATATAATGCATTTAGAAAAGCACTATTATTAACATTAACGGATGATGCTGTTGCCACTTGGTGAAACATATTAAAAACATAAAATTACAACACTCGGTGTAAGTTTCTCTGAAAAACTGAAACTAGTCGTCTCTAATAAATAATTTGTGAAACTTACACGGAGTGTTGTAATTTTATGTTAGCATTATTATATTGCTCTATATACCAATATTATTATTATTATTCCAGATAAGAAAGTAAAAATATATGCAATTTATTTAGTCTTGTAACATAGTAGATGAATTATATTTCGTATATCGTTCCTTTTCTAACTCGTTTTAAAATTGTAATTGATCAAGAATCTCTCTGTCTTACTACAGTAAAATATTTTTGTGTGCAACTAATTACAATACTGTTAGACTATGTACCCACTAGATCATCCTCAATACATTTTTTATTTGTATATATTATTATTTCTTAATTTCATATAATCTACTTCTTCTGAGTCTTTTTACTTTCTTAAACGCAGTATAAGTATTGTAATCATGAAAATTTTCGATCTCGAAATTTTAACGGAAATATACGTTTTGTCCTTCTCTGAATCGATTCCGACTATTTTTGGAATGACGTCTGTATGGGTGTGTGCGCCTGTCAATTGTTTAACAAAATAGTCTTAAATAATTTGAAGTTTGACATTTAATATTTATTCTAAGAAATATATTTAGTGTAAAAGCAATCCAATGCCGATGTCACACTATCGATCATATGACCGATGGTGATTGATAAATAAGAAGACTATTTGACGGTGATTGATGTAATGAATGATTTGTATGTCACACTGTTTGATAAGAAAACCGATGAAACTGATTTCCTCTTCATACTTTTTTTGTATGTTTGAAGTTTAAAATAAATGAGAAATGAGTATTACTGTAGCAAATATTATTATTACTACATTTTTGATAAATCGAAACAAAGAAAGGGAAAATCATAGGCAACGTAAACGTAGATCCATTTGGGTTATAGCGTGGATTAATAGAAGATTTGAAGGGACCGGGAGATTAGGTCTTTCGTTGGTTCGAAACAATAATTTTGAAGAATTCGCGATATAACTGATTTATTAATGTCATAAATTACACAGATATAAGTTTTTAGCAAAGTTCCGGTTTAGTGTAAATACACAATATATTTTGCGTGACATGGTTCCTAAATTATAAACAATAAAGACTGAACAATTAACATCCTTGGAAATACAATACACAGACATTTATGGCATGCTGTCAGTTAGTTGCTTAAAATTTGTCACCGCGATTTTTCTCTCTCTGGTTGCCATATTATAATAATTATATATGTAGAAAAAACACATATAAATACAAATGTCAAAACCAACTTCAAATTTGAATTACTTTATTTTCACGCAATAAATATGAAGTTAGCCGTGATTGCCGGTGATTGACGGTGATTGACCAAAAGATTACGGCCCGCAAAAATTTCATCGATCACGGAACACTTCTTCTTATCGATAGTGTGACATCGGCATAAAGGTTAGAACAAATATAATAAATTAGAAAAATAATGTAACTACGATGTGGCTCAACCCATATGCGTATAAGAAAGTTCGGTGCATGACACTGCAGATGTTTTATTTTCTTTTGGTGGCATTTTAAAAGAAATACAAATATAATAATTATAGTGAATTATATACATTTAATAAACAGTATAAATAAAAGGTTTTACATATTTATTAACAAGATTATCCATAAAAGTTACTACAACAACAAGAATTCGCTTTATAAAAATAAATAAATATATACATATAGCTCATCGGTATCGAAATCTGCTCTGTGAAGCACATTTTTCACATTTGTATCCGTATTACATGAAGTAGAAAGGATCGTTTGGAGACAGATATATACTCTCTCTTTCTATATGTTGGATAGACAGCGAAAGAGCGTGTAAAACATTTTGGTTAACTCTGGTTTGTACAACTTAGAAACGCCTATAGTTTGAAACATATAGTCAATATGCATGCTCCAATCAAATCGAGTGGGAGTCAACTATTTGTTTTATCGTTTGGAGACAGATATATACTCTCTCTTTCTATACGTTAGATAGGCAGAGAAAGAGCGTGTAAAACATTTTGGTTAACTCTGGTTTGTACAACTTAGAGTCAATATGCATGGTCCAATCAAATCGAGTGGGAGTCAACTATTTGTTTTATCGTTTGGAGACAGATATATACTCTCTCTTTCTATACGTTAGATAGGCAGAGAAAGAGCGTGTAAAACATTTTGGTTAACTCTGGTTTGTACAACTTAGAGTTAATATGCATGGTCCAATCAGATCGAGTGGGAGTCCACTATTTGTTTTAATTTTTAAATCTTGATAGAGCATGCTCGATCCTTTTTTAACTTATAGTTTTATATGCTAATTATCGGAATCTTTCAGTCACACTACAGTAACACGGCAAGAAATAATCATTCCATTGCGCAACTCGGTTTTATTGATTTTTCAAAATCTGCTAGTTATTTCTAGTGTTCACAGACGTCGCGGTTGTTCACTATTTTCATAATATTAAACATAAAATAATAATGTCATTGCGCAACTCGGTTTTATTGATTTTTCCAATTCGTTTAGTAAATTCTTGTGTACATAGAGGTCGCGGGTGTTCACTTTTTGGAAATAAATATATAATTTCATTGCGCAACGCGGTTTTTTGTTGATTTTTGAAATTCTACTGAATTAAATAGTTACCTCTATACGTGTATTACCGTATCTTATTAAATAAAGAATAATATAATGCATTTAGAAAAGCACTATTATTAACATTAACGGATGATGCTGTTGCCACTTGGTGAAACATATTAAAAACATAAAATTACAACACTCGGTGTAAGTTTCTCTGAAAAACTGAAACTAGTCGTCTCTAATAAATAATTTGTGAAACTTATACGGAGTGTTGTAATATTATGTTAGCATTATTATATTGCTCTATATACCAATATTATTATTATTATTCCAGATAAGAAAGTAAAAATATATGCAATTTATTTAATCTTGTAACATAGTAGATGAATTATATTTCGTATATCGTTCCTTTTCTAACTCGTTTTAAAATTGTAATTGATCAAGAATCTCTCTGTCTTACTACAGTAAAATATTTTTGTGTGCAACTAATTACAATACTGTTAGACTATGTACCCACTAGATCATCCTCAATACATTTTTTATTTGTATATATTATTATTTCTTAATTTCATATAATCTACTTCTTCTGAGTCTTTTTACTTTCTTATACGCAGTATAAGTATTGTAATCATGAAAATTTTCGATCTCGAAATTTTAACGGAAATATACGTTTTGACCTTCTCTGAATCGATTCCGACTATTTTTGGAATGACGTCTGTATGTGTGTGTGTGTGTATGTGAGCGCTCTACAGCCCAAACGGCTACAGGGAAAATTATGAAATTTTAAACTTAAGATTTGTATGTGCCTGGTACGAAAACCTCCTATTTTTGAAAACCATATTCCGACCGGAAATGCATGTTTTCTCTAGTCATTTTTTGCAGTTTCTGCAATTACTCAAAAATGGTTATAGTTACAGAAAAATTTCGTGAACAAAAATAAATGGTATTTATATTTAACACAACTTTTGTTTAGATCTTTTTTCCAAAAAAAGTACTGGTTTCAAAATAAATTTCTGCTTATTATATTGTTACATAAATCGTATCATCTGCGCCTGTCAATTGTTTAACATAATAGACTTAAATAATTTGAAGTTTGACATTTAATATTTCTTCTAAGATATATATTTAGTGTTAAAGCGATCTAAAGGTTAGAACAAATATAATAAATTAGAAAAATAATGTAACTACGATGGGGATAACTCATATGCGTATAAGAAAGTTCGGTGCATGACACTGCAGATGTTTACATAACTCGTAT